>OY720442.1:143880495-144118056 GCA_963082915.1 Dolichopus griseipennis | reverse complement strand
CTATTTATATAGGGTGTTCAAAAAAAAGACTTTTTTTTTTAAATATTTAATATATTTTTATTTATTACAAATAGATTCCGGTTAATAATGAAAAATTATGTAGACCAAGTGGCCCCCCTACTTCTTCGGCAGGCTTCCAATCTTTTACCAAAATTCTGAATCACGTTGTTCAATAAACTGTTCTCAATGGTTGAAATCTGCTCGATAATGTTATTTTTAAGCTCTTGAATTGTTGTGGGATTATTACTGTACACTTTCGATTTCACAAAACCCCACAAAAAAAAAATCCAATTTAAAAAAGATTTATCAACCATCAGCTTGGTGGCACGATTTGATGGAGCATTTTTTCTACCAAATTTTGTTCGAAATTTACTAATTACATCTTGAAAACTTTTACCATTTTCAAAAAATGTTGTAATAACAAAAACACATTGTTCCTTCGTGTAACGTTCCACATTAACTAACCGGAATGTATTTAGAATATACCTAAAGAAACCTAGTATAAAAATGCCAGGTAGAAAAAAAATGGCGGCAAAATCAAAATGATACCTCAATTTTGAACACCCCTTATAATCAGACACAAAATACAACAACATCAAATTACAGTATTGAAAAAAAAAAAGATATGAATCGCAAAATTTTGACTCGAATGAAACAGTAAAACCCGTGATAAAATTCAAATAAACATGACCTTGATATGAATTTAAATTTCTTGTTTTTTTCTTGTTTTTTTTTTTTTGTTTTTTTTTTTTTATAAATGCATTTTAAAAGGATGATAAATAAGGGGGGTATTAGCATGCTTTTGGATATTATCAAAGTATAAACTGATGAATTGAAAAGATTCATTTTCATTTAATGAGTTTTTATTTTATACGAGTATATGGAAGACATAAATCGAAGAAGAGTAAAGGAAAGGGAGGTGGTGACTTGAAATTGATATAATTTTAATTTTATATAAAAAAAGTTGTGTATTTTTTTTTATTTTATATTTTATTTAACGATGAAATCTTTTATGCGCATTAAATTGTAAATGAGATGTGAAATGAACAATCAAATGATATAAATAGTCTTTTAAAAATATAATAATGAAAATTACATTTAATTCCAAAAATAAATATATATATATATATATATATATATATATATATATATATAGGCATATTATTTGAAGAATTAGCCTAAAATTAACTTTGATTTGATTTAAATTTTTTTTTCAAGTGGAATCTTGAATGGAAAAGTGGAATTTTGGATCCAATTTAATGAAATTAATATATGATGACACCATATTTTAAAATGTTATTTAAAATTTTTAGTCAATTATATTTTATGGGAAGCGGATAAAAATCGTGCGCACTAAATCAATGTACAACAAAATCTTGCTTTTTCATCTTGCATTACAAAATCTTTCAAAATTGAAGACTGCGGCAACTCGAGCATTTAACAATTTTTAAAAGGCGACATTTCGCAGTCAGCCTTATTCGCCTTTTACAGAATGCATATTAGATTAAGCATTGACAAGTACTACTATTTTTTAGATTTCAGTACTTACAAAATTAAAGTATAAGTAAAAGAATCAATACTTGTAACTTCTAGAAAGTAATTAAACTCAAAGTTTGATTACTTTTGTAATTCTTTTTTGATACTTAAGTATTTTCGAGTAATTTAGTACCATTTAAGTTTCAAGAATTAAATTATATTATATGTACTTACACAAGTATTTTGCAAACAATCCCAATCTTTGCGGAGTTGTAACTCAGTAAGGGATGGGACTGGAGAAAATGTTGAAACACTAAATACGATACATATATATGTACTATAAATACTATATCTTAAAAATTTAAAAATTTCCCATAAGGAGGGATTTTACAGTTGAACTTAAAAACAGGGTTAACGCTTTTTCCAGAATATTTATTATCTCTGTATATATGAGGTTCTGAAATAGTTGGGATTATTTTTGTATGAAATAGGGGTATGTCGAATTCATATACCATTCTTTTGATTTTAATGTTGGATGCAAAATCTAGCTTCAATAATTTAATTATAGGTGGATGTCGATATTCGATAGCTGCCGCCCTCAACTTAGTTTTATAGATGAAATCTAGTAGATTTTGAATGGAAGAATTTTCACATAAGATTTTGGTGTAAAAAATAATGGTTGCAAAGTCAATATTTATTTTACGTTTTACAAATTTATAAATTTGAACTAAAAATTCAATTAATAATGAATGTGAAATATTTTGAAATTAAAAAAAAACAAAAGTTTATAAATATCTTCTGGTCAAATGGAAATGATATTAAGTCTGAAATATTAATTACTTTCAAACAAAAAAAAACATAACCTAAAAAACTTGAGTTAAAAAATTTTTAAATTTTTACAAAGGAATTGTTTAAGTCCATATAAGAAATGAAATGGACTCCAAATAGAATAATTTATTATACATATTCACACAAAATGTTTATAAAAGAATTGTTATGACTACTATTAGACAATTCATTTACATTAAAAATGACATTCTGTTGCAGTGACATTAAATTGTAAACTATTGAATAAGACGTAATAATAATATAATTGGAACTTTAGTTTTAATTTTTCTCTTGTACAATGCATAATATGTAGATGCATATATATATATATATATATATATACTGTAATGTTTTTGATATTTTATTTAAATTGCACTTCATATATATTAAGATTTATTAATGAAGTGGGCTGGATATTCATAAATTTATATTAATTTGAACACGCGGTCAATTGTATATATATTTTTAATATTTTATTTTGTAATTTTTGTATATGATATTTACTGAAAACTTTTTATTATTTTGTTGTCATATTTAGATATTAATGTTTTTTAAATTTTTTTTTTTTGTTTTAATTAATGAAGGCTGGGCCGTAATCACTATGATAGACTTTAGATTCATAGTGCACTTACATATTATAATGTAAATAAAAAACCTTAGCTTATTTTCTTTTGTCGATTTATTAATATTAGTCACCTATGATCTATATATTTATAGCAAAATTCTGCAACGCTTTTCACATGTATATATAACGTATGCATATTACTAAATTTTTCAAAATATACATTTTCAAATTTTTAAATGTATATTTTGTGCAATTTATTCAGAATTCTTTTTTTCTTGAATATAAATATTTTTTTTTTCGCATTTTAAAATAATTTTAAAAAAAATTATGTCAGAAGCTTACGATAGAAAATTGAAACAAATTAATTTTGATTTTTATTTTTGACATTTTTTGACATTAGAATTAAATTATGGTATAAATTTAAAAAAAAAAATGTCATTTCATGTCTAGTCTATAAAATATTTAAATTTTTTTTGAAGAATTTTAAATTTAAAAACTTAAATAAAATTTAATAATAGTAGAAATTTTTAATGATTTTTGCTTTTAAATTAAAAATGTCGATTAGTGGTGTAAATAAAAAAATTTAAAGCACACTCAGAATAAACTTTGTTGAGTGAAGTGAATAGGTAAGAGCGAACAAAACTTCATTTTTCACTCAATTTTTTATAATTAATATATGATAAATGTCAAATTTTCTTAGTTTACTACTGTCAAAAACTCATTTTAATTTAAACATTTTAAAAGTTTAACTAACTTAATTTCAAAATTACTGCTTCAATTTCAAATATAGAATGGGCCAATAAGTACTCTCAAGTATTCTGTCATGAGTGTTTCCACACTCGGTAATTATTCACACTAAAATAGAGAGTTCGAATTTTTTTTTTATTTACCTCAAAGTAAGTGTACCCCAAAATATCGATATATGTATAATAAATAGTCTATTTTTCTACCTTAAATTGTATTAATATTTATACTTATACCCTATTCATACTACGGGTCTATAACATGTTATAGCGTTCGTATAACATGTTATAAAAATTTGTATTCACATTACGAAAATTTGACGTTTTAATAAAAAAGTTTTGCTTGACGTTTTTGTTTGTTTATAAAAAAAAATTTTATTTAAAAATTGTATTGGATTCTAAAAAAAAAAAAAAATTATTATTTAAACAATAGAAAAAAATCATTCAAGACAATGACAAGTCCTTCAAGGGATATGAAGATCCAAAAAAACCTTAATAAAACGAAAAAAAAATCGATTATATCAAAAAATTTAAGTACACAATCTTGAAAAATAACATGTTATACTGAGTAACGTGTTATTTTCACAATACTTTTGACAACTTTTTTTCATACAAATTTCTAGTTACTTGGAAATTTTAACAACTAATAACGCGTTAACGCAGATAACATGTTATATTCGCGTAATGTGAATGGGTTATTAGTGTTTGCTTATAAAAGAACCGTTTGTCTTTAATTTTTTTTTTTAGAATCAATTGTCAATGTAATTTAAAAATTAACCCCAAAATTAAAAATCTACAAATATTTCGAAATTTTCTATGAGAATTCTAATTACATCATCATTTACGATAAATAGGGAGTACTGGCCTCTTTATTTTTAATTTTATTGCATTATATTTTATTAGGTTTTTATATTTTTTTTTATTATTTTGCAAATTAAAAAAATCGCTAATAAATATAATTTTAAATCCTAAACAACAACACGTGTTATTTATTGTACACACACAAACACATCTATTATAAATAGAAAATTTATTTTTTTATTAGAAAATTTTCAAAAAACTTTGCAAAAATGTTTCCATTAGTTTCACTCTGTTCATTGGTACAGATATTTACAAAATTTCTGATTGCTAATCAAATTAAGAAATGAAAGTTTTAAGATGTAGTATTTATAGTATATATATATAGTCGTATTTTGTGTTACAACTTTTTCTCAAGTCCCATCCCTTACTGAGTTACAACTCCGCAAAAATTGAGATTGTTTGTAAAATATTTGTGTAAGTACTCGTACATATAAAATAATTAAATTCTTGATACTTAAATGGTACTAAATTACTCGAAAATGCTTAAGTATCAAAAAATAAATACAAAAGTAATTAAACTCAAACTGTAATTACTTTCTAGAAATTACAAGTATTATTAATTGATTCTTTTACTTATACTTTAATTTTGTAAGTACTGAAATCTAAAAAATAGTAGTACTTGTCAAAGTAATTACTGCTGGTAATTGTACTCAAATTGCTCTGATACTTGAAATATACAGGTTATCAATATATGTATCTAACAAATTTGTTAGATGCATTTGAGAGGAAAATCCAACGAAAGATCTTTGGTCCTGTAAATATAAATGGGTATTGGAGACATAGATATAACCAAGAACTGTACGCACTCTACGACAATATAAACCTAGTCAGAAGAGTAAAAATACAAAGACTGCGTTGGCTAGGACATGTTGTAAGAAGGGAAGAAAATTGTCCGGTGAGAATGGTTTTTGAATACAACCCATATGGTGTACGTAGCAGAGGCAGACCAAAACTAAGATGGAAAGAAGAAGTAGAACAGGACTATGGAAATTTGGGTTTGCTGGGAGAACAGCTGCCCAGGATAGAGATCCATGGAGAAATTATCTGAAGTCGGCCGGAGACTCTAGAGTCTCCCAGAGCCATTTATATATTATATAATATATGTATACTGTTATCAATATATGAATGTATCTAAATGTAATGTGAATACTTGCTTAACTCATTACATGCTGTTGTGATAACCACAAATATAAAAATTATTATGAAATAAAATTAAAACGCATCCAGTATTAAATATAAAAAATTACATAAATCATTAGCTTTTAATTACATCTTTATAGAAAATTATTTTAAAATGATGTCTCTCAGCCATTAAAAATAAAAAAATAAATAAAAAAAAAAAAAAACATTATTCACAATAGAAATAAAAATTTCAATTCACAAAAAAACAAAAAAAAATTGCAAACAAGTAGTTTGGGATTTGAGTACTTAAAATCACTTAAAACAATTATTTTACATTAAAAACAAATAACAATTTCTGGTTGAATTGAACGTGTGTGTGTTTGTGTATTTGTTTTTTAATCTCCCATAAGCATGCTATTAAACTATTTTTATACTGAGATATAAATGTTAACATATGTATATATATATATATATACATATACTAAATAAACTATACGTTTATTTTCCCACAATTGGGATATAAGTATATATGTATATATAAGAAGACGGCGTGTATAAGCTATAAAACAAAAATTTAATTCTTGAAATACTGCCAAAAAACTTTTATTTTTCTCTCATGACATGACATTTTTTTTTGTTAGTTGTACTTATAGTTTTTGATATTTATGTGAGCTTTTAAATTTAATTACTCAATTCTTTTGTTAACTGTTTTGTTAATACATAACGGTTTTTATATTTAAAAATATTTTAAATTATAAAATGCAATAGTTTTAATATCAATCATAATTGTTTTAGTTTAAAATTAAATTTATATACTTAGTATGATTTATTCAATAGTAGGTATAGGTACATTATTTTATATTTAAAAACTTTCCTAAATTATTACATGATATTTTTTTATTCAAAAAAAATAAAAAGTACTTACATATATATGTGATAATAATTGGAAATTTCAGGAATATTTTGAAAAAAAATTGAATTGTGTGAAAATTGCAAAATAACAATTTAAAAGATGACATTACAAGAAATTTAAAGCAGTTTAATGTAATAAAAATTTTCCAAAGATAGAAAAGGAAAATATACATATCATGCGAGGAGTAATAAACATTTTTAAATAACATTCATGTATGGTTTATTGTATAAATTCCATTTTGGAGCAGTAGACATTTTAAAGCAAAGAGACTTTTATATAAGTTTGATTGAATGCATTAAAATTTTAATAGAATTAACTACATTAGACTATCAAATTTTTAACCCATTACGACCCGACGCGACGCTAAGTACAAAATCTTTGTATAATATATTGAATTTCGTACATTTGACTAAGCTTTTTAAAACATAAGAGCTTTAAAAAAAAAAACATTTTAAATGTTTGCTTTTAAACTTTGTATATTATATACTCATCCTCGGCAATAGATTTGACTGTAGGAAAAGATTTTGAATTTTTTAACCCTTTTCGGGCGGATGTTATATACATTTTTTTTATAAACGATGAATGTCGAATGTGAAACCTGTTTTGACTCAAAAGGAAAATACAAAAAAACAAAACATTTCTCCGATTAATAGGAGTTGGCCCTGGTGATTTTTATTAACTCGTTTAAGTATAAAAAATATCATACAATAAAAAACCATTTAAACTTAATTTTGTTTTATTTTAGTTTCTCATAGGTGTTGCAAAAACAGAATCAATTTATTTATTTATGTCAGTCCCCTAGCGCAATGCAATGTTATAAGTGATTGAATCTGCCTTTCCTTTTCAGATGTGGCAGTTATTTTAATTTAATTATAAACTATTACGATATCAATTATAAATTATAATTTTTTTTTTGAATTAGATATGATTTAACCAGGGTTTGAACGCGAAACTTTTCTATTTAAAAGCCACCAATCGAACCACTGTGCTATCGGTCTATTTTACCTGTAAAATCATATTTAAGAATAAAAAAACCTTGTGAAGGGAAATGGTATTATTCTGTTAGTTTACTAATAAATTTTGAAAATTCAAAAAACCCAATTACAATTCATTTAAAATTAAAATTAAATTTTTGAATTTCAGGTTTATTTACTGTTACCTATATTGCATTACATTTTATAGCACATATCCTGCACCTTAAAAAAATGTTTTATTTAAAAATCATTTTTGTATTGTGATTACCACATATCTGGATGCATCCAGCAATGCCAATAAAAAAGTTCTCTTCTCTTGCAAAACATTGTGTCATAATAGAAAACTGACACCTAACAATATTACAAAATCACTATAAGTAGTATAGTATGTATACTTTTTTGTATTTGCTTTTCACCCATCCCTTTTACACTTAAAAAATGATATATTTCTAAAATATACGAGTATATATATATAATATATATATACATATATATAATATATATATACATATATATATTAATTATAACTATATATATTTTTTCTCTTAGTACATTTTGTCAAAATATAATTATTGTGAATTGTGATGCATTAAAATATGATGAAAATTGTAACTGTCAGGCCAGTATATGTATTAGTATTATTATTGCTGTTATTTATTTATATATATACATACATAGTTGTTATGTTGAGATTTTTCTCAACAATTATTTTGTTATTAGAGTATGGCACTTACCTTTTTTTTTTTTGTATCTGATATACTCGTATACTGAGTATACCTACAATACAAAATTGCATTACAATTCACATATATGTGAATTATCATCGCATCAATTTTGAACATATTGTTGTTTGAGGTCTACCCCATTTAACTTAAGTGAATCTCATCTTCTCTGGGATTTAAAAAATAAATACACATAGTTAGACTATCTATCCAACCATTTGGTTTTTATTGTTATTATATATTTGTACATCAGGTAACTAAACTTTTTGAGATTTTTTTGTTGTTGTTTTTGTTGCATTTGTTGTTTTTGTTAAGTTGAGACTAGATTTCATCAATTTCAAACAAAATATGATTTTTTCATCAGCAGTTTCAGTTTTTTTTTTTTTTTGTATCTTTAGCTTTTTTTTTATATTTTTATTTCTAGTCTAGTTGAAATGTTTTGTGTTGTCTGATGTGTAATCAGATGCTGATATAATATACAGATTCTTTTGTTGTGCACTATATTTGTTTGTTCCTTATGTTGCGATTGCTGCACTATAATACCCAGGCACTTGTCGTGTGGCAAAAAAAATGAGATTTTGTTGCACAAAAAAAAAAACTAACTAACTAACAAGAGAATAGAAGTATTGTGGCTGTTAACAGAATAGAAGAGCAATCTCAAGATACTTCAAAGTTAATTTAACAGTAAACATTGTGTTTTTTTTTTTTTATTTTTTTTACTATAATATATATATACATTACATATATATATTTCATTTCATTTTGTTGCATCAAAAGTTACTTACATAAAGGTTTAAATTGCGTGAATACTGAATATATAAAATATAAAGAATGGAATAAAAAAAATGAAATGAAATATAATAAATATAGAAAACTAAAGAAGTAAACAACTAAGGGTTTTTAAAAAAGCTCATTTTCAAAATTACACCAAGTTTCATACAGAGTTTTGGGTTTAAAATATGTATATAAAAATAAATTGATAATATTATTTCATTAATTAATTATAAATTATGAATAATAATGAAATCCATATATTTAGAATATAGGAAAATCCAATGTAATCAAGAAAGCCTGTTAACATGTGTCGAACTTCAATGTTAACTTTCAAAACAAACCTGTTAACATATAATGCTAGTGCTTCAATGTCAACCTTTAACCTTAGATATATATATTTTGCAGGTGTCTAAGTTACTGATTTTATATATTTACTGAAAATAGGAAATATTTACCTTTCAAATCCTAATAGCCCTTGAATAGGAAAGATTCCAAATGTTTTTTGAATAAACTCATGCTGAATTACAAAGTTCTATGAAACCTTTCAGATTCAAAGAATTAAATCTGATTGGAAGCTAAATTTGGATCCTTTCTAAGAATTTTATTTATTTTAATGGTTAAAAATTAAGAGACTCTCTTTCTTCAATTTTAAGGAAACCCTTCAAAATTCAGAAAAATTTTAACATATGTTAAACTATAAAATTTTAGCTTTAATTTTAGTCTATTATCCCAAAAAAATTTTGACAAGTATTGAAATTAGAGCCGTTTCAAAGAAACAAAAGAGAAAATTTTAATTTTTGACCCCTTAAGACTCCTAAACATGGGATGTTAAAAAAAACTGAAAATTTTAACTGGCTCGTTCGACAATTTCTAACGATCTAACTTCTCTTAAAATTAAGTTTCTAGCTTAAACCATTTAAAAGATATGAACGGTCAAAATTTGAACACAAAATCAAAGCATAAATTGAGTTTTGCATAACGGTAATTCGAAGTACCGTATAGTAATCCTATATATTTAAATATATTTTTAAAACTTATAAAAACAGTTGTGTTGTTAAAACAAATAGAGCTTTTTCGGATATTGTGGGGCTGCAGCTCCCTAACGGAAGGGCCTACAAAGAAAAAGTTCTTTGATGAAATTCATTTATGTTAAATAACTACCGTAACGGCGGTCCTTTAAAATTTCTTTTCTTAATTTAAAATGGTAAAGAAGCCTTGTCAACATACGGACGACCGGACATTATTTTAAATGTTAAAATCAACATACGGACATTATTTTAAATGTTTTTATGAAATATGCTAAAAAATTATAAAAAAAAATGCTTTTAAATACACAGGTAACAATATATACCTATCTCTTTCTAACAAAGTACTTTTGTAAGAGAATAAAAAAAAAATGGTAAGTGGTAGGTTGTCAAGTACTATTATAAAGTTCCAGAATTGTGCAAAAGTATGCAAAAAAATAAATAAATTGTTATTAATAACAAGTGTAAGAAACACTGCAAATAGAATGATGATGATAATAATAAAAAAAATTTGATGTTGAAATATGTTGAAGTCTCAGTTGGAACCTGCTACTGACAACAATGATGTTGATATTTTATTTTAATAATTTTAAAAATTTTTGTCTTCTTTTATTCACAATATTTGTTTTTTGTGTTTTATGCTTTGAAGTTTAAATTCACTTTATTTTGAAGTGAAAGAACAAATTGGTCTTTTTGTTATAGTTTTTGTTAAATTATAACAGAAAATGTTGAAATAATTTAAAAAATTAGCGATTTTATATTTCTTTCCTTTTCTGTTGATGTATAATTTCTATTTGTTGTCTTTGTTTATTAGTTAAATATATAATATTACATTTTAGATTTGATTTTAATTTTTTCAAAATTAATAATAGGTATTGTGTTAATCTTAATCAAAACTATATTAACAAAAGTTATATATATGCATACCTATATTAATTGTTATTTGTATGTATAACAGTGACAATACTGTTATTTGCTTTCTTTTTTCGATTTTTTATTAAGAATTTCATAACTGTTTTGGAAATTTCAAACGTAGAATAACGGAAGAATTTTTTATAGAAACAATATTTAGAAAAAAAAACTAATGAAAGTTGAATAATGAGTATGTTGAATTATTAAAGCGAGCGTATATTATTACCTTCAGTTTATTTTTACTTGTTTGATTTTTTTTACTAAAATTTTTTAATATAGATAAAAAAAAACATGTGTCTAGTAAACTGTTAATAGATATTTTTTATAAAAGTTGAAACTGTGTGATTCGCATGTGTGATACAGGTATTTATTATATAAAAAACTTTAAAATAACGTTAATTCATTGAATTGATACGGAATACCGTATGGTTTAGGTTTAAAAATATCTATAAGTACTTTTCACACCGAATACTTAACATATTTAGAATTAATTGTAAAATATTACAATTACATAGGAAAGTATAAAGATAGTAATTAAAGCTAAAATCAATTAAATTAAAAGCTAATAATAATAGTTCCCTTGGAGATTTAGAAGGTTTTTATTACTATTTATATATTATTTTTT
This sequence comes from Dolichopus griseipennis, assembly GCA_963082915.1. Lineage (NCBI taxonomy): Eukaryota > Metazoa > Arthropoda > Insecta > Diptera > Dolichopodidae > Dolichopus > Dolichopus griseipennis. The sequence goes on along the minus strand of OY720442.1, from coordinate 144,106,516 downwards.
ATTATAAATACAATTTATAAAGTTAAGCGCTAGTTTTAATGTATGGGTCATTTCTTAAAGGACATTTAACTATTTTGTAATTTCCAATAAATGATAATAAGACAAAACCGTATGTAAACGCCCAACTCTGTTATATATTTTTTGACAGTCATAATTACTCATATCCGTCAAAGGGTTAAAGATATTTAAAATGATAATTTCAATTTTTCAATGATTTTGTAAATATTCTAATTATTAGATATCGTTGATCAGTTTTGGGCACTTCAAAAAGTTTTAAATACTGTAATTTAGATGTATAATATATACACAGTAAGTTTATAGAATTGATTAGTTTTACCCATTAATTAAATACCAATCTTATTCTTTGACATAAAAATGGTACCAAATGGTTTAGAATCTGTATTTATATTATAATTAAATAGTAAAAATATCTAGATTTAAGAGTGTACTTATTTAATTTTTTTTTGTTTTTTTTTTGCCGGCACCCCTACGTGCTAACGGTTCACTGTGATAGGCTAAGCAGCCTGACTATGTATGTGCATGCCGTATCGGAGAGATATATTCATATATTAGAACTGATCAAATGAATTCCACATACAATTTAAACATTAGATAGTATTACGCTTTATAACATGTAGAAATGTCTTAGATTGTAATAATTTTGTATTTGAGTTATATGGTATTCTATGTCTGTGAGTTATATTATTTAATTGAATTATCTGTTTACATTTTGTATTTGTTTACATTTTATATTTGTTTATATTTATGCAATTTCATTAAAGACAAATAATTATTAATTATTAATTAAGCCATTAATTTGAACCCAAAGTCGAATGGTAGCTGAGTCGAGTTGAAAACGAGATAAAAGTTTTTTTACTTTCACTGGGATTGAAACGCGGGGCCTCTCGCATGAAAGATCGGCACACTAACCACTGTGCCACCCAGCTAATAAATTATACTTACTTAGGTTCTAAGAACATCAAAGTTTCTGCACCAGATTCAGCACAACCTTATTCCATTTTATTCAAGACCTAAAGTTCTTGAAACTTCTCACCAATCAAATATCTAAAGTTTTATTATTTCCATCATCATTTTATTCCTCAAACAAAAGTTCGACCAATTCAAAATTCTTGTTTCCACCAAATTTTCGCCAATACCACCTATAAAACTTCTAAATGCCAATTGCTTTAACTTTTTATTTTATTTTTTTAGTCATATCCGCGTCATTTGATAACCAGATTTTCCAACTTTTTCTAACTTTCATTATTTTAATAACTAATAAACAAAAATCCATAAATAAATTTGAAAATTCATTGAACAATTTAAAACTTTGAAAAATTACATTTACACATTCACACACACACACGAATTTTCTTCCTTTCACTTCCAAATGAAAGTGTCTAATATTAAAAATTGATTTAAGTATACAGTATCTTTAAATTTGTCAGATAATTCGCAAAAAAAAATTTAAAATTTATTGAACTGAATTATTGTAAAAACATTTATTCACACCTACATACACACAAATAGTTGATTATGTGTTCATTCATAATTCGGTTATAAAAAAGTGATCAATATTTAACAAGAATAAATAACAGTAAGTTTTTAATTATACTACACAGTATAGTACATATATATACTGCTTAAAGTTTAAGTAATTAGTAGTATATAGTTATTTCTATAATTTTTGCACATACTTACATATTGTATATATATACATAATTTATATATATATTTAATAGTAAAGTACTTTCTTTAAAAAAAACTTACTGTATACTTAACCACTAATATAAATAAATGTGCGATTCTTTAAAACAATAATTGTATCTACATATACAGATTTTTTATTATAAACTTTTATTTTATGTGTGAACTTATTTTAGATATGAAATAACAAAAAATGTTCATGTTTATAGATCCTAAAAATAGACCAAATAACTAAATTTCTTACATATATACAAAAATAAACAAACAAGATTAACAACTTTAGGGTAGCCGACTTACATTTTTTTTTTAGAAAATTTGGGAATTATTTTTCTAACACTTAAGTAAAAGTTTAATAGATTTTCTAACGCTTTAAATACCATCTATTGGAATTGTTTGTAGTTCATATGTTAGTGTTTTCAACCAAACCAAGGGTGGGGCCTGTGATACAAGTGTACAGTTTGTTTTCAAAGAAAGTGATGTGAAAGAATTTGCGGGAATCGGATGTACAAAATTTAGGATTATGGGGGATCGAGAAAATTGAATGAGTTATTTAAAAGGAAAATGTTAATGTTGTTCTGAAATTTATTTTCATAAGAAGTGTTGCGTCACCTTGATAGGAAGGAGCATCTGTTATCCTTCTCTTTTGAAAACTTTGGGCGGAGTAATTAGTTTTTGAATTTCTTTTGATAAGGTGTTAACCTCTACCAAATATTTAAAGGACCTTATAAGTGATAATATCAGTCTTAAGTTTATTTTATTAGCTCCGAGCGTCAGTATTTGCATGAGTGTTTTATTGCCTGAGAGTTTAATATTTGCATTGGGTCGATTAGAAAATGTCCCCCCTTAGGGAATAATTTTTTTTATTATCAATATATGTAGTTCTATTGATACTTATTACAATCTCTTCTATGAAGAATAAATTATTACTGCTATGTGGATTTTAATTGAGCTTAAAAAGCCTTAAATGACTTACATCATGCTTATATCCTATTGAAATTATGATCGGAGTTTTTAAATTTTTCCAGAAGCCGCCCGCTCCTTTGACATGTCAAATATTTTTCCAATTCATTTTCAACTAAACTTAAACTAAAATTATGAATTCAAAATTTTGATATATCATAAAATTATAGTTATAAATTATCTAACTTGTATAAATATCCATTGTCCTCCTTTAAAATATTAAAGTTTCTGGTCACTCAATGTTTTGTTTAGACTATCTTTTTGATATTAAAATTATTAAAATATTTTTTTTTTGTTTATACAAGAAAATTTTGTTTGATTTTTAGGAAACATTATAATTAAAAAAAATATATATATATATTTATATTTTTCCGAAAAATCAATCTAAATTTTCCCTCCCCCTTGTTCATATTTTCTTAATCATCCTAATTTTCATTATTTATAATACAAAATTGCAATTCTTATTTCTCATGTTTTTTCCTTTCAAGTTTTGAGCGGAAGGAAACACTTACTTTTATAGTAATTATATATTTGTCGGATTAGTTCCGTTTCATAATTTATACGGTAAAGTGGTGTTCAATATAATAATTCGGATTCGGTATAGTTTTTATCACGAATAATAGAATGTTCTATTTTGTTTAATGTTAAATTACCATAGATTTTAATAAAAAAAATTGATAAATTTTTATTAATAAAATTTAAATTAATTTCAAACACATTATCAGTTATCACGTAAAACAAAGTTTTAAATAGAATTGAACTTTTTGAATAAATAAAATTTGAAATAAATTTCAAAATTAGAATTTTAAAATTTAATAAAACTGAATGATTGTTAATTAATGATTTTATAATCAGAGTAACATAATTTATTTATATTAAAGAACGTTGAAGACATTACTTTTACTTTTTTAATTGATCACTATTGTTGAAATAAATGTAGGATAAAACTACTTATTAAAACCAAAATCAGTTAAAAAAAAGCTGAAGAGCATCATAATTGAACTATGAAACCCAATGGGTGAGTTAAAGTAATATAAATATTATTTGAATTGCCTATCAAACGAATTCTAATTTTAAAAAAATAGTATTAATAATTTTCACTTAATTTGAAAAAGTTTTCAGTGGAAGTTTAAATGGTATTAAATAAAGGAATAATTTACTTTTAAATTAACAATAAATATGTTCTGTAAGAATTCTTCTAATACCTATTAAAGGTACTAGTCAATCCCAAAATCATTCCACGTGATTATACATTTTTAATTCCTCGAAGAATCAAATTCCTTAAAAATTTAACTTAATTTAAACTTAAAGCCAACTTAAAGAACTCACAAAATTATTAAATTATTAATAATAAGATTATCATCATCATCATAAAATATTTACTCTATAAATCAAAAAAAATGAGCACATACTGTCAGGCCCAATTTCCAAACGATTCTAATAATTTTCAATACGATAGAATTAATAGATATTCAATACGAGTGAACGCCATTTTCAATATTTTCCCATCATTTTCTAATTTTAATTTTCAACTATGGAAAAATATATAAATACATACCGATCCTCCTTCCTAAAATTTCGAGGTAAAGGCAGGCTGTTAACACTTTTTCAAGGTACAAAAATGGCTGTTAACACTTTATTATACATTGTTTTATAACGTACTTTCTTTTATAATGAGAATTTTCATCAAGCTAACAGTTCTAGGTTTTCAAGAGTTAACGAGTTAACTGGATTCCAACTGTTCTAGGTTTTTATTATTATTAAATTCAATTGTAAGTTCTTAAAAATACCTATAATTAATTTGCTAAGATGAAAAAAAAAATAAAGCCTATCACGGTCCAGTTAAATAAACAAAAATACTTTTCCAAAACATTAATTTTTTTAATTGTGTTAGAATTTAACTGTATAACTTTTAGAGAGTTAATAAAGTTCGGATATAGATAGGTATTTAAGATATTCATTAGTTTTTAAAACCTAATTGAAAGTTTTTAGATAGTTTTTAATATCATATCTTATCTATAAATTCCCATTAAAAATATTGTGAATAATTTTACGCAAGTTTAAAATAAAATAAAATATATTTCAAGGCACAAACTTAATTTTGTTTTTAATATACCTACCGGTAGAAATATTTAACTGTGACAAAATCTCAGTTATAAAAATTTTTAAACATTTAATTGCATATAAAGTAAAAAAAAAAATATTATCATAAATGCAGTTAATTTACCTTAAATGGTATATTTAGATACATATCATATTTTAAAAAAAAAAAATCTTATTTTTTTCAAACTAAATAAAAAGTCATTAACCATAAAGAAAATATATTTCTATATATATATAGTATGTGTATATATATACATATATTAAAAAATATATTTCCAAAACTATTCAAACAAAAACAACAACAAGTTCAACAATTTCTTTGAGGTAAGTATTCCGTTTTCCGCATTTTAAATGCACAATTTTCAACGGAAGTATATACATACATATATAGGTACATACATATAGCTATATGGATGTGTACTATTATATGTACTAGACGACATACACATTGTCTTGTTTTCTTTAAAAAAGCTGTCATTATGGAAATTTTACAGCCAATTTTTGCTGTTTTTACTATTTTTATATATAATACAACAACAATACTATATATATATATATATATATATATATACATATATGAATATTTTTACAATTGATTTCACTTTTCCTTTCTTGTCTTTAAGAAAAAAAAAATCAACAGAATATAGAAAAGCCAACAAATATAATTCCTTCTCTTTTTAAAATAATAAACTCGTTCGCTTCATTACAATTTTACCAACAACTCTGTGTTGCTGCTGCCGTTTTATTACTATATGATTTGTTATCACTTCGTTTAAATCTTTTCAAAAAATTCCATTTTATTCCATTTTAAGACAATCAAGGAACATTAAAATATAAAAAACAATAAAAAAAAAAATAACTGCAACAATTGCAACTACAAACAAAACTATTCAAGAAACACTAAATACTAAAAAAAGTGTACTCATAAAAATCAAGAGATTAAAAAAAAAAAACGAAAAAATACGAAAAAACCAATTAAAGTCATCAGACAGTAGACGAGACAAAACGATCGATTGATTCAAAAACACTACGTATATACATACATAAGTATCCATACATAATACAATAACAATACTATATAGTAAAGTAGCTACTAATCCCAATAATTGTAAATTTAAGATTTGTCATAAAGATAAAAAAAAAAAATTTGAACTTAAAATCCACCTCTCCTTGTCTAATCCGTAATTTACGAACTGCGAACCCATTGATCAATAGGGTTGTTATTTGAATTTAAGAGGAGGAAATGTTCAATTCATATATGTATGTATAAAACTAGAGATGAGAAGAAATGAAGAGTTTTACAAGAAAGCACATTTTTAATATTAATAAATTTTTTTATACCCTGAATAACATGTAGAAACATCTTAGATTTTTTATATTATTCATAACTTTTCGTAATTTTTGATCGCTGTTCTGTTGTATACTGTTCCATTTCCAATTCCCCCAATTTTTCTTCACAAAATTCTGAAATAAAAATAAAAAAAAATAAATAAATTTAAAAAGTTACAAAACATTCAAACCATATCGGTGGTTTTGCGCCACCCTGTATAAATTAATACACACACATAAGCCTTTCGTTATTAGTTATATTCAAAGCGTAATATTAAACTTTTAAAAGATAATATTAAACGTTAGAATTTTGTGAGCGACTCAAAACCAAAGGCGCCTAACACACAAAAAAATTAATAAAAAGTTACAAAGGTTTGGTTGGCACTAAGAAAATGTAACAGATGTAACCCGAAATTGACCTCAAGGGCACAGCGATATATCTAATATGTGCGTTTCTATATCTATCTAATTTTTATGCGATTTATACAACAATTCAAAAGCACTTTTAGAGAGGGTTAAACCACTTTGGATCTGAGCCCCTCATATATGTAATGTTTCAGAAAAATTAAAAAAACAAAAGTTTCTTTAATTTTAAAAGAAGTCCAATGATCACTCAAAGAGTCTTCTTCCTCTCAAAATCCTGGTTCTAGGAATTAATTGCACCTAATAAACACAAATTGTAAAAAATCAAAAACAGCTTCCTTCAATTTCAAGGAAGCTCTTTATAATTAAGTAAAAGCTGTTAACAACATAGCAAAATATAGTTTAAAGCTTTTAATTTTAAATATGGATTAACGAATTTTCGATTTTGAACACTTATATATAGCTCCTAAAACGTGAGCGATACAAAAACCCGATTTCCCAAGATTTAACTTCTCATAGAAATTCAAGATCCGAGCTTTTTAACTATTTACAAGATAATAGAATTTTGCTTTGTATCTAAATTTTCAAATTGAAGATGTATATATCTTAGAACTTTTCTTAACAATTTAAATTTAGGGTTTTTTGCTTTTGAAATTCGTGAAGTTACAGAAGAAAGTAATTTTACAAAAAAAAGTTTTTCTCGTAAAATTTATAATAGCTGGACGGTTAAAATTTTACAGCCGAAAAGTCAGACAAACAGATCGATTTACTAAAACAGTATTAGTCTAAAATGTGTTTTAAAAATAATATATCGATATTACCGCCTTTTATTTTTTTTTTATAAATTTTACTATACTAATCTTACTACTGCACTTGAAATTATTTATATATATATGTATAGATAAGTACATAACATTATTTCATAAAATACAAGTACAAGTTAACCGTTTTTTTAACATTTTTAAATTTTTTTCAAAAAATAAAATTAACTGAAGAAAAAAAATTTCTTAATTATGCATCCCATAGACGGTGGACTAGGTTTTCAACTTAGTACGCGAACATGTTAACAAACCACACACACTTATCCAATCTCTTATCGAACAATCATTTAGATTATCTGTTCTGAAAAATGTTTTAAATGTCAAAAGTGTTTGACCATTTCGAATTTGGATTTTTGACAGTTTTTATTTAACAATGTTGTTTTGCCTATTTAAATGTCAATATATTTTCGTAACTTCATTTTATAATTATTTCAAATTATTTACTTAATTCTATATTATTTTATTAATAATAATTTTATTATTTTTTTAAATCGCAATATTTCAACGTACTTTTGTGCCAAAAAAGGAAAAATACGAAAAAATAAAAAAAAAAAAAAAGTGACAGTTTAAGTTGTGACATTTAAGTTGTCAACTTGCCCATACACGAAGCAACTCAAAATGCAAACCAAAGACTCCGCCCACAAAAATCAAAATTTTTCAACCAACTTTTTAACCTTCAAAATGGTCTTTCAACTTGTCCATATTACGATTCAAATTCGCAAGTACGCGTACCAAGTTGAAAACCTGGTCAAGCGTGTATGGGATATATTAGGTATTCATAAGAGATACATTTATATATTTAAGTATACTACTATACAATATAAGTATATAATATAAATAAAGTAGTGACTGTTTAGTTTTTTTGCAATTGTGCAATTTTTGTTGTTTTTATTGTCTGTCTTCTAAAACATTTTCATTTTGAACTTCAATTTTATTTTTATTTTATTTTTTTTTTTTTTGTACAAGATCAAATCACAGTTGGGTTTTTCTCAATTCATTGATTCAAATTCAGTTTTAGTTATTCACTTAAATTGAATTTTTTTATTTTTTTTATTTTTTATATTAAAAGTGCAAGAGAAACATTTTTGAATTTGAAATTTTAATTTTTATTTTATTTTCATTTTTTTATTTTTTTACAATAATTACAGTTATAATGTTTTTTAAAAATGAAATCGCTCTATGTCATGTTCAAGTATTGGTGAATAGTTTTTTTTGATTGTTGTCAGGAAACATTTAATGATGCGTGGTCTGATGAAAACATTATTGTAATAGTATAACGTCATCTAAATATATAGTAATCTAGCTAATAATGTCACTAGTAGTAGTGTTGATATTTCTTTTAGATTTTTTTGATTGATATTTCTTTTATCATAAAAATTGCAAGGAATAAAAGATCGACTTACTATAAGGAATTAAATTTTTAAGCTTCTCAACTGAATGGTATCTCAAGTATCTTTTTAATTTTCAGGCGTTGTTTCTATAAAAAAATCAATTTTACGTTAACTATATAGGTTCTAACTCTTTAACTGTAAAATGGAAAAGGGGCTAAGACTTTAATGAAAATTTCTGACACGTTTAATACGTTTTGGGGGTAAAGATTTAAAATTTATCTGTAAATCACAACACAACAGAACGGCAACAGCTTGATCAAAGAAATTTAAAATTTTGTAAAAAACTGTTTTTTGTAACATTAAGGAGATTAGTGGTAAGAGAGGTGTTAGAAAGAGTCCTATTGTTACCGGAGCCTTCGGAAATTTGCTGAATCAATTGAGGTATCGGTTCAATGCTTTGATATAAATATTTTGATAAAAAGTCGGGTTTGTTTATATAAATAGGTAAATCATTCTTTAGATTTCTTTACTTAGTTTCAAGGACAATTTATACTAATCTTGAGGCGCAAGAAAGATATGGTTGAGGCGTATCAATCAAAAAAGCAAAATTCAAATTTTTACTATCCGAAAAAGTTCTTTTAGCTCTTTTAAAGTTATAAGAAATATTTGTTTGTATATACAGTATCTAGTTTCCGAAAAATTTCTTCACCGAAAACTGCAAAAAAAATTGAGCAATTATCTGGGAAGACACTTAAGTGGAAACTACTGCATATATACCCAATATAAATTATTATAAAATCTGGTATAACTTGAAAAGCTTTGGTGAACTTTACTTTTTTCATTATTAATATGCTATTTTAAATAATTATGGTGTTCAGTGTATCTTTTGAACACAAAGTTCTTTGTAACTTGTATGTTAAATATAATTAGATTTTTAACTTAAGTATGTCAGGTTTTTATTGCATCCCTCTATTGTAAATTTACTTCCCAAAAATGTAATTTTACATGATGTAAAATGATAATGACTTTCTGTTAAGATTATTATATGACTTGCTATTAAAATTTGAGATAACAAAAGATCTCCAAAAATTGAATAACTTTACATATATATATATATACACTAGTTATAACTTCATATAAACTTATTAGTTTTTAATTAATAACTATATTAATTTTTTTTTTTTTAAATTTCAGATAATTTATCATCCTCCCTGACACCATCAAATAATACAGCAAATGATAAACTGTTAATGTCATTAGAAAAACAATTAAATATTGAAATGAAAGTTAAAAATGGTGCAGAAAATATGATACAATCAATATCAAGTGGTCATCATGGACGTGATAAAAAATTATTAGCTGAAGCTCAACAAATGTTAGCTGATTCAAAAGCAAAAATTGAATTTTTACGTTTAAGAATATTAAAAGTAAAACAAAATAAAGATCATATGCATCGATTATCAGTTGCTGGTAATGATGAAAATGGTGGTGATATGAATCGTCCAGAAAGATTAGAAACATCATTAGAAGAACGTATTGAAGAATTAAGGCATCGTTTAAGAATTGAAGCTGCTGTTGTTGATGGAGCTAAAAATGTGATAAGAACTTTACAAAGTAATAAAGTTCCTGATAAAAAAGCTCTACAAGAGGTGAGTTACTGATTTCCATAATATATATTCATTTATCTAATACTTTTAAATTTCGCTCAATTATATTGTTAGTTAAATTATATATTTTTTATTTAAAATGATTTTTCATATATTATATAAAGTTTCGAATATTCGGTTTAAGTAATTTAGAATTAAGTAAAAGTCAAAAAGTAAAAAAAGTTCTAATAACTGTGTTGTGAGTTTCAGAACCTTTTATAAACAATTTAAAAATTTTGTTAATTGAAAATATTATAAACGTTTAAGATCTTCTATAAGGAGTGCATTTTCAGAATCATGTCTAAAATGATTTGTTCCAAATTTGATTAAAAATAATTTTAAACAATTTTATCTATATAAGAAAATTTTAATTTGTTTGTTTTTGTTGGTAGCGTTTAGACTCCTAAACTGACGTTCAGTCGATTTATATAAAAATTTGTAAACAAATGTTTTTGAATACGGAGATTACTTCTGGACTGACCATTTTGCTTTAACGGATTTTGTTCTAAAAAAAATTTTTTCCTTTCAACAAAGATCGAACTCAGATCTATTTACACATGAAGCCAGTTCGCTAACCACTGAACCATACAATTCTTATAAATTCATGGTCAGATTTCTAATGTAAATATATCACTAACTTACAGAATGAAAAATAAAGCCATAGACAGAGGCAAGTTCATTTAAAAGTATATAATTAAAACTTGACTGAATTACTTCAAATTTCGTATACCTGTTACTCTTCGTCAATGGTGATGTGTAGCAGACTTAGTATATGTTAAACGATTAATCTAAAAATTTTTGGAAGTTACATAAATGTTCAATTTTGTGACGTACTGTTTTATCCCAAAAGAAAGTTTTGAAAAATTTTTAGTAAGCACCGTTAACCTATTGCAGCACAAATTTAAAATCAACTTCAATTAAAACCTCAACTGAAAGGTACAGTAATCGCGCACCAGGTGTTTGCTAGTATAATAATAAAGTTCACCTCAACTTCTAATTATAAATTTTGTGTTTGGGTATAAGAGATAGAGTGAGTTTAATAGTGCTATGAGAATCTAAGAGTGTTGTTGTCTGTTGTCCTATAGTGCAATATAATAAATTGTATTCTATTTAGAGATCCTACCCTTAGGACAATTCAATTCACTATAAATTCTATAAAAAAATTATAATATAAATTTACCTGAAGCCCAATAAAATAAATTCTAAAAAAGATTGACGTCATGCATATATATATGTTCTATATAAATTGATTTTATGGGATTTTTTTTTTAAATAAAAATCCGTAAAATCAAATTAGAAATGCTCTCTTTATTAACGGAGGAGCTATAAATAAAATATATAAATTAATTCACTCACCTGTATTATAATTTGTCTATCGTTCTACTATCTAAAAATAGTCTCTTTATTCTTTAAAAATTGTTTTATTTTTTATATTATTATTATTATTATTATTTTACCTTTAAAATCGAATGAAAATGATGATTCGGAAATTAAATTTAAAAATTGTTTTTTTTTTTATTTAAATTAAAATGATACCCGGTCAGACTGTGTGGCATTATAATATATCAGTATTTAGTATGAATAAAGCTTATGAGGGACGGTAATATGTCTGTCTATTTGTGTTTGATTTAGTAGATAAATTAAAAAAATTAGCTTTTATTCTGATTTTATTTCATATCTGATTTAATTTGGTCCAATTTCATTCTGAATTAGTGAAAAATAGTTTCCTATTATTTTTTTTTTATTTTCATATAAAATTTAAAAGGGGATTTTCACTTTGTTAAACGCAGGTGTTGCTATATATGCATATATTATATACTATTCCTATCTCGTTCTTTTAATGGTAAAATTTTTGGCAAAATATTTTACACACATTTTTTGACTTTTTTTGTTTATTTTGGCAAAAAAATATTTACGAATTGAAAAATGAAAAACCAAAATGTATTCAACAAAGAAAATTAATTTTAATGTGAAAGAAAAGAAATAAAACAGACAGAAGAAAAATATTCTAAACATATCCATATTGTATTTAATAGCTTTATGCCAACTATTTTTTTTTTTGTTTTTATTTTAATTATAACATTCATCCACCGAGTTTCAAACTCTCACCGATTGCGGAGTAAGATTTGTAATAAGGAGGTCATCTCTATCCTAAAGACAAATGAAATCTTCTATTGTGAAATTCTTAAGAAAACAAATGCAGCAAAACTATAGGGAAATTTTTTAGAACCTTCTCTATTAAACTTCTCTTCTCTAAAAAACGAGGATTCCAGATAAATGTAGCCTATTCAAGAACCGCGGTCTCACAAAGTATGTATGTTTCAAAAATCAGTCGAATTCTTTAGAACCTTCTCTATAAACGATCAATGTGAACACTACATATCAAGGATTCCAAATAACTGTATCAAATCCCAGTACCGCGGCCTCACAAGGTATATATATATATTTTGAAAAATCTGTCGAATTCCGATTTATACAATCCATCATTTTATCTTCCTTGTGTATTAAATATGACCTCCCTTTAAGATATTTAGCATTGATTAACTATTTATTTATTTTATTTATTTGTAGTACCAGACAATAGTAAATATTGCATGATAATATTAATCCTTTGCCAATTTGAAATTTGGACTTATTATTAAATTATTATAATATACACTATATTTTTTTATTAGATATGATCCGACCACGATTTGAACTCGAGACTTTTCGATTGAAAAGGCGCCACTTTACCACTGAGCTTTCGGTCAGATTAGACTTATTTTAACTGATCATAATAATTTTAGTTAAATCTAATAATATGTAGCAACAGTTAAGTTAAGGAAATTTTTTTTTTAAATCCATATTTATTAAGCCATATTTATAACATTTTTAAACTTCATATTAAAATTTTTAAACTGATCATTTCATGAAATCTGGGGTTAAACAATTTGAGCTGGCTTGGGTTTTAACTTGTAAGAACAAAACGAGTGAGCCGCAGCGGCTTATTCGGTCGCAAAATTGCCGGTTGCGGCTCAATTAATTGTTTATAAATATAAATAATTATTTGAGCTCGGCAATATCGTGAAGAGAGCGGTAGGCATCACTAGTCATTTCTTAATAAGCTTATTCGGTCACCAAAATTGCCGGTTGCGGCTAAATTATTTAATTTTAATTATGTGCAATAATTTTAGTGCGAAAATCGTTGGAGTTTTGATCGCTTCGGGACACTAGTAAGTTATTATGCAAGCAAAAGTCATATACATGAAAAATAATAATGTGCGCCATTACAATTACATTTTTTAACCCTATTATCACCGGAAAATTCTTTAATTTTCATCAAAATTTATAAACAATCGTACAAAAAAAATAAAAGTTTAATAAAAAAAAAAAAAAACCAAAAATTAAAATATATAATTGAAATTTTTTTTTTGACCTAATTTATTATAAAATATAAAAACGTTTCAATGTATCTTTTAGATACATTCGTTTTGTTTTTACAAATATTCGTTTTTATTAATAATATTGTGGGACTCAAAACAGATTCACTTTTAATAATGCGTAAATTTTTCATTTGATTCTGAAAATAAAAAAAAATAAAATTTTATAATTTTTTTTTTTTTGCTGGGGGGTTTTTTTTTTTTTTTATTTTATTTATAACGTAATTCTTAAATAGAATCAAATGAAAAATTATAATGTAAATATATAATGTGTTGGGCATGAATCTAAATCAGCTGCGATTACTTGTGTTTTTTTTTTTGTTTCAAATTTATAATTTATAAATTTATAAATTTTTGTATATATATACATATACAATTTTGTATATATACAACATTTAAAATTTATTATATATGCTACAAATTTTGTTGTTGCTATTTTGGTTTTAGGTTGACCATTCTGATAGCAAAGTCACTTTTATAAATATGTATATATACTATAAGTTTCTTTTAAATTTACAAAATTTATTGTGGAATAGGTCATAAATTTGTTTACATTAAGAGGAAAATTATTTTTTAAAAATAAATTAGAATAGGAAAAATTTAGTTCATTTTATATAGTCTGACTTCTGAGAACATTTTTTTTTTTTTAATTCATTAGTTTCTTTTAATATTTTAAAAATTTAAAAATGGTGAAACAATTTATAAATTTCTTTGATAGGATTTGAAAGAATCCTTTCGTTGGGAGAAAACTATTAAAAATAATTATTAATAAAATTAGTTGTTTAAGGAGTTAACTATAATTTGCTTTACCTGATTTTGGTGACTGTTTCTATTTAAAAAATTGGTACACATCAGACGTATTCAGTTAAATGTCTAGAATTTACGTTTACATACAAAATTTTTAAATATTGATATTATTGTTGTTTATTCAATTCCAATTTTGATATGATTTTAAAAATTAAATTAAAATATTAAATTGAATAAAATATTGCACAGTTTAAAAAAAAATTTTAAATTGAAAATATGTAAAACATCATAGTCTAAAACTCATACAAACAAATACTGAATCTGTTATTTTATAACTAGCTGTTGACCCGTCACAGAATGACGGAAGGTCAATTGAAAGAAGAACTTTTTCTAATTAAAAACTATTTGCAATCAAAACGAATAATTAAGACTTACTACACAAATGTTCATGTGAAGCATAGTCTTCTTAATTTTAATTTAAAAAATGTTTTACTATTTATTTAAAATTTCCAGAAAACCATCTGTGATTTTTAAAGCTGAAATGAATTAATTCATATACTAATAAATAAATTTTATTTCATCAAAAATTTTTTTTTTTTATTAAAAATAAATAAAATATTTTCTGGCCTGCTTATGATAATTTTGTATATTTTATTTTCTAAAATAAAACACTTCCAACAAAACATTAATATTTTATTTTTAATAATTAAACACATCCAACAAAACACATTTAATTGAATGCGTTTGTTACACCTCATTCTAGGCAAATATATTAATAATAATAATAATAATAATAATAATAATAATATACATATATATATATATATATATATATATATATATATTAATTTAAATTAATTTAACAATAAATTACAACAATTTATGTTAATACAAATGAATTAATTTTCCTTAATTTTTTTATTCACAATCTAAAAACTCATTAAAATTGAGTTAATTAAACTCATATCATCACATTATCCCATTGATTTCGAGAATCGATTCTTGAAAAGCACTCACATGTCAAAACTCAAAATTCACAATTACTTTAAATATAAAAAGCTTTTAAAATTTTTTTAACCATATCTTCAAATAAAGATTGTGAAAAACCAATGACTGGCATTTTGCCCAAAATATTCAATTAATACACAAAATGTTTCTTTAAATTAAAATCAGAAAAATAAAATTTAAAGTTTTTCAACGTCACTTAAAAAATTTTCCTACTAACACATACAAAAACAAAACAAAAAAACATTAGAACAAATCACACACACATACGAACTTCTTATTAAGTAACTAAATATGTAAACATAAAACAAACTTTTTATTTTATTGGGAGACCAGTGGAGAAATTTCTTTTAAGAAAATTATTTTATCAATCAAATTCAAAACTTCAAAGTTCAAAATTCAAAATTTTGAGAATTCAATTTTATGAAAAACTTTTGAAAGTTCTTGTTCTCTTTTTTTTCGATTTAGATCAAAACAAATGATGGGGAATGAGCATAGATCCTTCCTTAGTTACCAAATTTTGAAATTTAGAGAAATCTTTTTTGGAGACTTTTTTCATTATATTTTTTTTTTTATTTTCGATATTTTTAAGAAAAAAAAAACTTTTCAAGTAAATTCTTATAGCGGGAAGTGTTTCAGAGTATAGTAGCGGGTTGTATTAATTTTTTTCACTTGAGTATTTTTTTTTGCAACAAACGAATAAAAACCGCTAACGAAGACAGTTGTTTATATCGCCGAGCTACAAACGCTGCGTGACAACGACCCGATAATAAATTTCGGTCAGTTTTTGAAAAATTTTCTTTTATTTAAAAAAAAAAAGAAAAATTTAATAAAAAATAATAGTTTTTCTTTTTAAGTTTTCACTGAGGAATTTTCATTTTAAAATTTTTTTTTTTTTCTTATTTTGTGGTTAGGTTTTAATTGATCGCGGAATATTTTTTTTTTTTAGAGAATTAAAATACCTTCGAATGATCACTGAAGTAAAAAAAAAATCACTTTTCTTTTGTAGAGATTTTTTTTTATTAGAATCCAAATAGTTTGTGCAATATTGTTGAAATGGTGAAATCGTTTAGAGTTTTATAAAATTAAGAAAAAATTAACGGGATTTTTTAAAAATACTAAAAAAAAAAAAAAATAATTTTATTAAAATAAAAATTAAAAATAAAATT
Organism: Dolichopus griseipennis; assembly: GCA_963082915.1. Lineage (NCBI taxonomy): Eukaryota > Metazoa > Arthropoda > Insecta > Diptera > Dolichopodidae > Dolichopus > Dolichopus griseipennis. Next base: position 144,089,916 of record OY720442.1, on the reverse strand, counting down.
AGAAAATTATTTCAAAAATAAGTTCTAAAACTAAAAAAAATTTTTAAAATTTTGGAATTATTAAAAATAAAAGTGACAAATTTAATTTTTAATTTTAAAAATTAAAGTAATATTTCATTTTAAAAAAATTGGAAAAAAAATATTATATTGCGTAATTATTTATTAATATAACGGTATATATTGATCGTTTTAATTCATTTTGTTTTTATTTGTTTTTTCACATAACCTTAATAATTGCATTTCAATATTGTCCAATCATTTTATAATGTAGTAATCGATTCACGACTTTGATAATACTTCGATACTTCGAAAATTGTATCAGTAATAATTATCTTTTAAGTTTTTTAATATTGTGAATATTTAATTTTTTTTTATTTTAATTTTACATGTTTCATAATTTTTTTTTTGGATATTTTTCAAAAATTAAAAATATATTTAATTTATATAGTATATATATATATATATATATACATAAACTTGCGTACATACGTACATAAATATGTCTATAAATTATTTATATTGTTAGTGACATTATTAAAACAAATATATCATGACATATTTTAGAAGGGGGCTAAATGAGAATATTTATGAATATAAATTGTAAAAAATAAATAAAGAAGTTTTGTGATTTGTAAATAAAAATAAATGTATGAATAATGAAAATATTAAAAAAAAAAAAAAAAACAACAAAAAAATTAAAATAAAAAAATATTAGGAACAGTGAAAAAAAAAAAATTTAATAAAAATATCGCAGGTGTAAAAATAGAATTGCCAACTAAATTCAACAAATAATAAAAAATAAAAAATAAAATGGGCAATCATATGTATAAGTGATAATTATTATGTTCCATGTGTTGTTTTAATGGACTAAATTACAAGTTTTTTTTTTTTGTGTTTTTATTAAATTTTAATTTTAATAAAAAATAAAATTAAAATTAAAATAATGTTATAAAATATATTATGAAAGAGTTATTTAATTTAGAAAAGTTATTAGTGGGTTAGAATATTAAATGTTGCCAAATTTTTTTTTCGATTATTTTGAACTTTCTGTATGTAGTTGGGATTATTTTTTTCTATAATTTTAAAAACGAAATCAGTTTTAGGAATTCTGAAAGCTGAATGTGTAATACTATGTACGTTTAACGGTTTATGTGATATATAGAAATGGATTTTTGCTTATGACAGTTGAATTTCTTTTAAATGACCCCAAAAAAAATCTTAAGCCTTGCTAAAAGTATGAGATATATTAATAACTTAATCTTTTATTCGCCGCAGACAGAAGAATGAGTAAACAGACTAAAGTATTGAAGGAAAATGTGATTTCAGAATACAATTAAATCAAGACAGTTTTATAAATATCTACCTGCATATTAATCACAAACAAATGATTTAAATATTCTAATAAACTGTGACCTTAACATATGTTTCTTTTATTAATTATTTAAAAAGTGTTGCAAAAGTTTTAACATTCTCATAAAATAAAATTATCTATAAATTATAACCAGGACTGCAAAACCCATTTAAAAGTGCGTGTTTTGGATTCAGTAATTTTTTTTTAAATACAAAAGTTATTTTACATAATTACTTCCTGTTGCAGTTCTTCCAGGGAAAAAATTGAAATTTTAAAGGAAACTTTAAAAAATATTGAAAACGATCATTTAAATATAGACACTGAAAAAACGATAATAAGTCCAAAATCGATAATGTCGTTAATAGTGAGTTTAGGATTTATGAAGCTTTCCCTAGATTATCTAATAAAAATGATAATATTTTAATATTTGGAGTGAACTAAACACAAAGTGGACACACTGCTTCTACATAACATTACATATTTCAACTACACAAGAATTATTATTTTGATTTAAAAATTTGAACTTAAACCTGAACCAAAATCTGAACCCAATTTTACGTGAGTTTGAAGCCCTGATTATAAATAATATATGTATATATACAGATTAGAAATTACATTTCTTATAAATATCATATTTAAACTATTATTCGAATTATATACAATATGTCTGTCATTTCATTTTATTACCGAAACGCATGTTTTTCATTTATATTTTGTAAAACTCTCTATAGTTCTAAAATATATTTCAAATGTACGTACGTTTTGATTTATTTTAATATAATAATTAAATTATACAAATTTATTACATTTATAAAAAATAAGTGTGTCATAAAATTTAAGAAAAAAAAAAAAATATTAATAAAATCTATATTAAATTAAAAATATAATAAATGGCACAATTTCAACTGGCTTTTTTTTTTAATTTGATAAATAAATTTTATTCAAATAATAATATATTACACGTTTATAATTTAGATATTATAAATAAAGTTTAATTGTAAATTTAAAACAAAAGAATTTTATTTGTAATTTTAAGGTTATTTTTAGTACATATTAAATTATCTATTTTCTCATCCATAAAGTCATCAATTAGAATCAAATTAAATATGAATTCTATATAAAATATCTTATTTCTAAAAATAATTTTAATCGGATAAACTAAAATCATGTTTACATTTATGTTTAAGGGCTTTACCTAAATGACGACGTACGGCGTATATTTTCTGTCAAAATAATTTTAAATACATATAATTACATGGGAGCTCCCGAAATACGCAACGTACCATACGTCGGGTTTTTAAAATATAAAAATTGACAAAGCGTATACAATTTTGTTATTGTTTTTTGTTATGTTGTTATGGTGACGTTTTGTTGATATTAAGTAAATAAAACGTTTTTAAATTTAAATCTTCTAAAACTTTTCAATATCATCGAAATCCATTTTACAAAATTTAAAGAAAAAAAAAATTAAAAATAATACCAAAATTAAAAACGGTATTTTTTATATGAAATCAATATTCAAAATAGATTTTTTGACAAATTAAAAATGGTACGCGCGTATCGATTTCGGGATGCGTCGACGTGTCGACGTACGGCGTATTGTACGTCATACGTCATACGCTTTTGATTAGGTAAGGCCCTAAATCTAATCTAATTTAAAATCATTAACAAAATGTCTACAATATATAAATTATAATTTTTTTTAAGCAAAAGTTTCCTTACAAATTTTTGATGTTTATAAATCATAAACTAGATCATAAAATTTATTTAAAAAAAAAACTCTGTTGAATTTGTTTGAAAAAGTTTTTTTATTTTTAATATTTAAAAATAAATTTTTTTTTTTTTTTTAAATAATAAATTATTTCTTCACAACACATTTTTAATAATGAAGATGACCTTACGTCCAATGACCGCTGAAAAAAAAACCATTTTGGAAAAAATTGAAATTTTAAAAATACGCAAGATTTGTTTGAGTTTTGACAGCTAATTTTTAAGTGAACTGGCCTGACATATTGTATATTTATTTATTTTATATTACTTTTTTTCGAATACTCTTTTTTCAATTACGTATTTGTGTGTAAATGGTGACATTAGATTTGATCCGTAAGAAAGGAAAAAGGATGACTCAATTTTGAACTGGATTAGCATATATTTTCTATTTGAGTGTTTTTTTACTACCGGATTTTACGATTTTTACGAATTTTTCGAAATTTTCGAATTTAGAACACTAGAGAGTAGAGACTAAGAATAGCTCTTCTTTTTAAATTATTTAATTTAGTAATTTTTGGTAATTCGGTGATTGTGGTTCTATTGGGGTAGTGTATTTTGATGAATATCATGGGGAAATTAAATTTGTTGAAAAATTTGTGGTATTTCTAATAAAAATTTCACATTGTGTGAATTGATTATCTATGGATAATCATTCAGTCCTACATAAATTCAAATATGTATTGTGTAAGTGAATTAAGTGAAAATAATCAAGTATTAAGTTTTGAAACCACTTTTACTGTATAAATTCATTTGATAATTTTGTTGTAAGATTTTTTACCGTTTTTACCGTAAACGTTCAAATTACAAAAACCTATAAAATAAAATAAAATAAAAAATTTAAATTTAAATTTTATATAGAAATTAAATAATCAAAGAAAAGAATTGCGGAAAACAAATTTAACAAATTCAGTAAATTTTTTCAAAATGTTTTATTTAAAATCCAAAAGTTTTGAATAAAAAAAACAAAAAAAAAAATTAAAATTTCAACACAAAGTGCATTTTAAATATATTATAATTTTTAAAAGATTCTGATTTTACATGAATAAAATTTTGTAATTTACAACATTTTAAAATTTATGAATCAAAAAAGAGATTATTTACTTAAAAAGCACAAAAGGAACAATATTTTTAGGCGGGATAACAAAAGTTCCCGAGGGACTTATGACTTCAAAAAAAAAAAAAAACAAAATAAAAGTCCCCGATAAATGATAACTCTTGATGAGTTAGACAAAGATTTCGCGGGAACTGACGACTAAGTTTCTATTGAATATCAAGAATAGCCTCTTTTTCAAAATTCGAATTTTGTTATTAATTTAAAAATCTCGTCAAGTTTAAAATATCGCATACCTGCACTTCATTAATAATCTGGAAATATTGACAATATTGATTTTTTAACCAACTTTAATTTGCTTCCTTATATAGCATGGACATTTATACAAGGTATCCCGCGTTAACTTTAACATAGAGCAGAATGTAATGGGGGGATGTTGAAATAATACTTAGCATTAAATATTTATAACTTTTAAAAATATGTTATTTTGGAATTATATCTACAGAATATTAAGATATTGAAAAAGTAAAACAGGAAATTTAAAGGTTATTAAATTCGCTTTACTTTCCACTAGCATTTTTGTAGGCTTTTTATATCCCGACTTAAAAATAAAATTAATCAATTTTTTCCACAAAAATTTAGGTGAAAAGGCAAAAATTTACCGTATTAACTACTACATTTTATAATTCAAAATTATTACGCTAATATTATTCCCTGCATTTTAAGCTTTTAAACGGTCATAAGATCCGCAAAATGAAGAAGTTTAAAAGAAAATAGACATTATAAAATCCTGAGAAATCTTTTGAATCTGGGACTTTTGTCACCTCGTCATATTTTTACATATTACGTATTTATATATATATATAATTTTTTATAAAAATTTTTAAAAAACTACTGAAAATTACTAGAATCACATATTTTAACATTTCCATCAAATAAAATTATGACACTTAAATATGATATTTTCTTCCGCATCTTTTTTTTCCCCTTAATGGAAAATTAATTTTGTTTTTCCATATTTCAGTGGAAATTTTGTTATAATTTTTTTTTTTAGTTAAATTGAAGAATTTATTATCCCCTTCTCTATAAAAAAAACATATGACTTAAAAGTAAATTAATCAAATTTTTTAATTTTTAAAATCCATTTAATAAATAAATTTCAAGAATCGAAAATTTCTCAATATCCAAATATTTCATAAATTAAGTTTTTTAATCTCTCCTTCGTTTTCATTTTAATCATATAAATTTTTTTTTTTTTAATTTATTTTTAGGCACCTAGAGTTTCTTAATTTTGAGAAAAGCAAAGTTATTGTTCTAAATTAATTTATTCAATTTTATTATTTTTAATATTGTTAACACTTGATTTACGACGAATAAGTTTTGTGTATAGGGGTTTCATGAAGTAGTTGTAAAATATAATTTAAATTGAATTTCCGAATTTTAGAGGTTTGATGTATTTTTGTACATAAATATATCGAATAATAATTTAATCTTGAGTGAATTCATCCAATTAATTTTTTTTACAATCTATTGAACGCGTACTATTCGATAAAATAAGAGTGTCAACAGCTTCAACAGCAGGTACAACTCTAGTACCAATAACAGCTGAAATTTATAATTCGTATTTCATCAAATGCTGTTTCATTAAAAATCCTCCAAATTATCTTTGGAGTTTTTCAGGGTATTTTCCCAAAACTTCTATTTATTTTCTTGGGCTATACTTGAATTCCCTTAATTAAATTTGGGTCTATTAAAATAAACATATTAAACTTTTAGTAAATCCTAATGTTAAATTAATTTAAAAATTTTTTACAATTTATATTAAATCTCATTTCTATTCTCTGGCATTTTTAATAGAATAAAGAATTTCACTGTTTACAATTAATAATACAAAAACCGATTATAAATAAGCAACAAATTTTAAAAGAAAAGACAACGGGGAGATTTTCAATATATACATATATACAATGTATAGGAAAAGCAAATAAATAAATGCTTAAATAGAAAATGCTTTAAAAAAAAAATTTTATAAATAATACTAAAAATGTGAAAACTTAAATTATTTAAAAAAAAAATAAAAGAAAATTTGCAGAAAAAAATTAAATGAAATAAAAAAAAAGTGAAAAAATAAAGTAAAAATTTTTAATAATGGCTAAATTTTAATTCGAAAAATTACCAAAAATAAAAACTCAAGTTATTTAAATAAATAATCATCTCTAAATCATTCCTTTAAGTAACTATATAGTCGGTCGGCGGTTGTTTAGCACTTTTAATTTAAATTTAAAAGAAATCAAAAAAAAAAATTATTTAAAAATAATTTTAATCTTTAAATAAACTCAAAAAAAAACAAAAAATATTTTGTTGAAATTATCACGCAACTAAAACTAATAAAATAAAATAAACACCCTACGCAATAATAATATATTAAAACAAACATACACACAACAATTAAATAAAAAAAAAACAAAAAAAGAAAAACCAAATATTTGAAATAACGGAAAATAGCCAAAAGCTAAAACTGTTTTTCATCAGGGAAATTCTATAAACATAAATACATTGAACCACTTATTGACGAAAAACCACCTTCTGACGTATGTATTCTACTGTAGCGCTCTCTCAGCTATATAAACTCTCCACAACACAATTTAAATGTTTCTATTGTAGAGAAACTTTCGAAAAGAAAAGAGAAACCAACAGCAATATATAAATGGCTGTGTAGGCGTTGAAAGTGAGAGAAAAGGCAAAAAATTGCAAAGTAAAATATTTATTTTGCATTGGAGACTTTTTTTTTTGTTTAATTAAGAAACTTGAAGTGAAAATTTGTTTTGGAGACTTTTTACTTTTCAAAAATAATTAAAGGAAATGAAAATTTACACATTGTAATTTAGATGTGTGAAAACAATCCAAACTGATTGACAATGGAAGATTAACATATATATAAGTGCAATAAAATTTTTTGGAGATTAATTTGGAATTGATTTTGGAAATTTTTTAAAATTAATATCATGAGTAATCCAGATAGTAATGATTCTGATTTTGAAAATACAGTTGTTGAGAAATTAAATTTTAAAACTCCTGATGATAGTGATGATGATCAACAACATCAGCAACATGTACAACAACTGCAAAATGAAAGTGATACAATAACAGGATCAACAACAGCATCAACAGCTGGTACAACACCAGTACCAACAATAGCTGAAGGTGATGAAGAACAATTAAGTAGTAGTGGAAGCAGTAGTAGTACCAGCTCACCAAAAATAACAGCTGAATGGACAGTACATGCCCAGTTAACATTTAGAAATAAAAAACCTGGTGAAAAAATCACTAAAGAATTTACGAATGTGAATAGTACAAATAATAATAATAATAATGATCCAAATAATCCAATAAAAGTTTTTTATAAATGGAGTTCAAATGATGATCCAAGTAGTAAAGATTCAAAATGTGAATCAAATAAATCAAATTTAGAAAAAGAAAATTCAACAACAACCACAACAACAACAACATCAGACATTGGAACTGGAATACAAAAATCATCAAAAATTCCATTATCAACAAAAAGAGATAGATATGAAAAGAAACGTCAAAGCTCTTTAGGAAAGGTATGTGATTTAAGGTTTCTGTTGTAGATTTGTAATGTTTCCATAAATCGGGATGAAAATTTTCTAATTAGTTTTTTTTATTATTTGAAATGTTGCTAAACATTTTCAATTGAATAAGAACATTTTTTGTTCTATATTTCAAAAAAAAATGATTCATCAATTGAAATTTATTTATGTTCGACATGTGCTTTAAATATTTTTCTTTTATTGCTTTATTATTTTTTTTTTAAATACTCGTGTGCTTATCATTATACAAATTCTTTGTATTATGACATTTTTTATTTAAATTATTTTTTAATTCAATATTAAATTTCTTTTTGTTATATTTGGGTGGTCAACAAAAAGTGGCCAAAATCTTTAAAATTGTAAAAAATAAATTGACGTCAACCAAATTTAAAAAAAACTACCCGCGAGTTTACGCAAAATAAATTTTATACAATTCCAAAAATTTTCTCGCATCAATTAAAATACATTGAAAAAATTTTTTGATTATTCAAATATTGAACCTTGGAAATTTTTGTCTTGATTTGTTGCAAACATTTGTTTTTTTAAAACTCAAATTTTATGCAAAAATTAATATTAATTAGGGGCAATCAGAAAGTTTTCGTTCTACTACAACTACCGCCGACTCAGGAAACTGTTCAAGTAAATCACCTAGAAAGCCACCAAAATATGGAACACGATGTAAAAGTACATGTAATATAATTTTATCAGCTGTTGCTGATTTTTTACCAACATCAAAAACTGGTAGCGTGCCAGCAGATTCCGAACCATTTACATTTAATACAACAGCCACATACACCGTATCTCCAGAAAAGGTATTATATACTTTAATTTTAATTATTACATATCTTAAATCTTTATACATAATTTCTAAATATTCTTTAAGGAAACAAGAGATATGATATCGAATCAAGCATCACAAAATAAATTTTCATTTAGTAAAATATGTTCATTACGTGATGCTTTCTCACAAACAAGTGATACTGAAACAAAATATTTAGGATCACCACAATATCCAGGTTATAGTGTCCATGAACAATTCATTGACTCAATTGATATTGATGGAAAAAGAAAAATTCTGAAACCTTATCAACAAAGGCGGCATACAGATACTGTAATGCCAACACCTAATCATCGTAAAACATCATCGTTGCCTGTCGAAGGGGGAAGCTCGTTTATGGTGATTTTTTTTTGTCAAATTTATTATTTTCTTGAATTTATTATTTAATATAATTTTTTTAGCCCTCTTCATTTATTTCACCACCACAAACTCATAAATCCCCTTCACTACCTAAAATCCCACCATTGCCAATGCAGATGTTACAAAATTTAGCTAATCAAGTTGGATTTGGTTCAACTTTAGAATCCGGAACTGGAGGATCATCATCGAAATCGGATACAAAAAAACCACCGAGAACTGTTCATATTGATGTATATTGTACTGGATCAGATGAAGAGGATGACGAAGAAGATGATTTGGATTTATCCATGTCATCTGAAGAAAACAAGCATGATATGGAATCAAATTCAACTCCACAAACTGTTTTAGATACAGAACAAATGATACTCAAACATCAAAGAGCTGGAAAAAGTGATTTGCCACGAAAATTTTTAAATCAACAGCAACAATTGAAGCAGCAACAACAAGAATTACAAAAATATGAAACTTCGCCATTTGCATTGCAACAATCCAGAAGTGGTAGTAATATAAAATCACAAAATCCACAACTTGTTATAAGTCCACAAGATGAAGAACTCAAACCTAATAGAATTTTAAATGTTGGACATGCAATAACAAAATCAACAACGGCTGAAGAAATCAGTGAATCTAAACAATTATTGTTTAAAAAACATATTGGAGATCAACGTAATAACAAATTGACGGTTCGAAATAACAAACATTTGCATAAAGATATGAGCGATGATGCAATTAGCTCTAACTATCCCAATTCATCTCGGTCAACAATGCGAGATATGACTTGTAGTAGTATTTCTAGCAAAGCTATGTCTTTTGATATGGAATCGTCATGGAAAGAGACTGAAATTAGTGTTGGACGTACTGACAGCTTTGATTACGATAACAATCAAGACCGTTTAAGAATTAAAAAAATGGAAAAATTGTGGAGTGGTTCTAGTGGTGAACAATCATTCTATCAGCCTGATAATTTTGATCCAGAAGATTATCATCGTCTTAATTACCGAAGTGTTCAGCCATCCCCTGAAACCCCCCCACCTCGTAGAAATGCTTCACCACAAAAATCATATTTCAGTCCAAATAGAAGTCCAGATGTATATTATAGAAATCAATCACCACAAAAATATAATCTAAATTCTCCAACCCATCTGTACAACTCTCAACAAGGTCATTCTTATTCTACACCACCTCAACAGCCATATCCATCTCCCGGTGGTCAATTATTTGCACAACATTTACCAAATTATAACGCATCCCCACAACCTTATTTAGGACCAATCCATCCACCGACACCTACACGACCAATGTCTCCTCATCAAAGTAGAATTCAACAGTTTCTTCACGGTTATTCGCAACAAACCAATGATCCGCACCATCAACAATGGAGACAACGACAAGATACAACTGACTATGAACTATTTCCAGAATCTAGTAAAAATAATAGCTATTATGAATTTTCGAATCAAACTATTCCAGAACGCGATGAACGTGCTAATGGAAGTAATAAAAGTCCTAATTATATACCTTCTCAATCATCCGCATCACCACAATCATCCACTAATCAAAATAAATATTCAACAATGCCACATTATTTATCTCATCAATTTGCTCGATCTCAGCGTTATGGTAGTGAAGATCGTACTCCATTTGACTTATCAGATAAAAGAGCTCGTGTTATGTTTACTGCTGATTATAATAAAAGTGGCAGTGAATCATCAACACTTCAATCAAATTTATCCGGTTATACAACAGAATATTTAGCAAAAGCAAGACGTTTTGGTAGTGTTGTAACACAAATGCGTAAACCTGGACACCATGTAGGACCAGCCAAAAATCCTGATTGTGAATGTGAACATTGTAGACGATGGTTTAGTGAACGAACTGACCAACAAAAAGGTGCTGAGGGTCGTGGTAGAGCTTATTCAACGGGTGACACACCGAAAGGAATTTTTTGGTTAAGGAGAAGTCAGAATTGAATTTTAGAAGATTGTTAATTGAATTGAGATACATTTGGTTTTTTTTTAAATTTTGCATTTAAGTTGAAATTTTAGGAAGAAGAACTGAAGACTTTGTAAAGAAAAAAAAAATAATTTTGTTATTGTTTTAATTGACTTTTAGAAAATGTCGAAGAATTTTAAGGACGAATACTTATAGAAAAGAATTTTTTCAATTTATGTAATTTAAAACAATTTAATTTAATTATAATTAATTGCAATTTAAAATATGCTTTTAAAAAATTAACTAACGCATTTGAATTAATTTAATTTAAATTTTAGAGAATTGTGTAAAATACTTGAATGTTTAGTTATTGTAATAAAATTAATTTAAATTTACAATATTTGTAAATTTTGTATTGTATAAATAAAATTAAAGTAGTGGTTCTTGTGGAAATAAATAAAAATTTATGAAATTCATAATATAGTTTTATTTAAACGAGACATGTTTTTCAAATTAGACTGATTTGTATTTTATTAAATCTACCGAAACTTGACTGATATCGAAAACTGCAGATTTAGGTTTTCAAATCTTGCGCATTGAACTTTATTTCTTAATAAATACCAGAAACTTTCCACGATAGAACAAGAATTCTAAAAAACTACGAATTTTCTTAAAATATTTATAAAATTTTGAAGAGTTTTCACGTAAGTAAAATTTTTCAAAAAAAAAAATTGAGCGAAATTTATTTTTATAATTATTAAACATAATTTATTTTAAATTCGAATTTAATTTTTTTGAACTTGTTCCTTTTTTTAAATAGGCTCAAAGTAGATTATCAGAATCATCACGTAAACTTGATTTATTACGTTTGTCCTTAGAGTTACGTCGACAAGAATTACCGCATGATTCACCAGCGGCTCAACAATTAAAATCTGAATTACAAAGTGTTCAAGCATCATCACCAATTCCAGTTACATATACTTCGTTACAACCATTTCAAGGTGGTTTTGGTGGAAAACCACATCAAACTGTATCTGGATCACTGGGTCGTTGTGCATCTGTAACTGGTAAACTAGAAGTACGTTTAATGGGATGTCAAGATCTATTAGAAGATGTACCTGGTCGTTCAAGACGTGACAAAGATAATAATTCGTCGCCGTCCGGTGATTTACGAAGTTTTGTTAAAGGTGTTACAAGTCGCAGTTCATCAAAAAGTTATAATGTTAAAGATGAAATATCATCAGAAATAATGGCTGTAATTAAATTGGATAATATTACAGTTGCTCAAACATCATGGAAACCATGCTCTCAACAGGCATGGGATCAACGTTTTTCAATTGATCTAGATCGGTCACGTGAACTAGAAATTGGTGTTTATTGGCGTGATTGGCGTGAATTATGTGCAGTGAAATTTTTACGTTTAGAAGAATTTATTGATGATGTCCGACATGGTATGGCATTACAATTAGAACCACAAGGATTACTATTTGCCGAAATAAAATTCTTAAATCCAATGATATCACAAAAACCAAAATTACAACGTCAACGAATGATATTTAATAAACAACAAGTTAAAAATATACCAAGAGCAAAACAAATGAATATAAATATTGCAACATGGGGTCGTTTATTAAAACGTAGTACACCACAACAAAATCAAAATCAATTGCCAAGAACACCATCATCTGGTGGTACATCAGATGGTGAACCATATACACCTGGACCAACACCAATTGTTTTAAATTTCAGTGAAGGTGATATTGATACTGAACAAATTGAAACACCGGGGGAAAATCCTGATCTCACAATAATTGGTTTGGGTGGAGCTAGACCACTTAGTTTACAGGGTATTACTGCATTACCACCAGAAACACCACCATCATCTCAATTAAATAAACAAAATAATAATCAACAAATACAACAACAATTACCTTCACCAATACAAAATGAACGACCAATAATATTTGCTGGACAAAAACCACAAAAGAAAATACCAATGCCATCACCACCTCCACCACCAGTTGTGCCACCACCACAAATACCTAAAGTTGTTCAAGATCAAGAGGTAAGTGAAAAATGTTTTAATTTTCATTTTAGTTATTTATGTTTTTTTAATAAGTTGAGGTTTTTAAAATATATTTAAAAACAATGAAAACAAATGCCACAGGCATCGTTGTCATCATCGTTATTTTTTTTTTTTAAAAATAAAAAAGTAGCGTGTGTATGAATGTATCTTTTTCGTAAAAATAAAATCAAAATTATATTGAATTAAAAAAATGCATTGCAACTTTGTTAGTAACAGTTGCATTTTGTAAAAAATGTTAAAATATTTTATAAATAAATTTTTTTGCTGTTTAACTTTTGGTTGTGGAAATTTTCTAATGCAAATTTGAATTTTTAATGTTATAAGAAGAAATTAATGAAATAGGCGATTAAAGTTACTTATTTTTAGAACTTTTCTTATTTAAAAACAAAATAACGATATTTTCTATAAATTTGAATCCAAACAATTAGTTCGAATTTATTAAATTCTCCTGTTCTTCTCATAACATTAAAAATTCAATTAATTTTTCTAATAAAATCATCATTTTCTTTAATAAATACGATTTCAAATTAAATCACTTTAATTAATATTATCTAATTAAATTAAAAATTTTATAATAATTATAAATTATAATAAAAAAAAAAAAATTCATTATTTATGTTCAAAATTCAAATTAAAAATTCACCATTGCACCGCACCTTGTTTTTATTAGCACGCTTGTATAAAAATTTTAAATTGAATTGAAAATATTAAAATAAAAAAATATAAAAGAATTTAAATTAAAAGCAAAATTAATTATTAAAACGCTATATCTATCCATCTATCTCTTTCTTTTTTAAATGATCATACATACAAGTCCTTATTTAAACCTATGACTTGATCATTTCTTATTCTTAATTTTTCCTTTTTCCCTTTTTTAAAGAAAAAAAAAAATTTCAAAATTGTCCTTTTTCGTTGTTTTTGTTCTCTTTCTGTTTTCTGTTTTTTTTTTTGTTTTGTTTTTGTTTTTTTTTTTATATGTGTTTATTACTTTGAAATTAATCGCAGTTACAGAATGCTTTGAGAGAATTTGATTTTCTTAATCAAATGGATCAATCAACATTACATTATAATCATTCTTTATCATCACCGAAAACACAGTTTCAACAGTTATTGCAGCAACAACAATCTCAGCAATTACAACAACAGCAGCAACCATATTCACATCATTTATCATTTCATCAACCAAAGTCAACACAAAATGCTGTTTATCAAAAACAACAATTTCAACAACAACAACAACAACAGCCTCAGTTTTATAATAGTGGTCATAATTTGCAACCACAACAGTCATTTATTTATCAACAACAACAAAGGCAACAACAACAGCTACAACAGCAACAACAACAACAGGAACAAATATATGCAAATAGTGATGTAAGTAATTTAAGTTATAGAGGATCATTTCAACAGCAGCAATTACCGTTATTACATCAACAACAACAACAACAGCGTCCAATGTTAACAATACCAATTAATCCTATTGTATATCATACTGGTTCTAATATTAATAATAATAATGCAACACCTAGTCCTATTGTTGAAATGCCACCATCACCTTCACCAAGTGTTACACAACAACAACAACAAATAATTGAATATCCTGATGATTATGATGATAACAATGAAGATCATTTTAATGTTGGTGGTGTTAATATAATCGATGTTAGTTTGTGTGGTGTAGAGGTCAGAATTGTGATTGATTTATTTTCCAATTTTTTTTTTTTTTTTGTTTTTTTTTAATTTTTTTTTTTAAACCTTTTCTGTTTTTTTTAATTTTAATTTAATTTTCATTGGAAAAAAGTCTTTAATTTATTTTGGAAGCGCTGAATTTTAATTAAAAAAAAAAATTTTTTTTTTTTTTGTTGCCTTTTGGAAAGAAAAACAAAAAATTATTTTAAATTTTCCTTAAAATTTGATAAAATTTTCTTATATCTTCTCTTTTTTTTTTAATTTTAAGTTTCTCTCACTAATTCACAAATATTTTGCACTAATACAACAAAAATTAACACAATTGCATATCGATATACATTTTTTTTCAAATCATTTGTAAAATAATAGCATTAATTAAAAAAAAAATTAAATTGCATGCCAATTATTAATAAAAAAATTTAGGTATTATATTTGTATATAAATAATTAATGTCAATGAGTAATGACATCTGGCGTTTAACGTAAGCGTGACCGCTTCAAAACATCCGAAATGTAATTTAAAAAAATAAAACATCTGACAATTGAAAAGAAAGGCAGTTTAATACCAAAATGCTTAAAACGATTTAATAATTTTAAAAGCTTTGGTCAAATGTCAATTGCCAATTAAATATTGGTTATATAACTTTAATCTTTATAGTAAATGAATGAGATATTCTTCTTTAAACTTAATAATAAAGATTCAAGCTAAAAGTCTACACAATGTTTAAATATAGTTTTTATTAAATTAAAAAAAAATTTGTTACTAAAGAATATTACATGTATTTGTAAGCATGTTTCCATTTGATCTACTCAAAAGTCGACTCAAATACAAAAGCTGTTTTAGTGCTGAAAAGCTTGACATTTCTCATTTGCGAAATTTATTTGAGCTTTAATTTGAATTAATATATTCCAAAAGGATATTTTATATTATAAGCTTAAATATGATTTACTCATAAGTCGACTAATATATTAAAGTTGTAGGTTCTGAAAAGCTTTAAACTTGTCATTTAAAATATTCAGTTCGAGTTCTAATTTGAGATTATATCGAAATTAAAAATTTAAGTATAAAAGCTTTAAAATCAATTGAAAATCGTTATTAAGAATGGAGGTTATTGAATTCCTTTTGACAATTTCAGTTACGTTTAGTTTTTTTTTTGACATTTTTATTTTTGGTTTTACATTTGAGAAATTCAAAATATCGAGCACAATGTAATTTTGTTTTTTTTATTACATAGTAAGATAATATTAGTTTTACTCAAAGTAATATTTATCAATTCAATTATTATTAGAACAATCAGTGCAATTAGATTGCATTAAACGTTAAATAATATTTTATAAACTTTGGCAAATCAAAAAATTATGAATATAGAAGATTTAAAAACTAGTTCTTTAAATGCATTGAATTCAGAACTTTAATCTTAGAGTGTGTTTATGTTGAAGCTGCGATAAGTGACTAGAGCGTTGATAAGAGCATAGCATAGAAAACTATATACATGATTTAAATATATGTATTTATATTGGAGCATCACTTTGATCATTGATAAACAATCATTTGTCGCAGCTCTAACATAAATGCACCCTTACTCAGTATTTTGAAAATACTCATTATTTAAAGCCACTTTATTTAATTTTCAACTAGAGCGTTGATAAGAACATAGAACGTTGATAAGATTAGAGCGTTGATAAGAGCATAGCGTAGAAAACTATATACATGATTTAAATATATGTATTTATATTGGAGCATCGCTTTGATCATTGATAAACAATCATTTGTCGCAGCTCCAACATAAATGCACCCTTACTCAGTATTTTGAAAATACTTATTATTTAAAGCCACTTTATATAATTTTCAACTCAAAATTAAATTGAGTTACAGTGCAATAACGAATAATCCTTTCCTGGTTCAATGTGTAGATAATCAGATATATATTTTATGTCTCATGGGCTCTTTTTTTACATAAAACTATTAGCATAATATTATTAGTATATTTACTAGTACTATAATTAATTATTAGTAAAATTGTAAAATATTAAAACAAATATTTTATTACTCCTTTATACACCCATATTGGTGAATTTTATTTCTGTAAAGCGGTTTTCTTAATTTCATTATTCTTCACACTAATTTTAAGAATATAAATAAAAATCTTATTTAAAAATTGTGAAGAAGACAGTGACCATAAAAATTATTTACCAATTAAGAAGAAGGCACATATTTCAGAAGTGTGTTAATTTGATTTTAATATATTAGGTACTTTGAAGTTGAGAGATTTGATTTGAATATAGATTTACAGCCTTAAACAAATCGATGTAGGCATGCTCATTTTTCAAGTTAACAAATTTTATCAGAGCTGCGTAGATTCGAAAACTGTTATCATTGGGATTTAATATATTTCAATGAACTATAAAATTTATTGATAAGTTCTAAGTGTAGAAAATTATTTTGCACACTTCATATTACTTCATAATATTATTAGTATCTAATAATATTGTAAGTTATTTTTTAATAATTATTAGGTTATTTATATTAGACTAATAGTTTTATGGAATAAAGACCATTTTTCATGATAAAGAAGATTTCTTTTTTTTTAATTAAATATATGTGAATTAGTAAATAAATTACAATGTTACAAATTAAATCTCAGTTTTCTAAATAACAATTTTGTTTAATTTTATTTAATTTTTTATTTTTATTTTTCTGTTGAAAATCTGTAAAATTTAAATTTTATGACATTTTTTGTTCCAATATAAATGTCACAACAGGAGGGTTTATTACATCCTTTTTTATTATCCTGAATCATAGATATTGTAAAAATAACTTTGATTTTCATATATGAACACAATCGTACACACAACACAATGGGAAAAACCTGAATAAAATTTTCAGGACAAAACAAATGAAAAACTATTAAGAAAATGAAAATTTCAATTACATACATATATTTATTGTTAACATTGCTGTGTTTTAAATTTAAAAAAATAAAAAAAAAAAAATTGCTTTGGTGTTGGTGATATCCTGCTGATGTTTATTTTTTGAATGCATTTTATCATTACAATATTTACCATAATATTATATTCTATTATATACTCATAAACATATCAATATATATATATATATATATTTATATAAATACATTATATACTTTTATATTGGAATACAAATACTTCTTGCTTTTAAAGGATATAATACATATGTACTATATACATAGGTATTAAAAAAAAAGTAAAAAATTGTTGTGTTGCTTCATTTGTGTTTGAATTTTTAAAGAAATATTTTTTTTTTATTCTTTTTCTTTTAATTTTATTTTGTTTTTTCTGATAAAATTAACATTTCATTTTGTTTTTTGTTTTTTTTTTTTGTCATTTTCAATTTTTGCAATAAAATATAGATTATATCACAATTTGGAAACATGACTGTCAATAACAATCAGCAACAACAACAACAACAGCAACCATTCGTGCCAATAATACCGGAATCATCTACAACACCACCACAACAGTATCAACAACAGCAATCATTTACACCACAGCCAATGCAAAGACAGCATATTCCTCAACAACCAACACAACAACAACAACCAACACAACAACAACAACAACAACAACAGCCACAACAAATTTATCAACAACCAATTTATCAAAATCAATTTGAATTGGGTGGTAATTCTGGTAATTTAATACAACCTAATATTATTCCACCCCAACAACAACAACAACAGCAACCACCACAACAACAACAACAACCATTACCAGCAAATCGTAGAGTTGCACAACGTTTACAATATCGTGATTCTGCATACGAGTCACGCAGACAATCACAATCAACTGGTAATCTAACAATTGATAATTTCCGTTTATTGAGTGTTTTAGGACGTGGTCATTTTGGTAAAGTAATATTATCACAATTGAAGACCAGTAGTGAATATTATGCAATAAAAGCATTAAAAAAAGGTGACATTATTTCAAGAGATGAAGTTGAATCATTATTAAGTGAAAAACGTATATTTGAAGTGGCAAATGCAATGCGACATCCATTTTTAGTTAATTTATATGCATGCTTTCAAACAGAGGTAAGTGATTTTTTAGAAAATAAAAAAATTTAAAACGTTTGAGTATTGTTTTATTATAGATTTTAAGAGATATTAATAAAAAAAAACTCTTAAATTCAATTGTTATTCGTTTGAGTTAATGTTTATACTGCAGAATATTTACTTACATACAAAACTTGTAAAATTTTTAAAGTCAATGACAATGACAATTTAAATTGAAATTCGATTTTAATTCAGAACTTTATTTACAATAGTTTGTATTAAAATTTTCAAAGTAAATGCATATACACTTGAAAGAATCTAATTATAGTTTTTTTTAAATTAAAATAATTAAAAAGATAGCTATTACCTATAATATCGGTGTAATGATTTAAAGAAAGGAGTAGGGTAACAAAAAACTTTTTTTCATCCCTTACTTTCGAAATAGATTTTTATAAATACATATTATGTATTGTTATCCCATAAGTGTTCGACATAAGTTTAATTATCTAAAGAAAATGTTTTTAATAATAATGTAACTTTATTTCAAAATCTTTTTAATCTGTAAGTTTTAAATTTTAAAATCAATTGTACTTAATCTTGTATTTAAATCAATGAAGTTTATTACAAATCTATAAAAAAAATAGTTGGATTCTCCTAATTTTTTTTTTCAATAAATTATTAATTAAATTTTTTTAGTCATAATAAAACTTTTTAACGAAATTAATTGTTTTAATTTGATATTTTAGCAACATGTTTGTTTTGTTATGGAATATGCTGCTGGTGGTGATCTAATGATGCACATTCACACAGATGTTTTTTCAGAGCCAAGAGCTGTTTTTTACGCAGCATGTGTTGTTTTAGGTTTACAGTATTTACATGAAAACAAAATTATTTATCGTGACTTAAAATTAGATAATCTGTTGCTGGATACTGAAGGTAAGTACCATAAAACTTTCAATACATTCAAACCAAAAGAATTCCAAAAGAATAAAAGAAAAAAAAAATAATACCTGATACATTTATCCTTTTTTATCATATTCCTCCTAAGGGTATGTAAAAACAAAATAATGAAATGAAATAGTAGTACATATATATATATACAATAACGATTTATTTTTGCCATAAGTAGAACGGATGTTTATTGTAATTCAGGAAATTCTTCAAGTCTTGTAAATGTTGATTTATAATAAGTTTTTTAAGTTAGCAAAATAATAAATTTTGATATACAGAACATTTAAAGGTTAAATTTTAATAAGTAAAATGTATCTTTTATTAATTTAATTGTACCTTAACATTCTAATCTTTAATAGAAAGTTTAATAGTCCTTTTATTTTGTACAGATTATATTCCCTTTTTTTAATTTATTTTTATCTCTTTCCAATATATTAGGTTATGTTAAAATTGCCGATTTTGGTTTATGTAAAGAAGGTATGGGCTTTGGTGATCGTACTGGAACATTTTGTGGTACTCCAGAATTTTTAGCACCAGAAGTTTTAACAGAAACATCATATACAAGAGCAGTTGATTGGTGGGGATTAGGTGTTTTAATATTTGAAATGCTTGTTGGAGAGGTAAATTAATCTATATTCTTAATTAAATGAAGATTTAATTTTTTTTTTTTTTGTTATTGTATTTTAGTCTCCATTCCCTGGTGACGATGAAGAAGAAGTATTTGATTCAATTGTGAACGATGAAGTTAGATATCCAAGATTTTTATCATTGGAAGCCATAGCTATAATGAGAAGGGTAATTTTTTATTTCATGTTTTATATTTAATTGAATGAATAAATAATATTTTCTTAATCATGACAAATATTTATACCATAATTTTAAAACTGCAAAACCATATTTTCTTATTTATAGCTTTTACGAAAAAATCCCGAAAGACGACTTGGTTCATCCGAACGTGATGCAGAAGATGTTAAGAAGCAGGCATTCTTTAGAACAATTGCATGGGATGATTTATTATTACGAAAAGTTCGACCACCTTTTGTGCCAACAATTGTAAGTAGTTTTATTATTAACATTTTTTTATTTTTTACTTGATAATTAATTTTATTTTTTATAAATTTTAGCGACATCTTGAAGATGTGTCAAATTTCGATGAAGAATTTACCTCTGAAAAGCCAGCATTAACACCACCAAAAGAGCCAAGACATTTGACTGATGAAGAGCATATGTTCTTTGCTGATTTTACATATACAGCTGATTGGTGTTGATGTTGAAATGATTAGACTTTAAACAATTTTTTTTTTTTAATTAATTTTTACTAAATTAATTTAATAAAATTTAAAAGGAAAAGAATTAAATTTAAGAAAAAAAAAACAAACATTTCTTATTATAAATATTATTATTAAATATATATATATATTTTTTTTATTAAATAAATTATAAATGTTTATAAAAAGAAAAGATAAAAATAAATAAAATATACAAAAAAAAATATATAAAAAAAACTTATTTTTAATATTAACTTAAAAAAAAATGTTAAAAAAATTAAATAAAATAAACTTTCAAGCATTATTAATAACGTAACTGAAACAGCAATCCTATAAAATTTATAAAATAAAACAAACAGAAACATAAAACATCAAATCTTTTTACTAGATATATTAATTACATTTTTTTTCTAATAATATTTAAATTAATATAAAAATTTTTTATAAACTATTATTATACATATATTATAACTATTATTAAAAAATAAATTAAAATTAAAAAATTAAAAATTATTAATATAAAATAACTTACAATTAAAAATAAATTCATACAAAAGAAAAAAAGAAATGTTTTGTTTATATTATACATATTTATATATGAAAATTCAAAAATTAGATTTAAATATTATAAACAAAAACAATCGAAAATTAATGAAAATTGGAGTGAAATTGGAATGTTATTAATAGAATATAAAAAATTGTTAGATTTTAGTTGAATTCAAATTGAAAATGAATCAAATATTAATTTTTAAAAATTATATTTATATATATAAATTATATAACATATAAAATTCATCTTGTTTTTTTTTTAAATAGTTTATAGTTAAATGTTTTCTCTTTTTTTTCGTCAATTGATTAAAGAATGAAGCAGATTTACTATTAAAAAAAAAGAAAAAAAGAAAAAAAAACTTGGATTAATTATTAATTATTTTATATTTAACAGCATGCCGTTTTTATTAAAATAAAAAAAAAAAACTTTATTATTATTATTAATTATTATTACTATGAACAATAAAGAAATATTTAAAAATAAATTTGTATGTATTTTTCAATTATGTACTCAGAAATTTTTTATTAACATTTTTTAAGCCAATTGAACCTGCTAAACCAACTGTCTTACAACCACCTTTACCTTAACTATATTTCATTTCCATTCTCTTTAATCCGGCCACAGCTTCCAACAAATCGGCTACCATCATTTTTTTTAAAAAACTCTAAATTCCAAATATGTTTCCGGCAATCTAAATAAAACACAAGTACATAGTATATCATGTTTTCTGGAAGATGATTAGTGACACACCGCACTTTCTTAGTTAAATATAATGTTATAACAAAATAAACACTTATTACGAATAAAATAAATTTGAAGTAGTTTCACTTAATAAATTTGTTTAATAATTTAAAAAAAAGTAATATTGAAATGATGTCCCAAGAAAGCATTAATCAATATAAGATTAATAATAATTTAATGATCAAAATTCTTAGAACATTGTAAGATTTTGAACTTTAATCTATCAAAAGAGCACCTTGTGGGAATTCGATGAAATTAAATATCTACCGTATAGAAAATATTGTAATTATTCCAAACTTTAAACTAAAAAATATTGTATCGATATTAAATAATTAAATAAAAGATTTTATCTTAAAAAACATGTAAATTTTAATTTTCATAAACTTAACTGTCTCAGGTTTTAAACATTTATTACTACAAAAGTCAACAATACTAAGTTCTTATCAAATATACATTTCATAATTTTTGTACAATGTTACAACATTCGGAGATGTGATCCAAAACTATGTTTCTAATTTATTACTACATGAAAAAAAAATCTTTCATTCCTTTTCTTTCCATTGATTGGTTATTCTATAATAGAGAACTGTTGAATCAGGATCACAAATTGCTAAAATTAAACTGTAAATACGAGAATATATATTATCATTTTTGAAATACTTTATTTCTAACCTCATCTTAGTATCATTAATTAATGCTTTTTGTAATTTTTCAATTTCAAGTAAATCAATGTTATCTATATTTGAAATTGGCAAATAGATTTCAATTTCATTATTTACTGGAACTGTGAAATATATTTCTTTTCTTTCCTCATGATATTTTCGTTCAATATTCTCATAACCACATACTAAAAATTTAAATTTTTAGATTTTTTTAAATATAAAACTGAATATAGTTTACCTTCTTTTAAGTTATTAAACACCATGTAAGAAATTGCACATTTTTTTTCATCTTCACATCCCAAATTATTGAATTCTTTTAACTAAAATTTATTGTAAAATAATGACGATTAAAAATAAAACTTCAGACAGAATGCAAATATTTTTAATTTATACAAACCAATTCAACAGAATACATTTCTTATTTTATATTAATTGCTTTAATAATTCAGATTACTTTCTTCATAACAACATTGTTTACATTTTACTTTATTTATATTTTAATTATGACTTTTTCATTTGACGTTTTGAATTACAAATATGACGTTTAAATAAGTGCTCACTGAATAGCACTCATTTATTACTCAAAAACTAAAACTCACCACATTTTGAGTTATTTTAGCACAATTGTGTTTTGATATTAATATTTAAATAGAGAAAATTATTCCAATGTCTTCTGAAAGTTATTTTCTTATAACATTTTTTAAATTAATATATATTTAAAATTAACTGATTATTTAAATCATTATTTAATTTAATATTTAATTCAAAAATTTCAAAATAAAAATAATATTATGAAACAAGAACTTCTCTTTTTAATTTTGAGTTTTTTCAATTTGGAATTAGAAGGTAACAGTCAAGATCCAACCTATTTCAATGTCCGAATTTTTGAAACTAAACAAATTAAATTAAAAAAAAACAAAAAAAAACTATTTTAAGGAATCTAAGGAACCAAAATATTATAATGACAATTTGCAATCGAAATCAAAATAAATTATAAAATTGTCGTTTCAGAGTTCAGTTCAGACTCCAAAAAAAAAAATTATTTTAAATTTTTGGCCGTTTTTGTTCGTTTTGCTAAATTATAAAATTCTTGTATATATTTTTTTTTTTGTGATTAGTTTTTTTCAATATATAAATTCTAAATTATTTGTTCAACTAACAATTTAAAAAAAAAAAAAAGTTTTAAAATCAAATAAATGGCAGATTCAAATTCATTTTATTTCTCACCAATATTCTTAAGTTTATTACGAGAAGTTCCAGATTTTTGTAATTTTTATTTCTATAATAAATTCAAAAATTATAATTAAAAAATTTTTTTAGATGATGAATCAAGATTGGTTGATCCAGCAGAACAAGAAGCAATTAAAGAAGAATCAGAATGTACTAAAGATTTTGCAAAAGAAATAATATTTAATAGAATTCATCAGATGCGTATTAATGCTATTCAAGCATTATTAGAAAGGCAAAAATGTAAAAAGATATCTGAAGGCAAAGGTTCAATGTCGGCAGATGGAGGTAAAAGATCAAGTAAAACGTCAAAAGGAAGTCGAAGATCAAGAAGAAGTGGTTCATTGCGGTAAATTTTTAAAATTTTATATTTAATTGAATAGAAAAATTTTAAACACGCAACTCGTTTTCGGCTGATTAGTCTTTTCTCTGCTTTTTTCCTTAAATTCTTCTGTTTTCTTCATGTGGTTTCTTTCATTTTAGTTTCGATTGATTTAAAATTTGTTCTGTCTCAAATTAATATTTTCCAGATTGTTATTACATAAGTGTTGATATGAAGATCCCATCAATATAAATTGATACGCTGCTATTGCATATTTACACAATTTGATTAGAAATTATCTCATGTTCATTTAAAGAAAATTTTTCAATTTAATTTTTTAAGCATTCTTGAACCTATAAAAGCTTATAATAAAATTATTTTACAATTTGTATTAAGGTATACCTACAACTATACTATAATTTATGACTCAATCAAAATAAAATTTAATAAAAAGTATATTAAAATCACGTATCTTGCAAATGAATTCAAAACTTCATAATTTATTATTACACATTTAATCCGTGGCCTTTGTAAAAATTTAAAACTATTGTTATCACAGAATAGGAAAATATTTTACTTATTTATTAATTTATCAAACCCAATATGTAAATGTGTTTGGTTAAGTATTTCCATTCTATAAGTATATATATATATTATATATAATATGTAAAACAGTAAACTCTTACAAACAAGTCTATTTAATCAGTAAAACAATTTGTTAAGTAATTCCATAAAATCATTCAGTTGAATTATAGCATTGCACTTGTTCGGAATCTAGTAATATTGTTTTGAATACTTTGCATTTTGATAAGTTTTATAAGAAAAGAACAGAACTTTTGTTTATAAATATGAAAAAAAATATAATTCAAAATAAAAAAAAATGGTTTTGGTCGTACGTATATTATATGAATAGCATAAATAATAAAAATTTGCATATTAATTTATAATTTTTAATTAAAAACTTATTTAAACTGTGTAATAACATTTTGAAATAATTTGGTTTGCTCCCATAAAAGTTTAAAACATTAAACAAAAGTTTCTGACCATATTTTAGAGTGGATAATGTAAATTGATTTGATGATCTTTAAAATTGATTAAGGTTACTGTACTTGTATTCAATCTTTATTGATATTTTTTCTATTTTTTCGAGACGACAAACAACGAACCAAACCCTTATTCGTTAGTAATTCTCCAATAACATATAAAATTACATAGTTTATATAATGTGCATCTTGGAGTTATTTCAACTTTTATTAAAGGCGGGAAGTGGTTACAGCCGTTACCAAAAAACCGGTTAAAACCGTTACCGAAAAACCGGTTAAAGCCGTTACCAGAAAATCAACCATATATGAAAACCAAATAGAGGTCGAAGAAAGCGAAACTAATAGATACTGGGAAAACCTAGTAGAAATTGGCTAAAAATGTTAAAAATATCAAAAATGCTGTAGAGAAATTTATTAAAGAAAACAGGAATTTGTTCCATAGAGATAAACACTTATTTACTTAATCATCTTAGGGTTTTTTTTTTTATATAATTAATATTTTGTTAAAATTACTAATTAAAACATTGTTAAAATTAATCATAATTGTTTAAATGTGTAGTGTAATACGTTTCAAATATTAAAATAAATAAATTATTTTAAAACTTACTTTAATTAACCAAATTAATAACTAGACGTTTTGTTTTATTCGTTAATAATATTTATAAAAATACAAATAAAAATTAAATTAATTTTTTTTATTTATAGTACTTCAAAAGAACAAACTACAACAATAACAACTACTACTATAATAGAAACCGTTGAAGGTGATTTATTAAATTTCTCAGGTATATATAACAATATAATGGTTAAAATACGCTATTAAATGTTAAATCCATATTCAATTTTTAGATAATTCAATTAATTTTGAAAAGAGATTGTTAGAGGAAACAAATAAGTATCGTAAAATGCATGGTTCACCACCAGTAACTCTTAACAGAGAATTGTGCAACTTTGCGAAAGAATGGGCTAAAGTATATTTTAAATTATTTAAATTAAAAAATAATTCAGTTTTTATGTTTTTAAAATTCTTTTAGGTTTGTGTTGAAAACAAAACATTAGAACATCGTCCTGATAATATTTATGGTGAAAATCTACTAGCAGCACAAGGTGTTACAATTGATCCTGCAATAGTGGTTAAAAGTTGGTATGATGAAATTGCAGGATATAATTATGATAATCCAGTATTTTCAATTGATACTGGACATTTTACACAATTAATATGGAAGAATACAACTGAAGTTGGTTTTGCTATTGCTGTATTGTAAGTTGAAAATTAATTGAATTTGAAAATATTTTTATAATGGATAAATATTTCAAAAATATATATTAAACACTTCAAATCCCTAAAGAGATGGCAATATAGCAGTTGTTGCCAATTTTAATCCACGCGGTAATAATGAAAATGAATTTGTCGATAATGTATTACCATTATCTGCTGCTTAATTTGCTCTTGATTCAATTTTAAAGAAATGAGAACATGAGAAATATGAAAAAAAAATTCTGTGATAATTGCAATTTAAAATAATTTATTTATTTTTAACAATATATATATTAATTTAATTTGTAGTAAATTATGAAAAATAAATTTTTAAATTAGCCTAAAAGTATGCAAAAAATGGAGAGCAAAAAAAGTTGGTTTTTTTTTTTTAATTTAATTTTTAAAATTATTTCATTATAGGAATGGATGGACTTATGTTGTTGCCAATTACTATCCACCTGGAAATGTTCGTGGACAATTTCGTGAAAATGTTTTTAAAAAAAAATTTTAAATATAGAATATAATATCTTACTATATATTAAAAACATTCCATTTTATTAATCGCATTTTATTAATAATTTATTTTTACTTTTTTTTAAGAATTAACATATTTATATGATCTATTTATATTTTTTTTGGACAACACATTTATTCATTCAGTTGTTACATTTTTTGCTTAATGTATACATATATATTTTAAAGGTAGTCATATTTGTACTTTTTGAAATTTGTACAAAAATACAATATCTTAATATTTTAATTTATCTATTAATTAATATATATTTAGTTTTTTCTTAAATCTAATCAATACTTTTTTTATAAAATCATATTTTATCTAATGATTGTATTATCTGTTTATATTTAAAATTGTTTAAATATAGAGTATTGGACTTATATCAAAAATTGTTTAAGCATAGTTTTAAGACATAAGTAATATTAAAGTTTTTTATTAGAATTAAAATATAAAAAAAAAAAATTAAAATTTTAAAAATAAAACTAAACAATATCAATGTTTCAATAAAACTAAGATTTATTCAAGAAACAAAATAAAGGATTTGATGTACGTTTCGATCTTTCAACATTTTCTTTATACTGTCCAATAAAATTACCTGGTGGACTATAATTTACTACAATCCAATAATTTGATTTTCTGTAAATAAATATATATATAAAAAAAAAAACATTTCAAAAATAAAACACCAATATTTACTCATTAAAATAATTAACATATTTACCTTTGAACATAGCCAATACCAATTTCTTTACTATTTTTCCATATCATTTGTGTAAAATGTCCACAACCTGATGAAAAACCATCACCACGATCAAAATTATAATTTTTCATTTCATTATACCATATTTGTACAATTGATTTTGCATCTTTTGTACCACTAAATGTTAAAATATTTTGCCCATATTTAACATTTTTCTGATATTGAAGTATATTTTTACATGCTAAATGATGGGCCCATTCTTGTGCCAATTCACTTAATTTACGATCAAATTTTAATGGTGGAGAATTATGTAAATCACGTAAACGATTATGTTCAGCTAAAAATTCTATTTCAAATTGTTCCATATTTTAAAAATTTTATATTATTTTTAATTAATTAAAAATCTATATATTTTTTTTTGATTTATTTTCATATTCACTGTAAATAACTGATTAAAACGATTTACAAATGTTTTTATTTTTAAACGAAACATACCAATAAATAGACAAGGAACTTAAAAAATTCTTATCTTGTATTTGTATGGTCTTAGATAAGATTTTGAGCTTTTTTTAACAATCTATTAAACAGACAAACAACTTTAAATAAAAAAAAAAAAAACAAAATAAAAAAGTTCACACCTTTTCAAAAATTTGTTTTTGAAATTTGATAAAAGTAATATAAAAAAATATATTTTTTTCAAAGGTGAATTTATTAATTATTAAAGACTTGATTATGAATTTGATAATATCTTATACGAGATAAGATAAGAAATAGAAAAGTTATTACATAAAATTTTAAGGTATTCTTTAAATAAATTTCGCTTATATATTCAAGGTTGATTGAAGGCGAAGTTAAGTAACAATAAAAGTAAAGTGACTAAAGTACTACATATAAAAATTAAATTCATCTATAGGAGAATTTGATTGATTGTAAATGTTTTTCAATCTGTTTAGAATAAAATTGTCCTTATAGTTCTCTAGTTAAGGTTCTTAAAAGAACTGTGCGTTGTACAATTGTAATAAAATAAAACTACCCAATAATTTCTTCTTAATAATTATAAAGTTTTATTTTTAATTATGCATATTTTTTAATTGAATTTTTTTTGACATAAACTAATCTTCTTAAATTCCAAAAACAAAATCACTATTCATTTCCTTTTTTTCATTAGTTTTTGTTCTTTGACGGGCTAATTGTAATTAAGTCTGAGTTGTTGTTACCGAGATCCAAAAAACCTTACAAATTTTTAAGCGAAAGGACAAGGACTCACTTATTAGAATTTTTCCATTTATATTCCGTTTTGCAAATAGCCCTTATCTATATTTCTTAGTTATCTATTTTTCTCAGATTATATTTAGATGTAATTAAATTCTTGTAATCATTATTCGGAAATTTCGTAATAATATTTTCAATAAATCCATTGAATTTTTCTAATTTTTAATTTATTATTTCAAAGAATGTTTAAAAAAAAAAAAAATGTTTAATTAGTTTATGAGTCTTTGAATTTTAATTATATTAAGACACAATTAAAATATGTATTAACTTTTATAATTAATTAGGATGATTGATATATATACATAGCGTTTAAAAATCAATCAAAGAATCTAAGTAGTAATTCCTATACTTCAATTTGTCGTCTAATTTAAATTGATCTCTTTTTTAATTAAATCTTTACTTTTATTTTCTTTTATAAGGGTTACTGTTAGTAAAGGTTCTATTATAATCGTTATAGTCTTCTGAGCCTGGTAAATAAGTAGAAAGTGATCGAGTTATTCTATAAATATAATAAAAATGGACAAAATTAAAAAAAAAAATTGGTTAAAATATTAAAAATTAAAAAATTACTTTTTTTGTGCTTTATCTTCTGCATACAAAATTCCAACAACTAATCTATCATTTCCTCCAGCATTTTTTCTTTTTCCTTCATTATCTTCACAAGGTTTACGTACAACAAAACAATCTATCTGTTTGTATATTGCTTTAACATTTCCAGAATGATCCCTAATTTCATAATCATAATAAACGCATACTGTTTTTAATTTATTTTCATTTGGAGCTTTTATATACTATTAATTATTTAAATAAAAAAAAAAATTTTATTAATTTTAATTTTATAAAATTTAATAAATTACTTCACAACATTTTCTAGCTTCAGCAAGTAAATTAGGATCATTTTGAACTTGTTTATACCCTAAACGACATCTCATTTTGTTGTGTTCCTTTAATAATTGTTCATAAAAAAATTTTTCCAAATTTGCTAAAAAAAATTTTTTAAAGATAAAAAAACTTTGAAAATATTAGTAATAAGTAGGGCAAATAAAAATATGCTCTAAAAAATCCGTTTTAAGCGCTTAAAATATGCTCTAAAAAATCTATTTTAAGCATTTAAAATATGCTCTATGAAAAGGATATCAAATACATAAAAAAAGATCCATTTCTTAGAAAGCTTGAAATAAAATGAATATTAATTGGGTGGGCTAGTGACACCATCTTCAAAAGTTGTTTAAATTTAAGAATTAAAAGCAGATAGATTTTTACTTTTTTATATATTATTTTTATTATATTTACATGCATACATAGAGATTTCTTTAAATACCTAATACCTACATGTTTATTTTAAAAGAATGATATTTTAAATAAATAAATATCTAAATAGTGAAATTAATTTTTATGTTTTTTTATGAAAAATATTTTAAATGCAAGAAAAATAAAAAAATTATGATCTTTCGAACGAAAATTGTCAAAATATACCAAAAAAATGCTCTTAAAAGTTAAAATATGCAAAATATGTTCTAACAAAAATATTTTAAATGCAAGAAAATTAAAAAAATTATGATCTTTTGAACGAAAATTGTCAAAATAAACCAAAATATGCTCTTAAAAGTTAAAATATGCAAAATATGCTCTTAAAAGTTGAAATATGCAAAATATGCTCTAACAAGTGAAATATGCAAAAATATGCCCTAACAAAACTAGCTTAAAATTCATAATTTTTGTTGAAACGAACTTCTATCTTGTTCATTTATCAATAAGACATAAGGAAAAAAACATGCTAATGCATATTTTTATTTGCCCTAGTAATAAGGTATCAATGGTTTGAGGGTTATAAAAGCTAATCCTGTTTGAACCAAACTTTAAGTAGGAATCAGTGTTACAAAATTTCAGTTTCATTTTGATCATAAGGGTTGGAAGAATTTTGAGGAATTCAATTTAAATCTGTAAAATAAAAGTATAGTTTTGTTTCGAAGATGAGAATGTAGAAGGATTTTGGGAAATTAGGTTTAGGAAATTTCAAAATGACGAAAATTAAATTGAATATTTATTAATGTTTTTATGAACTTTATTTTCACAGATATAGAATACCATATAAATCAAATACAAAATTATTACAATATAAACAAAATAGAGTTATCATATATATATAATTGAGAAGGGTTGGCGAGACCTTGCCAGAAATAAATATTTCACATCTCCAATTATTATAAATACTGCACACACTAAATAATGATGGCAATACTCATACCTTTAAATTAATTTTATTCAAGATTAAAGTATAGAATAGACAAAGGATCAAAAAAACCGAAATTCGAAAATAAGGGGAAAGAATTTCAAGATTTATATTTAATAAATGCATTTGGCTATCGGCAATTGTGCTCTACAATTTTAAAGCATAGAATTTAGGTAACAAATGGATAATATTGCATATTAAAAATATAGTTGGCATTTCACAATTATTAAAAGGTAATTAAGCATTTGAAAATAAATTATTAAAAATGTGGATTTTTATTTTTTTTAGTCAATTTGTATTAACAAATTTTCTGAAGTAACACGGCATTTTAAAGTATTTAAAAAAAAGCAGTATAAATGCTAGAAGAGATAAAATACTTAAGCAAAAATGCCTAAAGAAACTGTGCAATTGCACAAATGGTTTTACTAGTTTTTATTGAATATCTAAGACATTTTTACATGTTATAAGTCATAGTACTTGTTTAAATTGTATGTGGAATTCATCATCATTTTCCCCTGTTCTGAAATGCACATATATAGACAGGTTGTTTAGCTTCTAACAGTCAATATAAAAGAATATTTTACGGATGAAAGAAGGTAAAACAAGTGTCTCTTTATTTATTCACTAATAATTTGTTTTTCTATATATACAAACAACACTTACATGATTTACATTTTTCTTCTTTTTTCTTACAACAACATGAACAAAAACTAAAATTTGAAATAACAATAATATTAAATATAAAGAAATATCCAAAATTGTTACCTCTTCTTTTTTTTATTTTGTAATATGTAATATTCTTCAACCATTTTTTTGTGTTATGCAAAACATTTTTTCCGAATATTTTTACTAAAATTTTTTTAATTTTTAATTAAAAAAATAATAAAAATAATTATAAAAATTAAATCTTTATAAATTATTTTAAGATTTTTTTATTTTGAAAGAAAAAAAAAAATTAAAATTAAATAATTTTAATTTAAACTACAAAATAAATTTTTTCTATTTTTTTTTTTTGATTTTTTTGATTTAATTAAAAGAAAAACATTTCAGATTTATTAATTTGAAATTTAATGATTTTGAAATTGAAGTTTTGTTTCAATTTTTATTCTTCGTTCCAGATTTTCCCAATCAGGACAAAAAATAAAAGAAAAATTGCATAGTTTTAGGATTAAAAAAAAAGACCGTTTTCAAGCAATTTTAGAAATTTCTGTAATTTTATTTAATTTGTTAAATTTAAGGTTAAATTATTAATTAATAATTAAAAAAAGTCTTTTTGTGAAACTTCTTATCATTAATAAACGTAGCGTAGTACTTGATTAAATTGTCTGTGGTATTCATTAAGATCAATTACAATTCTAAGAATAAAATATTCAGTACGTTTTTCCCTCTGTTTTAAGATGTACTTATGGTATAGCAATGCTAATTAGCCTAAGAGATATGATTGAGTTAATTTTATTATGGAATGCAGGCTATAAATATATTAAACAATTTTATACCAATTCCTTGCAGTATGCAATCTTTTACAAATAAAAGTTCGAATTTCTAATGCCTTAAATTTATTTCAAATTTATTATAAGTTAATAATTTCTTTGTTTTAAAATCTAGAATGTTTAAATTAATTACTAAGAATAAGTTAATTATTATGAGTCGTTTCAGGAAGGGCACTGATTCATATTTTTAAATAAAAAGTAATAAAAGACAAGGCGTGAATTAAATTGAAAAAAAAAAAACAAAAGGTATTTGGTATTTACTATGAATGTTTAGTTTACATTGAGTTGATAAGACAACAAAGTAAATGTAAAATTTTACATGATAAAAAATAAATATGCCCTTTATCAACATTTTTTATTTTATAAAAGTTTAGACCATTAATTAACCAATATTAAAAATTCAATAAATACCCTTAAATATTGTAAAATAAGTATTAGTTAATATTTGTGCCTAAAATTGTAAAGTTGTAAAATCAAAAATCAGATATAAAAAATTAAAAAAAAGTTTTTTTAGAAATGAGTAATTTCGAAGTAGATTGCCTTAATGAACATAATAAGTATAGGGCTAAACATGGTTGCCAACCACTAACATTAAATCAAGAACTTTGTAATAATGCCAAAAAATGGGCTGAAGTATGATTTAAAAAAAAAAAAATATTTAAAAAACAAATAAAAAAATTGCTTGATATATATCTATGTATTAAAATTCATTTTAAAATTCTAATGGTTCATTTTTAATAACAGCATCTTGCACAAATTAATGGATTAAAACACTCATCATCAGGATATGGTGAAAATATTTATATGGCATCGGGACAACCAATTACTGGTACAACTCCAGTTGAAAAATGGTATTCTGAAGTGAAAAATTATTGTTATGGTGGACAAGATGGTTTTAATTCAAATAGTGGACATTTTACTCAAGTTGTATGGAAAAATTCTAAACAACTTGGAGTTGGTTATGCTCAAAGGTAAATTCAATTATAAAAAATATTTCAATAATCTATGATTAATAACTTTTTTTTTAATATTTAAGGGGCTCTTCAACTTATGTCGTTTGTAATTATGATCCACCCGGAAATTATAGAGGTCAATATTTAGAAAATGTACCAGCACCGTGTTAATAATTAAAAAGTTTAAAAACAGCCAAAAGTTTATTATACTTTAAAATTGATAAAAATACTATAATCATTATTATTTTACATAATAATTATAAAAATATTTGTTTCGACTATTAAAAATTTTATTATCTGTATCTAATAAATTCCTTTAAATTTTTATCAATATAATGTAATGAAAATTGTAAAAACTACTTTAGAATAATAGACTTATAAAAAAATTTAATCTTAGATTTATATAAATAAATATGACAGAGCTTAAGTTATTATTAAGTTAATAATATGTTATAATTTACAATTTTATTGTATTACATTGTTTCATTTCCCTTTTAAAAAACCGCATATGGGTTTACTAATCAATAAGTAATGGTAATTGCTATAAATTTAAATTTAATTACAAACTATAAAATATATTTCAGAAAGTTATAATACGGATTAAAACAATTGAACTTGTTACATAATTTTGGTATTTCTGTATTAATTAACATTCATGTGATTAGGCCTAGTGATATTTCATGCATTAACTATAATGTGGAGTGCTTATAAGATCACTACTAATAAAAGGAAGATCATAAGACCAATATATTCCTCCTGTTTAACATTTAAGCTTATTAGCCTCACAGATGAACTGTTAGCACTTACAAAAAAATTTAGAATAAGAAACATTTTTTAAGAATTTACAAACAAAGCTATCTAATTTTAACTATCATATTGTTTCATACACCCAAATTTTTTTTTTAAACAAATTTACAAATTTTTTTTTAAGTGTTTGATAATGAGTGAAATGATTTTTTTATTAACAACTCCTTTGTTTGGTATTTTGTTATCAATGAGTCTAATGAGTTTTGTTATCAAAAAAAGATTCATTAGAAAAACTTTAATCCTAAGTTTATGCAATTTTTATTACTTTAAAATTTGAAACTTAATAATATTTTAAATTTGTGTGACAATTTATTTGATTATTCAAATAAGAATTAATAATTATAATCAATAGAAATATTATTATGTTACGTTAAATAATATATACATTTTTTATCTGAACAATATTAATCAATTATAAAACATTTGCACGTTACTTCCGTGAATGACCTTGCCATATTTATAATATTATACTAAAAATTTAGCTATTTATTTCAATACTTTAGTCTTAGTAAATGATCATACTTGTAAGGTGCAATATTTTTTATGATTCATAAATATTTTATCAATGAATTTTTTGTTATTTTAAGTTCAAATAAAGGCGGCATGATTATTATCTACTAATAAGAAAAATATAAAATATATATCACAAAGTTTGATAAGAGTTGAATATATGGTTATTTTTCGAAAACTACACAAAGTTGGGTATAATAAAATTCATTTTTATAATTTTTATAATACTATAGTATCTAAAGAATTCGGTTATTTCTTACAATTAAATTGAAAAGATTCAATGGAACCGGGATTTTGGAAAGCCAGATAGTGAGAATGCACATTTATTTTAAACACTATTTTTATTAAGTATTTAAATACCTGATGATGGTTATGTTGTATATGCATATATTCCTTCAACATTTTCTAAATAATTAATTTATATTATATTTAAAAATATAATTAAAATATTTTAAATTCAAAACAAAAGAAGATAAAATATATTAATTATCTAGAAATCGTATTTAATTAAAACGTAAAAGTTTTTTCAAATGAAACTGATCTTTTTTTAAATCAAATAGGTCATTGCTGTTTTTTTTTTTAAAATCCCACGTATCTTGGGACTCAGAAGACGAACGGATATTTTTTAAAAAAACCTATTCCTCAATTCTATGTTGGACACGTATAAATGGAAAAAAAAATTAAAACGAGTCCCGGAAAATGACATCAAAATTTTGAAGGGCTATTTTTTAGGACAGGCTTAATTATCAAACTTTTTAAAATTTACTTGTTGTATTTAGGATCTACTATAAAATCGAAGTGTACCTTTTTTCAATTTTTTATTTGAATTTTTTATTTACTTGTATTTAATTACAAAAAAAAACCTATTAAAAAAAGAACCAATTCAATAGAATTCCTATATTTATAGGAGTCCTATACTAGAATTTATTATCCAATCATATCTTTATGATAATTTTTATTTTGTGAATTGTGACTATTTTATAAATGTCAAATTATGATTAAATTTCTGGAATACCAAAAATCATAAGCAAAGTCACAATAGTTGTTAATTATGATTTCGTTATGACAATTTTTGAAAAACGAGTGAAAATATGTATTTTAAATTTTCAAAAAAACTATTATATAATTATTTTATCATATATTTGTCCAGGAAATGAGGTATAACAAACGCATTCAATTAAATTTGTTTTGTTGGATGTGTTTTATTTTAGAAAATAAAATATCATAAATTATCATAAGCAGGCCAAAAAATATTTTATTTATTTTTAATAAAAAAAAAAACAAACAACAAAAAAAAAAAAAATTATGAATTTAAATTTATTTAAATTTTTATGAATAGTTAATTTTAGTTTTTAAAACTCACAGAGTATTTTCTGGAAATTTTATATAAATATAGTAAAACATTTTGTTATTAAAAATTAAGACTTCGCTTTACATGAACATTCCTGTTGTAAGTCTTCATTACTTTCAGTGGAATACTGAATTAATAGTAAATGTTCAATTTACGCTTTGGGACTTTGCTTTCTTTGAAAAGCAAATAAATTAAACAAAGTAATTTCAAATTTTCCCTGGAATAAAGTCAAAATTCACTTTTTTTTTTGGCTTTTTTTCAATATCACAGGTATCTATACTTTTATTCACTTTTCTATCTATTACTAGAATCGAAGCATAATCTGTGTAATATAGGATGTAACGATTGCGATTTTATTAAGGAAACTGGTTTTGATATACAATATATTTATATGTTAATAATGAAATTAGAAATAGTTCTTTCAAATTCTCCATCCGTCATTCTGTGACGGGCCAACAGCTAGTATTTAAATATTTTTTAATTAAATAAAAATCAGATAGTTTTAAAAAAAATAATTAAAATCTAAAATTTATGGTAAATTAAAAAGGTTAGGTTTGCTTGAAAATACGCCACAATAACACACTTAAACTTTCATTTAAACCTTAAACCTAATTCTCGCCTTAGACCTTATCTTATCAGAAAAATATCAATTAAAACAAAAATAACTTTTAATTTCTAAAAAAACTAATCTAAACAATAATATATATTCCTTGAACCACTTTAAAATAATACCTATATACCTTTTTATATCAAACTGTAAATTATAAATTCCCTATAAAATAATTCTATTTGCAAGCAAAATGTAATTCTAAGAAAATTAAATCTTATCTTATGTTATAATAAAAATGTTATCAATATTATCATTTATCAATTATGATATCATTTAATTTATCAGAACCGAAATAAACAATCAAATTAAAATAATTAATATGTTACGCATATTTTTTCAGTTCAGTTTTTATTTAAATCTCATTGAGAATTTTTACAATTAACAAACTTCGGAAAATTTTATAGAATAACTTGATAATAAAATGGATTTTTGGTATATTATTATTCTTTTGATTACTTCTTATTATTATAAATGGAAATTTTAGTCAATCATGGTGTTGTTGTTTAACAAAGAAAACTAATAAAGAATCTGACTCTAATTCAGAAGATAAAATTAAATCTAGATACAAAGATGAGCCGGTTTTTGTTATTGATACAGGATCCAAAGCAAATCAGCAACCAATTACAGTTCAGCCCAGTAATTTTGAAGTAGAATGTCTTAATGAACACAACAAGTATAGGGCTAAACATGGTTGTCCATCACTTAAATTAAACAAAGAACTTTCAAAGTTTGCAAAAGAATGGGCTCAAGTAAGATTTTTAAAATTAATTTAATATTTGAGTTATACATTTCCTTTATTTTTGAATATAAAGTATCTTGCAAATAGTGATAGATTCGAACACAGATCAAATTCAACATATGGTGAAAATATTTATATGGCATCGGGACAAAAAGTTACTGGTAAAGATCCAGTTGAAAATTGGTATTCTGAAGTGAAAAATTATCGTTATGGTGGACAAGATGGTTTTAATTCAAATAGTGGACATTTTACTCAAATTGTATGGAAAAATTCTAAACAACTTGGAGTTGGTTATGCTCAAAGGTAAATTCAATTATAAAAAATATTTCAATAATTTATGATTAATAACTTTATTTTTAATATTTAAGGGGCTCTTCAACTTATGTCGTTTGTAATTATGATCCACCTGGAAATTATAGAGGCGAATATTTAGAAAATGTACCAGCACCACGTTAATGAGCAACTTTTAGTTTTTAAGAGTAATAAAATAACAAAAATTTGTTATAATTGAAAATTTAATTCAAATTTCATAATTGTTAAATCTTGTAATATATTTTTTTTAATTCTAATAACATTTTAATCGTTTATTATTAAATTTTATTATATAATATATTTAGATAATTTTATTTCAATTCATTTATTGTATAATAAATACATATATATGGTATATATTAATGCGTTAAAAATCAGTTAGGAAAATAATCATAAAAATAAATTAACCTTATCAAGTTGGCATACTTTATATAAACTATTAAATATACTTAAAAACGAGGAAGCGTGTGGTAGAGTAGACTGGGTCAACTCTGGGATACCCGTATGACCGTTATATAAACATTATATCATTATTATTATAAACATTAATTACTTTTGGCAAAATTTCAAACATTCCAGCTTAATTAGGTGTAGAGGAATGCTCATATAAAATAAGAAGTTATATGGCAGCTACTCGAACCCACTGCAGTTATCGAACCCAACTCGAACCCAATTTTTCGATTCTGATCCGATCCATACACTTGAGTCTATATCTACCCCCCCTCCTTCTCTGGGTATAAAAAACGGTTAGTACTTGATTATAACTGGTGGAAGTTTTATTAATAATTTAAAATGAATTGAAAAAATATTTATCATTTTAATTTTTACAATCTGAAACAATTTCTAATGATTTTATAA
Organism: Dolichopus griseipennis; assembly: GCA_963082915.1. Classification (NCBI taxonomy): domain Eukaryota; kingdom Metazoa; phylum Arthropoda; class Insecta; order Diptera; family Dolichopodidae; genus Dolichopus; species Dolichopus griseipennis. The sequence continues at coordinate 144,050,827 of OY720442.1, read as the reverse complement.
TATATCTAAGTACGTCTTTAGAGATCTTGAAAAATTTTATGAGATACGTTTAAACAACTGAAAATTTCAATTAAAAATACAAACTTTAGAATATATCTTTAATTTCAAATAAACAGAAGAACTGTTCTAAACAAAAATTATGTTAATCCTAAATTTATGCAATATGTTGTTTCAAATAATAATCTTACTGTTAATGCAGATTCTTACAGATGTTATTTAAATTTATTGTATTGTTATTATTAGATTACAATTAATTAATAAAACACCGGTATCGATGGTATAGTAAGTAAATAAATAAGAAAATTGATTAATAAAAACCAAAAACAAAAGATTAACTAGAAAAATTTTTGAATTAAATAAATACATTTACAAAGAGTCAAATATGACATTGAATTGACAGATGAATATTAGAATTGATCAGAAATCAGTTTGACAGAGTTTTGAAACTTGTTAAAACAGTTTTATATCCACTGCACTTTATTAAAACGAGGAGTAAGTACTTAAAACAAATGAAAATCTGATTGCATTGCATCTATAATCAAAATAACATAAAATTCCAAAACTTGAGATATGACACATACATTCCCTAAAATTAGCGTCACTCTGATGGTCCTTATGTTTACAAAACTTTTACAACGTTTAAAGTAAAGAAATTAAGTAAAGTAAAGAAGTGAAAAATTTTTTTAACTACCACTGGGTATTTAAAAATAATAAATTTCATGTCGGAACTTTTTTCTGTAGTCCCCCCAAAGTTCGAAAGAGCCCTATATTTAAATAGTCATAAAAAAAGTTCTATAAATGAAAATTTTTAATCTGGAAACGCCCAACGATGGCTATTTTTATGATCTTTATAAATATATGTGTAACACAAATGTATAGGATTGCCATACGGTACTTTTATTTACTGTTATGTGGAATTCAATTTTTGCAAAATGCTTGACCCTTTCAAATGGTTAAAGTAAGGAATTCGAGGGAGAATTAGTTCTTAAAGATCAAATATGAGTCTTTTGGGAAAATTTTTTAAGTATAGCCATCCGGTTAGGAGCTGGAAAGGGTCAAAAATATTTATTGAACTTTTTACTCGTTTATTTATTGGTGTTGAGTGTGAAATTATTCTAACATTTATATCTAAAAATTATCAATGAAATTTATATTGTATAAACACTAATCAAAAACATTATTACAAACAAAGTTATATATTCGTTAAGCAATTCTATTAATAAAAACGTAAAATAATTATCAATTATTAAATAATAATTTTAACATAGAATTACGAATATTAAGAATGAGTAATTTAAAAAAAAAAATTATATCTTATCTTAAAAGATAAAAATTATGATACCATTTCATTTTATTAGATTGAATTTAAATACTTAATTTATTAGTATGTAGATTATTTTACTCAAATACTTAACTTCAGTTTTTATTCAACACTTGTTTGATAATCTTCTTCTAATAATATTAGTGAAATACTCATAATTATATAACAATTAAAATAATATTTTAATAAATAAAATGAGTTTTTGGTAATTAATTTTATAAAAAGAATTGAATTACTTTGTTTATTATTAAATATATATTATTATAATTACAGTAAGTCATGTTGTTGTTGCACACAACAGGATGCTAATAACGAATCTGAATCAATAGATAAAAATAAATCCAAAAATAAAGATGAACCAGTTTATGTAATTGATACAGGGGCAAGAACCTACCAACAACCAATTTTAAATCAACCGAAATCAAATGAACACGTAAACTCAAAAGTTCCTTCTATGAGTACTAAGAAAATTGTATTTCTCGGAACAACAAAAGATTTGAAAGAATTGGACCGCGATTCTAAAACATATAACTCAGATATAATACACAGTTCCAGTTATATAAAAACAAGTTCAGAAGCTGATGATGGGAATATTAATTTGAACTTAACAAATCCTGATAAAATTCCTCCTAATTCTTACAAAGAATTCCGTTTAAATTGCTTAGAAATTCATAATGCATTGAGAGCTCAACATGGCTGTCCATATTTAAAAGAAAATGAAGAATTGAATAAATTTGCCGAAATAAGAGTTACGGTAAGATAAAAAGATTTTACTTTATAATTTATAAGATATCTGGCATTTTGATAATAATTTTCTTTTAGGAAATTTTCAAAAATAATTTTCAATATTTCGAAGCTGAGAAAAAACTTTACGGGGAAAATCATTTTTGGTCTGATGATCCTAACACACCTATTGATGTAGTTGTTCAAGCCTGGTATAATAATATTAAAACATATAATTTTAAAAAACATCAGGGATCAGGAAATTTTAATCATTTTACGCAAATTATTTGGAAGAGTACAATAGAATTGGGAACTGCTGTTATTAAAAAGTAAAATATTTTTATTTAACATTTGCTCTTTTCACATGAATTTGGTTCTTTTTTCAAAAAAAAGCCGAGGTATCTTGGGTTCCAGAATTCTAAATGACATAGTTTCAAAAACGTAGTACCGCAATTCTGTAGTAGAAGCTGAAAAGCGGGAAAAAATTAAGCTAATACCCAAAAATGGCATCCAAATATTTGGGAATTGTTTGTTAGGTCGCCTTAAGAGCCTAATGTTTGTTAAAGTAGAATCTATTGTACTGTAAAATCTGCAAGTACCATTTTTCAAATATGTTTATCCAACTACTGGATTCCAAAAAACGGTACTGATTAAATTAAGACACATTTAATTTTAAAAAATTGGGACTGGTTTCATTTGACGCGTGTAACTTAAACACTTTGGGGACTATTTTTATTTGAATAAGGATCAATTTCATTTAAGAAATAGACCAGTTTTATGTGATAAAGGACCAAGTTCATGTGAAAAGAGTATATAAATATAATTTAAACATAATGTACAATTTTAGAGATGATAATATATTTGTATTATGCGTCTATAATCCACCTGGAAAACTAAAAGAGGAAATTAATGAATTTATAACACCGGAAGCTGGAAGTATTTTTCGAGTATCAAATGAACATACAACCAAAAGTTTCAAAAACAATGATGATGGAAATGAGTTGATTATCCGATATGATAAACCAGTTAGTAAAGATGAACTTAACGAATATATGATTCCACGACCTTTTAGTGGTTTTCGTGTAACAAATGAATATATTCAAAAATATATAAAATGTATACGACAAAGTTCTTTAGATTTTCATAATCATTTGCGGGATTTGCATGGATGTCAAGAATTACTACTAAATGATAAGCTCAATAAATTAGCTAAAGAAATTTTAGACGTTAGTATTTTGTATATGATCTTAAAACAAAGCTATAATTTAATTTTACAAAATTTAATTTAAAATTATAGTTTTATGAAGTTGGTGGAAATATTAACACACTCCCAATGGAAAAGAAAAGATTTGTAGGACATAACTCTTCTAGGACTCGCGATTATGAATTAATGACAGTTACTATCGCAATTCAAAATTGGTATGATGGTGGCAAATCATATGATTATGACAATCTAGTTCTAGACAATGAATCAAATGATGAAAAATGTTTTATGCAAATTATTGATCGGGATACAATTGAAATGGGAACTGATATGCGAAGAATGTATGTAAATTTAAAAATCATATAAAAGTAATTAGTTTATTATGTACACGTATTTATTTAGAAATGATGAAATTTGGATCTATTGTGTATATTATCCACCAAGAAGTTTAGATAAATTATATAAGCATTATTTAATACCAAGACCTCTGTCTCAAAAATTACATAAACCTTTAGAAATGTATCCAGAAGAAATGCGATGGAGTTGTTTAGAGGCACATAATCGTTTAAGAGATTTACATGGTTGTCCACCGCTTAAAAGCAACCCGATATTGGATAAATGTGCAGAAGAATGGGCAAAAGTAAATTCTTTTGTTTTATTTAAAATATAATATACATAGTTATATATAAGATAAGTTATTAAATACCTTATACTTTTATAGCATTTGGCTGAAACAAATAAACTTTATTATCGTGTAAATATTGAATATGGTGAAAGTTTATTTTGGTCATCAGATCCATATACAAGTGTTGTTACAGCTGTAGAAGAATGGTATGATGAAATTAAATTATATAATTATAACAAGCCGGAATTAACAGCTGAAAATGGTCATTTAACACAATTAATATGGAATGATACAATGGAATTGGGAACTGGTGTTGCCAGAAAGTAAGAATTTATATATAAATTTTAATTTATATTAATTTAATTTTATTCTACTTTTAGTGAAAAGGGTGTTTATATTGTATGTATATATGATCCACCTGGAAATATATTAAATAGAATAAATGAAACTTATATACCAGAACAGATATTTGAGAGGCAAATTTAAAACTAAAAAATAATAGAATATTTGTTGAAAACTTTTTATAAATTATTTTGTATTAAAATATAAAGAATTTTTTATTTAATTTGAAAATATAAAAATTTTTTGGATTTTCTTTTATTAATTTACTAATACATATATACCTTAGTTTATACCTATAGTAAAATGTCTTGTAGAGAGAGTAATGTGTATATCCAGATCTCTTTCATTCACCAAATAATCACTGGAATTATATTAAGCCTTAATATTTAGAGAGCAAATGTTGTTTAAATAGAATTTGACTAATCTCAGATCCGTTGAACTGTTTAACATCTGTAGTCAGAGAACTAATTATTTTCCAACTGAACTGAACCAATTACGAGAATGTAACTTGATGTCAACTCCAATTCTTCTAATTTCCAGTTCCAGCATACCAATATATTTTCATTCTATAATATTATATACAGTATACTCATTGTTCCTAATTAATTTATATTATATCTTGTAATCAATAGTTTTCTACTAAGCAGTTTACCAAACTTATTTAAATGATTACGGTATGTAAAGCTTGGTAGTTTCAACTCACTACAGTCAAAGGTGATGTTTTAAATAAAATTAAAATTAAATTTAAAAATTAGCTTATTCCAAGGAATAGTCTGATAATAAATCTACTTGTATAGTTAAGAAATAAAGTTTAATTTTAAAATAAGCAATTTTAAACCTACTATTACTTACAATAGCATTTCTTAAGACTAATATGAGATATTTGGATATTGGACCTTTTGTATTTAAATTAAAGTAATTTTTTTATACTAAAATAATAGATTGATCCAAGTACACACACACCTATTTTTAATAACTTTCAAAAAAACTAAAATAAATATACCCTTGCACTAGACTTCTTATCTTTACAATACGACCTTAACCTCATGAGTTTTGAATTTTAACAAATTGAAACAAAACTAAGGTGCATTATTTTACTTACCTTCAAATAATTATTTTCTTTAAATTTTCTTATTTACATTGAATATAAGATAAACATAGTATTTTTTTTTTTAAATTATTAATTTCCCCGACTTTTATTCATATATGTGTGTATGTATATGTGCATGTGTGTGTGGTGAAATAAAATCTTATCTAATATAGTAAAAAAAACCAACTCTAATCAAGTTAAGCAATAATTGAATGATAACAATTATATATAAGCTTCAATAATTTCTACTTTAAAAATTAAAAGAATATTTTTTAATTAGTTGAAAATAAATTATACAGTTTTTAATTAACATTGGTATGAAAAACATTCTTTTTAAATTTTTTCGTAATTTTTTTAGATATTAATTTTTGTAAAATAATTTTTTTAATTATAATGGTCCTAAGGTGAATAAATTTTAATTAAATATTTAATTTAATTAATATTAAATATTAATTCATTTTGTGTATAAGTAGTATTTGTTGTTGTTGTCCAACTAAAAATGATGATAAAAATGTAAATTTGGATTCAAAGAAACCATCAAATTCAACAAATGATACAAATCGTATTCGTATACCATCAATATCAGTAACAGTTACACCAGAACCAATTGAACCTGAAGATAAAAATAGACCAATTTTTATACAAAATTCAGAAACTATTGAATCAGCAGCACCTATAACAGAACAACCAAAAAATACACTTACAGTTAAAACAACTGATAAAGATATTGAATTAAAAGCTAAACAACCGAATTTACAAAATATTTCGGAACCCACAGCAAAAGAAAAAGAAACAATCAACGAACCCAATACTTCTATTGATAAATTTGAAGATTCAAAATTTAAATACAATGGATATAATAATTTTGCATTTGCTGATGAAATTGATAGCGAAAGTTCATTAGAAAACAATTCTAAAAATTTGCGTAATCAGGAAATTTCTAAGAATTCTGTTGTCGCAAATGAAGAAAAAGCAACTTATGACGATTTTATAAATCAAATAAAAAATTTGATAACAAATAATTCAATAAATAATACAAATAATAGAAGTATTAATAATATTGTACAATCTATTGGAAACGTTTCTACAACAACTTGTAAGTATACTTTTATTATTATTTAATTTAATTTGTTTTTATCAATTATTTAATTTTTTAAGCACATTTACTATAATAAGTTTAAACAAAGTGCGCCTATTAATTTTAATTTGTCCGGCTGTTTGTTTGGGTGTTCAAAAAAAACTAATTAAATCCATTTTAAAATAATGCAATGTAAAAACTGTTAACTCGTTTAATTAAATTTGAAAATTTATTTTGTGGACTAGCACTTATCTGTAGCTTTCAACCCGTTATGAAGCTATTGTCCTCCAAAATTAAGCAAAGCCGAATATTTAAATTGTGATATAATAACTAATAGTAGTTGTTCTCTTGGGTAATTTAAACTGAGTAATTTAAACAACACCTGCTTTTATAAGCTTCATAATTACACATACAAATTAAAATATTTACAAAATCTTCAAGGCAATGTTGAACTTAAATTCAATATTGATAAGACTAAAACGATGAGAATTAATGTAGTGATGCGAGAGTAAGCGGAAAAAGATAGCTGACACAAAAAAAACTGGAGCAGCATTAGGAAAATTGCAACCTTTATCAATACCCACTCACAAATCTTCAGAAATACAATGTTGCAGATTTTTTGGGCAAGTGTTAAAAGAATCCAAATGTATGGTAATAAGAACTGGCTAACTTCGGGTACTACAAGCAGAAGGCTACAGTTCCCTTCATATATAAATGCTTCAGAATCATTTGTAGAATATCCTGGCCTAGAACAATCACGAACAGAGATTTATTAAACTTAACTGGAGAGCAGCCACTATCGCATAAAGTAAGAAAAGAAAATGAAGGGTGAAAGAGCACGCGCTGCGAAAACATCAATAATACATAGTAAGAATTGCCCTTGAACAGAAATTGCAAGGCTTGCAAAGAACAATAATTATGGAGCTTAACTCAACAGATATAACCTAGTAGAGTCAACAGCTACATTATCAAGAGAAGTAAGGAAAAAAAAGAGTACATTTGACAAACGGTATAATTAACCAAATTTTGAATTTTAAACAAACCCTTAAACGGCTGCTTTTAGAAACGTCAAATTTTGAGGGAAATTATACTCTTCATAATGATTATAAAGAGCTGGAAATTGAAGAAAATATCTTTTAATTTTTGTCCTTACAATAAAGTTCGATTATTTTTCAACATAGTATTTACCAGAAAATTTCTGGAACTTTTTTAATAACCCTTGATTTTTTTCATTACTTGTTTTTATGGTATTTTTATTTTAATAAGAAAATTATTTAAAATTTTCATTTGTTTCAGCCAATGGTTCAGTTACAATTGAATATATTGAAAATGGTCAAAGTATTAAAAGAACAATTCAATTTGAAAACCCTAATGAAAGTGTTAAGATTCATATTAAGGACGGAGTTTTAAATTATGGTTTTGACAAAAAACCTATTAATAAGATTAATAATATTAATAATAATAATAATAATAATAATAATAATAACAATAGTAATGGTCAAATGACACCACCATTACAAAATGATCCATCTTTTGATGAATTTCGTCGCTTATTAATTGAAAATTCATTAGAAAGGATGTTAGATCAAATTAATGGAAAACCAAAACCAACTCCAAGAATAACTAAAAACAATACAACAATACCTGAACAACCAATTATACATCGACAACCAGCACTACAAAGTTTAACAGTAGATGGAGATATTTATAAAAATATGCGTTTAAGCTCTTTAGAAACTCATAATAGGCTTCGAGCTCAGCATGGTTGTCCGCCATTAAAAGAAAATGATGATTTAAATAAACTTGCTGATGAATGGGCTAAGGTGAGTCTTGAATATTTGATTTAAATAATTGTGTAATAATTTTATTTACTTACTTACTTACTGGATCCTAGAACCCCTGGTAGGGCGTCAACAAATCCTCTCCACCTTTCACGATTCTTAGCAATTCCTTTTAGCTGTAACCACGTTTTGCGTTGCGCTTCTGCCTATTTCAAAACAGTATTTCTCCATGTTTTCCTTGGTCTACCCACTCGTCGTCGGCCTTGTGGATTCCACTCAAAACATTGCCTTGCAATGTTTTCTTCTGGTTTCCTCAAGGTATGTCCGATCCATCGCCATTTTCTCTCCCGGATCTCGACCTCAATCATCTTTTGGTTCGTTTTTTTTCCCACAGATATGTGTTGGTAATGATTTGCGGCCAACTCTTAAGTTGCGGCGTAGACAACGGTTTATATACGTCTGCAACTTTTTGGTGATATTGGCGGTTACCTTCCATGTTTCACAGCCGTATAGAAGTATTGATTTGACGTTTGTTTCAAATATTTTTAGCTTTGTACGCAGGGTTATTATATTTGACTGTCATATGTTTGATAGAGTTCCAAAAACAGCTATAGCTTTATTTATTCTGCTGTCAACATCAACTTCTGTTCCCCCATTTGATGTCACCATGCTTCCTAAATAATTGAACTGCTCTACTTTTTCAATTTGGCTTTCTTCTAGTAGAATTTGCTGATGTGTTGAGTACTCTGTACGCATGCTTTTGGTCTTGCTCATTTATTTTTAAACCAGCTCGTTTGCTATATGTGTTCAAATTTTGGCACATTTCGTTGAGGCCAATTCTTGTGTGTGCCATGAAAACTACATCATCAGCATAATCTAAGTGGCTTAAATGTTTTCCTAGTCGCTAGTGAATGCCATACCTTTCATCTACGCCTACAGTTGCGATTAAAATTTCGTCCATCACAACCAAAAATAATATAGGCGACAATATACAGCCTTGCAGTTAATAATTTTATTTACTGTTAGTAATTTAAGTTTAAAAAAATCTCGTTTTTTAAAAATCCCGTTTTTAGAAAATCTGGTTTTTTTATATTCTGGAAAAGGCTGATAATTCTGTTTTTGAATCCAAATCTTTAAACCTTTAAAACTAGATTTTCTAACAACGAGTTTTCGAAAACGATTTATTAAACCGAGATTATGTGAGGCTACTTGTTCTTACATTTCAAACATTTGACCATTGATGGAATGCATATTTTATAACTTTAACATTCAAAAGCCTTTAATAAAGGCAATACCTTTCTGAACTCAGGCCATGTTTAGCATTTAATTCATTTTAAAAATTTATTTATTTACATAATATAAACTTTAATATATTTGCAGTATTTGGTGGAAAATTGTGGTAATAATCTGATTCATAGACCAAATAATAAATACGGTGAGAATTTATATTGGACAAATAATCGAAATGGACATGTTACAATGGCTGTTCATGCCTGGTATGATGAAATTAAATTATATAATTTTACAAATCATGGATTTTCAAAAGAATGCGGACATTTTACTCAATTAATATGGAGAGATACAGTTGAATTAGGAACTGGTGTAGCGAAAAAGTAAGATAACAATTATAATATTTCATCACTCTAACCTAAATAAAATACTCAAATATTTAAATGTATATGTGTATTAGGGGTAATGAAATGATTGTAGTTTGTAATTATAATCCACCTGGTAATTATGAGGGTGAATTCAATGATTATTCAGTACCATCATTAACAGCTGAAGATGAGCTAACAAATGAAATGATTCAGTATTATAAAGAAGAAATCCGTACGAGTTCTTTAACAGCACACAATCGTTTAAGAGCTTTGCATGGTTCACCACCACTACAAAGATCCGATGAATTGGAGCGAATTGCAGAACAAATGTTAGACGTACGTATAATGTTTAAAGATTTGATAAAAATGCTTGTTTTAAATTTTGTGTGTTTTTTGGGATTATAAATTATAAAAGTATTCAGAATATAATGATGGAAAAATTCCAAAACTTCCGGATGGTCTTAATGTTGCACGAAATTATTATATATCAAGTCATTCATTAATGCATATTACTGTAGCGATACAAGAACGTTATGATCAAGGCTTCAAATTATATAACTATGATAGACCTTCTGATGATAATAATGATGTAAAAGGTTTTATACAATTGATTTGGCGTGATACAGTTGAACTAGGTACTGCTATTAAAAGAATGTAAGTTTAAAATGAAATATATATTTTCAAATTCATAATGCCATTTTGTTTTTTTCTGATTTTAGTGGAAAAGAAATACGGATTATATTCCTTTATTCACCCGGAAGACAATCACTAGATATTTATAGTGATTATTTGGTACCACGATTGATTACCAATAAATTGCATATGCCATTAGAAATGTATCCAGAACAAATGAGATGGAGTTGTTTAGAAGCTCATAATCGTTTGAGAGATTTACATGGTTGCCCTCCTTTGATTGGAAATTCAGATTTAGATCAATTTGCAGAAGAATGGGCTAAGGTTAAATCGATTAGACTCTTTATTTTAAAAATGGAAAAAAAAAATTAAAAAATTATATATTACAGCATTTATCAAGTGTCAATAAACTTTATCATCGTTCAAATAGTAAATATGGTGAGAATTTATATTGGTCAAGTGATAAATATGGACATGTTACAATAGCTGTACAAGCTTGGTACAATGAAATAAAATTATATGACTACAATAATCCTGGTTTTAGTAAAGAAACAGGTCATTTTACACAATTAATATGGAAAGATTCAATTGAATTGGGAACTGGTATTGCCAGAAGGTAAGAATAAAGTTTTTAGTGAATAGTTTGACATCCATAGTAATGTATGATGTTTTATTACTTTTAGGGGCGACAGTTTATACATTGTATGCGTTTATAATCCTCCAGGAAATTTTGTTGGAAGATTCAATGATTATTATATTCCAAGACCAATACAATATTAATTTTCGTTATTTAATATATGGATAGAAATAATATTTTCATATTTTTAAAATTAGAAAAGTTATCAAAATAAATAAATATCAAAATTATTGTGAAAAAAAAATAATAATAATAGTTTAATTAAAACTTCATATTTATTTTTGAAATGTTTATTGAATAAAAAATTTCTTAAAAAAAATGTTGTAATTATTTCTCGAAATTAAAAATGAAATTCGCATTTAAAATTTGGCAAAGCAAAATTTAAAGTATAAAAAAAAAAATTAAATTTAACCAAAACAAATGGTTCAATATGTTTCACGTGGCCTTGGCAGCTAAACGTTTTGAAAATTACATTCGAATAACTCAAGCAGAACGTGATTTTATTGATGGTTTATTGTATGCAAATAATCGTATTCGAAGAAAACATGATTGTCCACCATTAAGATTAAATGCAAGAATGTGTAGACAAGCATTTATTTGGGCACAAGAATGCGCTCAAGAAGAACTTTTAAGAGTTAATACAGATTATCAAGATTATGCACAAAATTATTATAAATGTGAAGTTAAATCAAATATTAAAACATTGTCGCAAACTATTATAACAGAATGGTATAATACAAAAAGATTTTTTTATTTTGAATCACCAGAACAAACAATATACAATCGTAAATTTATAAATTTAATATGGAAAAATACAAAATTTGTTGGTTTTGGATTTCATGTTTCTAATAATAATATTATATATGTTGTGGCGTTTTATAAGCCCCCATTTGATGAAAAATTAGATCATGATTTTGCATCAAATATACCAACAGCAGTAAATCATTGGTATCATAATGAATACTTTGAATTATTTATGAATGTTTTGTGTTATATTTTAAAATATTATTGTAAATTTGTTATAAATAATGATTTTTATTGGTATTTTGAAAAAAATTAAATCATGTAAGTGAAAAATCAAAATATATTTTAAAATTTAATACTATTTTAAATTCTTAATAAAAATTAAGTCTGAATTAAGTTAAATGAAAGAAAATTTATAAAAATTGCATACATTCAGGCGTGTAAAATTGGGTAAAATTGTTATATAAAATGAGATAAAAGAAATAAAAGTAAATAAGAGTATAATTACATCATAATATGATTGATTGATTGTATTTTAATAAAAAAATTAATTAATTTGCAGGTGAATCGATATTGTCAAATATACAAAAGATCGGGTTAACAAACAAAACACATTTCAACATTTTTCAAAAAATGTTTAAATGTTATACAATATGGAACGTTACGTTGACTTGTTTGCAAATTTTTTTGCATACCACACACTTTACAACATATTATCGAACCATCATTTAAATTTTTGTTTTTGTTTTGTAAAATATGGTAAATGTCAAAAGTATCTTAGAATTTGAATTTGAACTTTTAACAGACTTAATTTAACTAATATGTCTGTCTTTTTCTTTTTTTTTCTTAAGTTTACCTGTTACATAGTTTCAAATTGTTTAAAATTGTAAATAACATAGTTTAAAATTGTAATTTGACTTTTAGCATTATGATTGTGTATATCGACCATTCTATCTAAGTTCAAATTATGTTTTAATGTATTATTTTTGATGTTGAAATTTAATAAGAGGGTTCGCCGTCTACATTGTGTGATTTGCATATTTTTAGGAGTATAGCAAATATGTTGGATTTCTTTTTATTGTATTGATTTATTGCCTTTTTATTTGAAATATTTAATTTATTTATCATGAAAATTGATCCACTACTTCACAATTTCAAGTAAGTTAAGTGCGAAAATATATCCTAAATACATGCTGTACAAGGCGTTATCGTGGAAGTAGTTTCGTATTCTTTTTAAAATGAAAATATATGTCCCAAGTAATTAAACGTTTTCATAATTTCAATTGGATATTAATTATTGTATATATTAAAAATTGGATTTAGTTTTTATTAAATACAACAATTTTTGTGTTTTTGCGTTAAATAGTGGACGATGTTTATCAAGCCATATTTTGATAATTTATAAATCGCGATTTATTACATTTGCCAAGTAGATTTTAGTTTTTTTTTCTAGCATATTTCAGCACAACATCATCGTCGGTGTAAAGTTAAATTGTTTCCTTTAAATTTAACTGCATTATTTTCCCATTTAATTTTTTGAATTATCTCAAATTATTTATTAAATTTTTTGTAATTATATACTTTATAAATTTATTATTTCTTAAAACAAAATATCTTAACATACTTCAGAATAAATTCAACAAATAAAATGACATTTAAGTTGTTGTACAACTTGCCCTTATACAATACAACTTCTTAAGTCTGCTGGCATGTTGTACAACCAAATTCTACGTGAATGGGCAGTAGAGAGTAAATTGAAACCAATTTCGAAATAACAAGGTTGGATTAAAATATTTCATCATTAGTTTGTTTTTATTTGGATTAATTTTTTTTTTAAATTCAAGTTTTACATTTTTACATAAAATTGACTACAAACTTGAATTCATCAATATCTTTCATTATTTTTCACAATTTCCAGATTTTCCTGTATGTTCCAATAATGATGTTTTTCTACAAAAAAAAAAAAAAATTATTTTAAAATTAAATAAATATTCTATTTATTCATTTAAATAATTTACCTTATTCGTTTTAAGTATTCACTGCATTTAGTTGATGCATCTTTATGAAATAGATGATCATCTAAGAATTTATTAGAGGAACGTAATGCTGCATCACATATATTTACTGATAAACGATTCATAAGAAAATGTACATCTGTATTACGACATGGATCCTCTTTTGGTTGAAATGATTTATAGTAACTTAAGGTGTATGTTGATATTAAATCATCCCTTTTTGTTAATTTTAATTTTTTATTATCTTCTTCAGCTTCATTATCACGAATTTGTTTACTAATAATAAAATTTATTATTACATAAATATTTAATTATTTCTTAAATAAATTATATTTAATAATTAATTAATTAATTACTCTGTAATAAGATAAGATGTAAAATTCACTACAGATCTTTTACGTGTTTGTAAAGAACTACTATTACTTATACCATTTTCCATTGCTTCTTTAGCTGTAGTTTTTGGTATAAAAACATCATTATTTGGTCCTAATGATTTGTAATGTGAAGCTGTAGGCTTTAAAATACACAAAAAACAAAACAAAGGAAATAGTTATAAAATTTTTTTAAATAAATCTGGGTATAAAAACTATACATGTTTTGGAAATTCATCATCCTGTGGATAACCAAGATAAGCATTTTGCCAATCATGAATTTTAACTTCTTTGGAATATGTCGGTTTGGTCAAATCTTCTAATTGTTCCATCATTTTCTAATGTTGGGTCTTTATAACTAGTATTAAATCTTTTAAAATAAATTTGCAAATTATGAAAAATTTCAATTAAAAATAAAAACTTAAATTGATTGAAATAGATTTATATCCTAATTATATATATTTTTTTTGAATTTTTGACATTATTTTATTTTACGTAATTTTGTACAAAATAAATTGATTTTCATGATTGAAAATTATTAGTACTAAAAATAAATTCACAATTTTATAATTTCAAAATATCAAATTGAAAAAACTAAATTGTATGGCAGCTAACGGTGCAGAGCAATAGCGTCGGACGACATATCGTCCAAAAGTAAAAAATACATTAATATAAAAAATTTTGAATTTTTTAAAATTGAATAATTCAAAAAATTAAATATTATCTGACCGATAGCTCAGTGGTAAAGTGGCTACTTTTCAATCGGGTTCAAATCCTGGCCGGATCATATCTAATAAAAAAATATAGTGTATATTACATTAATTTAAAAAATAAGTCCAAATGTCAAATCGGCAAACGATTAATATTATCAGGCAATATTTACTATTGTCTGGTGTTACAAATGAATCAATAAATAAATGAAATAAAATCCAAATATTTATTGGATTTAGGTCAAAATAGCAATGAAATAAGGTATTGATAAACTCTAAGAGTAAATGAAATTATCGTTCAAATTATTTTTTTGAAAAATTAGGGAATTCCCTTTTCCTAGAATAATTTTATACATGTATATGTGAGATTCTGAATAATTTGGTTAGATTTTAGAGTGGGATTCAAAATATAAAACAAAATTATTTGTAATTTAATTTAAAAATTTATAAAAATGAAATAAGCCCCAAAATATTTTTATTTATTTTTTTATTTTATAGTGTTCACTTATGGATGATATTACGCTGCGCCCCAGTTTACAATAAGGTTCATAAAATAATAACAATAATAATAATAATAGTATGGCTTCAGTTGTGCATTTTTTGTAGAATTTTTCCATTAAGTTTTAATTAAAAATTTAAAAATAACACAATTCAATAACTTTATCATAATTTTATTATAAATATTTAAAATAAAAAAAAAAAAAATATTTTCAAATTATAATATCGGATATGCAACATAACTTGCAACACCACAATGATTATTTTTATTTCGAGCAATTCTCATATATCCATTTTCACCCCAATCAATGCCCATTGAATTTTTTAAAATCCAATAATCTTGAGATGTTTTATAATCTGTACCATAACCAGTTAATAAAATTAAGTAATCAATAAAGTTAGTACATTTCTCATCGTAGTAAATACCACCAGTATAATTGTAAAAACTTTTTTGTAAATTGATACCAATTATTAGAGGACCGATTTTTTTTAATAATAATTTTAAAAAATTTTCATTTCCATTCATAAAAATTTTTTGCCAACTATTAATTTTAACTGTTAATCGACTTGAATTAAATCTACACCAATAATGTTCTTCACCCTCATACGGATAATCTTCTTCTCTATTTATACCACCATTTTTTTGAATATATTCAAATGAATAATCTGGTACTCCACCCAAACAACCATTATTACCATATTCATAAGAACAATCAATTAAATTTTGTTCAGATAATGATATTAAATGACCAGTTTTTAAAAACCATTGAGCTTCTATGGTACCTGTTGTTGCGAATGCCCAATCAGATCTACAGAATTCTTTAAGTAATATAATTAAATTATTATTAGAATTAGTTTTTTTGTTTTTTAATTATTTCAATATATACTTGATTACCTCGATTTTTAACTTCTGTTACAGCTCCATAGTGTCTCCAATCGAATTTATTCTCAACTATCATATATTTTATTAAATAATACTGACCTTTCCAAACATTCAATAGATGTAAAATTCTATCTAATGGTATGAATATATATAAAATTAATATTGTACAAGTTCCGTTTATTCGCATTTTATATTTGAATCGTTTCGTTGCGTGTCAAATGAAGACTTTTACAAAACTAGTTATAAACTGTCAAACGATCGATCGAGGTTTTGCTTGCTTAAAATAATCTAAAAATAATTTAAATCGAAATGATATTACAACCCTATGACAGTTTAAATCGAAAAAATTTATATTTAATTTGCAACATCTTTTACACAATTCCTTTGGACTGAACTTGTAATAGAAACTTTAGAAGATATTAAATATTTTAAATGAATAGAACTAAACTACTTATCAATTATATATATATACATAATAAAGTCATACAACTTTTTGGGAAATTTCGGAAGAAACAACAAATGCAACAGTTTTTTATCGAATGCTGGAGTTGTTCTTTTAGTTCTGGAAACACTGCTTTTCAAAAGTATATCTAAAAATTTGCCGAATAATTTAAATGTTTCTCTGTACGCATCCTAGCGCTTAAACGACTTCATCTATTGGAGATAGTATTTTTTCACAATAGAAAGAACCATGTTGCTTGGATCTGGATGTAATCAAGGGGTGGTATTCTAGCACATAATTAAGATAGAATTTAAAAAATTTTATATTATAAAAGACAGTACTATAATCTAGAGCATATCATTGAAAAAACCCCTGAACAAGCTCGTGCTAGGACAAAAAAAACTTACAACTGTCATAGAATATAACCGTAATAAAGCTCAATTTATTTGGCCAAATTTAGATGATTTTACCAAATCCAGTAAACCCTTTAGAAAGACCTAATCACATATAGCAGTAGAACGAGTGGGTATGATTACAAATTTTAAATAATAAAAAATATCTGGAAACTAAATTTAAAAAAAAAGAACAGTTATTAAAATAATAACAAATTGATTATAAATAAACAATTCTAGTAATGATTTGCAAAGGTTAGTTTTTATTCAAAAATCAGTTTTAAATGTAAACATTGATTAAATGTTTACAAAATACATAAATATATACATATATATATTGATATATTTATTTGTTTAAATTTAGTTTTGCATTTTATAAACACTTAAAATGTTTTTCTAGTTAATTCGTAAATTAAGCAAATTTAAGCAAATTTTGGGTTGAATTATAATGAAATCTTAAGATTTTATAAATTTTAAAGATACATTTAAAACTAATAATTTGATTTTTGTTTTTTATTTTTTTACATTAGACTAAGTTTTAATTTTTTTTCATTATAATTATTAATTACTCGACTGAAGCTATTTCTAAAGTGAAACACATGTTGCATCTCATCTTGTACCGAAATAAATTTCTGTTTAAAAATATTAATCCGAGTTCGAACTTAAGTTCTCTTGATTACAGATTTTCAAATATCAGTCGAAAGCATTTAAGACCTTCCATATGAAGTGTAAAGAGTTAATTTGGGTAATATGTGACTCTAACACATCAAAATCACGTCTTTTTACAATCATACTTTAAGAAAGGACTTAAGATACGAACGCATAAGTTTGTTTCAAAGGATAAGGATGTGATCCTATTGGATTTGGAGGGATAATGAAAATTATGTACCATTATCTAACGACTTGCTTTTTAATGTAATAATTATCAAGAGCATAACTGTAAATTTTAAAATAATTTTATACAAAAAGGACACAAAGCTAAAAGTTGTTTTCTTGTAAATCCAATAATGATTACAAGACACTACATAAAATCTTATACAAATGTATGTGTACACATACAAATTTATATAAAAATCGATTTAAATTATTATAGTTCATTGCCTTCAGAATTGTTGCTTTTTTTTTTTTAATTTAATGCTTTTTTAAAATTTAAACCAAACCCTGTACAAAGGAATAATATATTTACTAACAACCTGTAGTTGGACACTTTATTGTAACCATATTGATATGCACATAAAATTCAATGAACTTTTAGGATTTCAACAAAAAAAACAAGTGAAGAAATGAAGGAATTGAATGCATGTTCAACACCATGAATCAAAAAGAAAAATAAAAATATAAAAAACTAACCTGAACGCTTGAACACGAACCAATTATTTCCTGATAATTTACAATCGCACAAAATTTTTACATACATTACAATTTACATAAAAAGGATTGCATTTTGTAAAAGTTAGTTATGCATTGTAAATTTACCCTATATATGTATCAGAAAATTTAGGTTTCATACTTCCTTTATAGCCACCACATTAAAATTAAAATAATGACCAGTCCATATATTCTATATGGTGAAATTACTAAAAATTTACTGAAGGATTTCAAAACTCTTAAAACTTTATGGCTTAATGCTGACCTCTAATTCGGTAGATCCAAGTTCGAATGGTAGGGTTAGTGAAAAACTAAAATGTTAAATAAAATAAATGTCAAGTAATGTCTATAGAAATTAAGGGGTTTATATTGAGCTTCTATAAGAGGCTTAAGTTATTTTGCAGCAAAGCGCCAGTTTTTTTTTATTTATTATTCACAGGTTCTAAGATGTGCTTAGCACTTGGGGCGAACCCCTTTGTTTATATTAATGTATTTTATATTAAAGATATATAATTATTAATTATTGATTAAGCCATTAATTTGAACCCAATGACGAATGAGCTGAGCCGAGTCGAAAACCAGAAAAGTTTTTTTATTTTCACTGAGATTCGAGTCCGGACCTTTTTCCTGAAAGGTCGGCACTTTAACCACTGTGCCATCCAGCCTTAATCAATGACTTTTGTAAGTTTCATATTGTTTGATTAAATTATGGATCTGCTTGCAATTCCATTCCATTTCATCTTTACGGAAATGACTTTGTATTAAAAAAAGAATTACACTTGATTAAATATAGCCTGAACAGAACATATGAATTACACAAGTGAATATTTTCCCAAAACTGAAACCACCCACAATATTTACCAAATACCATTCACATCACCAAGTCCACTCCCTTTTGCAAAATGAAATTAGATATATATTTTTAATATATATTGGTATATTTACTCATATGTTCATATGTCAATACTATCCATGCACATACTTATTTGCTACATATATACATAATACATATATGTATATTAAAATTAGCATTGTCGAGTTCATTGTCAGTTCATTGTTTTTATTTATTTTTATTTTTTATTGCATTATTCCTTATAATTATTTTTACAATAAATAATAATAATAGAGTAGCCTCATGATAATTATCAGATTTATATTTAAAAGTAGAATTCTAAAGAGACATGAACTATATATGTATATTGTAATGTAATGCCAATGTTAGATTGCAGTGTCAATGAATTTATTTTTATCTATACAATATAGTATTTGGTAAAAGTTATATAGAAGGTATAATAATCTATACATATATGATATCATCCCTTAAATTATGTAGCCCCACAACTTGTAAATTATTTTCCCGCCATAATATTAATATTATAATTTATATGATTGTGCACTCTAATAAGCAATAAAAAACAAAAATAAGCGATAAATATGACAATTTGTTTTTTTAGATTCTAATATTGAAAATCGATTGTGAATGGTCTACTGAAAAAAGTCCAAATGATTTTTAAATAAAATTTTGAAAAATCTAAAAGAATGTTTTCCAAAACTTGTAGAAGTTCTTATGTCCGTTTGCGTTAATTAAAATTAAATGATTTTGTTCGTAATTGTACGAATTAATTACATATATATATATATATATATATATATATATATATATATATATATATATATATATATAAACAATATTTGTTTAAGTTTGTTAAGTTTTGTTTATTAAATATGTGCAGTCATGTGCCAAAAGTAAAATTCAAAATTTTACTTGATAAATTCAAAGTATAACTGATATTTTTAAATGAGCCCCTTCGCACCAATTATAATTTTTTTTTTTGTTTTTATTTAGTTCTAAATTTATATCTTATATAACTACTTACTAACTATTTAAGTTTTAATTCCATTTAATTTGATTTTCGTTTAATTTATTTGCAAAACGTTTCGATATAAAGTTATTTACAAGTAATCCAAATCTTTTTATTTAACCCAAGCCAAAGCCGAAGCCGTTAAGTTTTAACTAGTTTAAAGTACTTCAAAAATAATTTATAACATTTTAATTTTGGTTTTAATTTTTAATTTTCCCTCCAAATTTTTTTTAATCTTTCATTTACAAAATTGTTACATAATATAAATCTGAATTATCTTCGTAATGAATAATGCATATTATTTTTACCATGTCTGTATTATCATAGAATAGAGTAACAAATTTTATACTCATAAAATTCATGTATCAAAACCACATGTTTGATTTTTGTACTTTTGATTCACAATACATACGATTTTTTGTTTTATCATTAAATATAAATTATTGAGTACGATCGGTATATAAAATGAGAAATGAGTTAAGTAAAGTATAGGGTCGTTCAAAAATATACTAACAAAATGTAACGAAATTGTAAGAGAAATTTCAATTTTACTCATTTCAACATACAAAGTTCACTCAAAAAGTTATATGAATATTACATTGAATTTTTAATAGCTACACGAAATAATACATACTACAAAAACATACTACAGCTACATTGCAGTAATATAATATTTAGAGAGAATCTAAGATTACAACAATTTTTCTCTTTATATAAACAACAGAGGTTTTCAATTGATTTAAATCTTTTTAAACAATTCAAGAAACAATTTGCTTTTTGTTTATCAGTTCTAAATAATGATGATAAGTAATAATTGCACTTATTGCGCTTGGTCTAGTTATGAATATCGATATACCTTTGCAGCATAAAATTATCTTTGATTTTGTTATTTATTAATTTAAAAGGCAAAATATAAGTTTCGGTCTTACAAATGCTCTCAAAACTGAAATATTTCCCAGAATAGACCATACTAGTGAAATAATTATAAAAATTATCAATTATAAAATCATTTTTTTAATAACAACTTTATTCGGTTATTATTTCAAATTTTTGTAGTGCAATATAAACTTATTATAAACATGATTATTTGATAATTTGATTAGCGATAAGTGGTTGGAGCACTAGCGACTTGATTAATTCAATATTTATTTAAAGAAAAAAATGTTATTGTTTACTTAAAAAGAATTATGAAAAATTGAATTTATTTGATAAAACTTTTGATTTTTTTTTTATTTCTAATAATAATTTATATTTTTATTAATTAAGTTATTTTAGTTGTTGTTGTAGGGTGTTTTTAGGGTGATAGCATATATAGCCCTAATATCAAGGCCTTGTTCCCGTTGTGTATTCTATTGCCAATACATTATGTTAATTTAAAATTGATTTATTTATTTATTTATAAACAGTCCCTTACCTCATACAGTGGGAAGCATGTAATAAAACATGTAAATGAAGAATGCTTTTTTTTTTTGTAAATTATATTTGGTTACCACAGAGATTTTGTAAATTTTTTATTATTTTTCTAATTTAATATAAATTAAATATTCGAGTATTTAAATCGTAGTGTAGTACATCGTCTGTTAATAAGCTAAATTCTTAATGCTTACCTATTTTATCATCGAGGCCCGATTTAAGGAATTTGAGAAAGTCTTTTATCAAATTTAGATCAAATGGGTGGATTAAAATATCAAAACTGCGTTGTCTATTTATTCTGCGCAATCTTTTTAACATATTTGTCCTGAGCATATAAAAAGTGCAACAGTTTACTGTGATCAAAAAAAAATAGTACGAATTTTGAGCTATAAGTTTTGAGACCTGAAAAAAAAACAAAATAAAATTTTTTTGACAGTTATTTAATGCTCATGCTGAACTAAACAAAAGCGCCTAGAATAATCATCAAAAAATTCGTATAATAATTAATAAACTTTCCTATATACAAAATAGAATGTCAAACAAAATTTTAGTTTGGAACGTGCGTTTCTTTAGTTTCGGAAAACTTAACTGTTTGAATTTTGTATTTTATTTGGACTTTTTTTAACACAAACTCTTTTCTTTAACTGTACTCAATAAAATTTTCATATTCGATTTATTAATTGTCATATATTGTCCCTATAAAAAACAAGCAAGTCTTTTATGTTTCCATTCTTTCTTAGATTTATAAAGTGTGAGAGAATCAATAGAGTGCAGATACAAGCAAAAAAACAAATACAAATCCATTTTTAGAAAATAAAACAAAAAAAAAGGGTGGAATATATAAATATGTATATGCATTTGTACATAGGAAATGTGATATTGGAATGTACGCACTTGTAAATAAATGTGTACGATTTTACATTTATGTACATTATACATATATATTATATATAGTTATGTATAAGCTATTTAATATTCTTTTGCAATATTATCTGATTTTAGTGATTAAAAAAGTACTGTAAATTTATACACACATATGCAACCATTGAAATTTAAAATACAAAGCCTGACACAAACAAGGAAAGGATCACGTAAAACATATTAATTCATTCAATTGTCAAATATTGTTTCCTTTACCGTTAATAACAAAAAAGCAAACAAAGCAAAAAAGCTATGCAAAATATAAACTTTAGGATTTTATTTTGATTTTTGAAAAATATTAAAAGGATTTAAAAAGTTAGAGAAAAGGAGGGTGTCAGGAGTCTGGACTGAGGCAGGAGTGAAAATACATAAAGAGAATAGTGAAAGTCAAATAAATAATAAAAAAAAGCTTTTCCATTCATATTACAATGTAGAATTGTAGACATACATATATTAAAAAAGTTCTTTTATTTTGTAGTTAGTATTTTTATTTTGTAGGTCTCGTCGTATATTTGTTTACATAAAATATTTAAAGTGTTAATATGTGTATAATAAAAGAAAGGATGCTTTTTACACTATACATAAGTAATGCCGCATTTTGTTGAAATTAGAAAAAAAAAATAAGAAAAACAAAAAAAATATAAATTAATTATAGAAAGTACTATATGTATACCTATAGATATTTGAAAAAAAAAACAGTGTACTTAAAAGACTTTAGAAATTAATATACTCCTAGGTATTTTATATTTATAAGTTATTAGAAAAGTTGATGCAGTTAATTTTAAATTTAATTAGGGTCAAAAATATTATTAACCGATAAAACTGGTGCTACGAACTAAACCCCCCAAGACAAAAATTAACTAAATTTAGCTGCAATTTAATTTTACTACAACTTAATATTGCGTTCCTTTTTAAGGTAACAACCTAATTGAATTGCCGTTATTTTGCTGAAAATTGGTATGTATTAGTAATTTTAAGTTTAGTAGGTTTTATTTTAAAGCTTAGAAATTTTTTTTTTCCAGTTAATCTTAAAGATTATTTTTTATCTTAACTTTTTTAGTTTTCTGATTTCAGAACATATAAAAAGACTTTTTAATTTTAAAATAGGTATTGTACAGGATGGCGCAAAACAACCGATATGGTTTAAATGTTTAATTAACAAGTTTTTATTTAATGGTTAATTATTATTATTTTTTTTGTTATACAGTATATTAATGGGGAATATTTTTAGCTTAAGTATGAAAAATTATATCCCGCAAGTGGTGGCTGGTGACCATTTTCGGCTTCGCAAATTCATGCTCTTTCCAGTACATTTTCTATAAATTCCGTAATTTTTTATCGCTGTTCGGTTGTGTACTCTTTCATTTCCAATTCCCCAAGTTTTCTTCACACAATTCTGAAATAAAAATAAAAAATATAAATAAATTTAAAAAGTTATTAAACATTCAAACCATATCGGTCGTTTTGCGCCACCCTGTAGGGTAAATTTTTGTTTTATGAATGTTTAACCCATTTATTTCTTAAGAAAAATTGATATATTTTACTTTTACATGGTGCTTACTTCAAAATTAGAAAGTCTTCAAACTAAAATGATAGTGGACTATAAAAATTGAAAAAAGCTTGTAATTCCTTGTTTTATTTTTTCAATTTCTTATGTATTATAAATTCTGTAGATATAAATCCAAAATAACTTATTTAAAAAATTATAAATTTTTTAGGCTACATGACTCCTTTAGGCGTCGAGGTTAAAGAAAGACCTCGTCTTTCATAGAAATTTTTGTTTGTTTCAACATCCTACATCATTACTTACTCTATGTAAATGAAATCGCGGGACACTCTGTATATGAATAAGGAACATAACATATCTTTATTAACCAATTATTATTAGTTTTTTTTGCCTTTTTATTCTTCTTTCTCGCTCATAAACTGTCCCTTAGAAGCAGGAAAAACCGATTCGACGCCTCAAATTTGTTGTAAAATTTTGCGAAAACTAAAAGTAAAAAAGTTTTTATTTTTTATTTAAAATTTTAAAGACTATTTTCTATATGGATGCAATACATATTTACTACAATTTTCATTGTACATATTTAAGTTAAGCTCTTCTTGAAAATTTTTTTTAAAGCACTCACAAAAAACTTTGAGCCACACTTGTATAGCAGATCTATTAGATTGAAAAAATTTTGAGAATTTCTATTATACAAATTTATATTTTACCTTTCAAAATATGGGTTATTAATTAGGAAAACATTTTATTTCCTATTCAAAAAGAGAGCGCCACGAAATCCCAAAAAAAAAAGTCCCAAATGCCAAAATGCCAAATTAAATAAAAATCCCAAATTCAAAATTGCAAATTACAAAATTACAAATTTAAAAATTCCAAAATGCCAAAATCTTAAATTGCAAAACTCCAATTTTTAGTAAGTTATAAAATCAAGGTTATATCTTTTTCCAGAATGTTTAAATATGTATGTGATGTATATGTGAGATTTAGAGTCAGACAGGATTTTAGAGTTCCTTATAAAATCATAGTTATACGCCTTTTACAGAATGTATACGTATATATATATATATATATATATATATATATATGTATTTGTTTATACATAACAGGTTATGCAAGATTCTGAATTAGGGGGAATTAGAGGCGAATTTAAAAGTAGTGTTATCGCTTTATGGGAGATTCTGAGTTAGGAGAAATTTTAGAGTTGATTAGAAAATCAGGGTTTCAATAAATTGTTTAGCGGGAGCTTGCCTTGCCACCTCCACAATTAGAAGTTCTTCATAATTGAAAATATAATTTAATATAAAAAAATATCTAGAAGGAATTTTACAGTTGGTTACAAAAGAATTATGATAACGATAGTGGTTTGGGATTTTGATATTTGGGATTTTGGAATTTTGGGTTTTTTGTATTTGGGATTTTTGAATTTTGGGATTTCTTATTTGGGATTTTGCATTTGGGATTTCGTACCCAACTTTCAAAAACCTTTACTTTTATTTAATAACTCCAGTCTTCAACATCAATATTTTCTTACAGATACCTATGAATGTAATTTTTTATTTTTGAATATTTTATTGTTTTCTTATCAAAAACTTAAAAATATTTTTTTTTGGAATTTAAAAAATGTCTTTTTACACCAAAAAAATAACGATGCATCACTTACATGTAACCGTTATATTTCAAGTTTTTTTTTAAAAAAAAAATATAAATAGCTAATGAAAATAGTCACTCAACAAGCTTGTTAAATAATAAATTAAGTCACGATTACAACACATAAATAAATTTCTTCATGCTACAATCAAAACTAACCTTCAAAATATTTTATAGAAAAAAAAAAAAGAAATACCTATGCATAATGATGCATTTTTTAAATGCTATAAATTATATCATGAGATAAATTTCTTTTATGATTTTTTTTGTATAATAATCATTTAACATTTTTAACGCATTCAATTCAAGAAAAATGTGTTACCTACATAATAATAAACAATGGCACTTAACAGTCCATATGGTAAAAAATAAGTAAAATAAAAAATTATTAAATAAATAAGAAATAAACATTTTTTTATAGTAAAAAAATTTACATACAAATTTGAAAATCCTATAAAGTGTAAATATGCTATTTTGACAATTTATAAAATTATTTTTATAGTATGATACATTGTTAGGTATATTATGATATAATTTTTATATATTCTCAGAGATCTCACCCATATATTATTCATTTTTGTACATACTTACATATATTATAGGTATGTATGTAATAATATAATGGAATTCTTTCTGTTACAAATTTTCTTTCTAAAATTTTTACCAACGTTTTTATATACTTACTTACATATGTATGTATCTATAGTCTATACCTATATAATATTATACATTAGATATATTTTTTTACCAACTATACAATATGATGTGAATGAATTTTGACAAAAATATAGTATATACATAATATGTACATACATATTTACATATATAATATAATTTTCTTAATATTTGGAGAATTGGAGTCAATCTGGTAACCAGCATCTTGTTATATTTTTTTTTTTTTTCTGCACCATTTCAGCATTTAACGACATCACAATCAGGTGAAAGCTTTTTTCTTCTTTTACTTTCTAAAACTTTTTCAAACTTTTAACATACTGTTAAAATTTAACATAAATCATTTTAACCGTCAGTATTTTAAACTTTTATACAAATTATATTATACTAACATAATATATTCATTTCATCAAATGTGTATAACAGAATATCAACAGCTGTTATTTGTTAAGTGTTAAATAAAGCATCTGTAAAATGAGACAATTCTCATCATAACTTTTCTTTTCTCTTATATTTCGAAACGGTAAAGCTTTTAATTTTGTATTTCAAAAAAAAAAAAAGCTGTTTTTTCTGTATTAAAGAGTAAAGACTTGTCGTTAATTTATTTGTGAAAAATTGTAGAAGATTTAGAGAATATAAAACTTAAGTTTTTTTAAAAATGTAGTAAAACGTTTTTTTATTATATATTTTTTTTGAATTATTATTTAATAAATAGGATAGGTAGGTTTGCGGCATAATTTTAAATAATTTTGTAAAATATAATTGCCTGTTCGGTATTTCAGATGTAAGATTCAAGTTTAAAAATAAACTACATAAGTTTAAATAAAAATATTGTCTTAGTTTCTTTCAATAATGAAGGCAAGTCCAATCACTTATAAAAAAATAATATTATAGAATAAATATGGGCAAATAAAGATAAAAGAAACATATTTTTGAGTTTTAAATAAAAAATTACAAGGAGTGAAAAACCAGGCAAACTAAAATTTTATTAGTATTTACCATAGAATTACTATACTAGAATGGCAAAAGAATATTCCCTACTCTTTTCTTCTAATGGGATTTCCTATCCTGAGGTATTCAGACAAAAAAATTCATATGCATTTTCTTATGCGTATACAAATGGTACGGCTACTTCTGCTGTCATTGTTTAAATTTGAATAAATGAGAATGTTTAACAAGCAGTTTCTCATTAGTTTTTTAGTTTACATTTTTACATTGAAATACATAGGGATTTGAAAGTTTGTGTATTGTAAGTTATTTCGTAAAAAGATATTTACTATTTGATTTAACTTGCTATTAATTTTAAATATTTACTTTTTAATATAATATATATAATTGAACAAAATATCAAAAAACAAATTTGAATAATATTAGAAGAAATTGCCGTCAATTATTTTTAAAAATAACGGAATCTCCATCAAGTATATTTTTAGGTGAATTTTAATGAACTTATATATTTTGATTTATCTTCAGGTTTTAATTCATCGTGGAAATAAAAATAAGTTAATCAAAAAAAAAATATAATTTTTTGTACAAAACAATAAGTATTTATAGTTTTTCGTGAATATATAAACATTTTTAGCCTTTTTTAGATATGAACGAACCTTTTGCAAATATAAAATCTACGTTTGTGTTATCCGTAAGGACGTTTTCGATTTCTGTTTCAGATAACTTAACGTTTCCGAATAAAAAATTAAATCAAAACGAAAATACCTTTAAAAGTTTAAAATAATTTAAAAAAAAATTAGTTTCTTTTTTATTTCACTTTCAAAAAGATATTATTCGTGAAGAAACTAGTAAATACATACAAAGGGTACACGTACCTTTTTTTGAAATTTGTCTGAAAATTTTTTCTCTATTGCCATTCTAGTACTAGTAATTCTATGGTATTTACTAAAAACAAGTAAAAACTGAGAATAAGACATTTTAGTAGAAACCAGTACCAGGGTTTTACAATTAACTAAAAGAAAACCACTTAAATTTTTAAATACCTATGTAGGTATATCAAAAATTCCCAATTCTACATTTTGTATTAATTATTCATACTCTAGATGTAGATAGTACACTCATTCTTTAATTGTAGATAGAATAAAAACAAATACTGTGTATACATCTACTCTAATTAAAATCCATACGGCTACGATCAAAAGTAAAATGTAAACAAACCAAAAAGCTGATAATAATTCTGTTGAAATTTTTTTTATTGTACATAATTTGTATTTTGTAGTAAACAAAAATTAAAAAAGCTTTTTTTTAAATGAGTGAGTACTGAGTAGAAATGTGAGTAGAGTAATGTGGTAAAAAGTGTTGTTGTTTTGCTTGTAAATTTTATCATATTATTCCAGTTGACTCCAGTATTTCTTTTTTTTCTATAATAAAAAAAAAAACTTGTATTAAATCAAAATGTTACTGTTAAAAAGTATGAAATTTGTTGTTTTTGTGTTTCTGCTGCTACGAATTGATTCTAAATAAAAATAAAAAGTATTTTTTTTAGTCTGTTTTGTTTTGTTTTTATTTAATTTTTACTGCTACGAAACGAACACGGTACTTTTGCTTTTATCGCAGTCGCATAAAATTTCCTCAGTTTCAGAATTCAGATTTTTCAGTTCATAACGAGAGCTTGCGGTAAACTGACGTTTGTAAAAATTTTTGCGGTAAAAAACAAAAATTATTTTCAAACAAGAAAACATTTTTTTTGTTTTTTGTTTGTTTCATGTGCTCTTTAAAAATTTTGAGGGCTTTTTAAAAGTAAAATTTTTACTTTTTTACAATAGTTAAAAAAAAAAAAAAAAACAATTCAACAAGTTCAAGCATTTTTAATTCTTAAATAATAATTTTTTAATAACTATAAAAAAAAAAAACGAATCTACAGATTTATTTAACGAATATTATTTTAAATAAAATGATTTAATTGAAAATTTTACAAACAAAATTCAATTGTAAATAAATGAATTTTTCTTTTGTATCCTCTTTAAGTGCCTGTTAAAAAAAATTTAAAAAGAAAATATTTTGTTGTTCTTGTAAATAGTGTTGTTGTTTTTGTAAAAAGTTTTGACATTATTGTCTATATCTACTACAGTAGTAATTTTGAATATAAATATGTAAAGTGATTTTTGTTTATTTTTTGTAACTTATTTTTAATTTATTTTTATAATTTATTATAAATTCCGAATTAAAAGAATAAAATACTTACATTCGAATTGTAAAATATAATTCTATATTTCGAAATTAAAACAAAATAAATACGAATTAAAAATAGGTATTCGCGATAAAAAAAACTTGTCGATTTCATTGTTTAACATTCAGCCATCTAGGTATACTTATAACTTCTTCTATACTTATTCTACACAGAAATTTTCCTGTTTAATATTATTAAACTGAATCAAATTAAGATTTTTTACAAAATCTAGATAAAAATCTAAATAAAAATTTTAAAACGAAATTTGTTTAGGTATTTAACTAAAATTTAACCAAAAAAAAAAAGGAAAATTGTGCACACTAATGTTTTTACAAAATTTTCTTTAGAATGTTTCAATGATATTAGAATCTTAAGTTAAAAAATTAATCTACCTTATAAAAAAGGTTTCTAAAATATTCTTTAATTGAAAGTATTTTTAAACTAAAACGAACAAAAGGACAAATAATAATAAAATACAATGGAAGTTTGTTGCTTAAAAATGGCATCACGATGCAAGTAAGTGAGAATTTAATTTACTAAATAAGTAGACCTACGAATGTTTTAAACAAATTTTAAAACTTTTAAATACTTAATGTCATGTAATTACTTTTGTAGATATGATATAAATTATTTTTATATCAGGTTTAATTATATAATTTTACTTATCAAAAATTTAATTTTAGTTAATTATGGAAATTATCTAATTCAAAATCATATCTAATCTAATCTATTGGAATACATATAAGAATTCAAAAAAAAAAAAAGATGTGTTCCAGAACCAGAATAATGTTTTCAAGACAATAAATCAATAAATATTTTGTTAAATGGGTTTAAAAACTTAACCAATTTCAAATAGAATACATAAGAATATATCTAATAATATAAAAATGCATATACTGCACAGTTGCACACAGTAGTTATTAAGAAAATCCTTGTTGAAATTGATTATAATTCTTATACATACTTATTATGATACACTTTTTTGGTTTTTTTTTTTTTTGGAACATGCTGGCTCCTTCAGGTCTCGAAAGAGCAAATCAAGACAAAAAAGAAAGAAAGAAAATATGTATGTCATTACTTGTTCAGAAAATTGCAAGTCAAGATGTCTGATTTATTATTGTCGTAAATTAAAGTTCAGCAGCTCACATAAGATTTTATAGAAACAAAATAAAAGAAAATATTTTACTTGAATTAAACAAACAGTTTGATTTTGCTATCTAAGGGTATATAAATTCTAGTCAATAAAATAAAAGGGTTTTAGTCTCCAGAATGTCTGGTTATAATTTCATTTTAACTTTTTTTTCTTTGAATTTTTCTTTTTATCTAATTGAATTTTGTTAAAAATTAAAAAAAAAATATATATGCAATCTGCCGTAAACTTATATAAAAAAGAATTATAAAAGAAAACAAAATTAAATAAGTATCACCATCAAGTAGAATAAAATAATATTTTAATGAAATTGATCAGCTGTTTCCTGTGTGTGTAAAAAAGATAAAAAAAATGAGTGAACATCCGTTTAATTTGATTGTATACAAAAAAGCATCCCTATTCCTTATAGAATAAATACTATTTATAAAGGACCTGCTTTTAAGTAAATAATAACTATGGATATATACATTTATATTTTTACTCATCTCAGCTGTTTAATTCTGATGTATATAAAAGAGCTTATTTAAATAGTTAGTAGGTATCTACATGTATAATATGTAGGTATATGAAGGCTTTATACAAGTATATATAGAATGTAAAAACAATTTAGTATATGTTAAAGATATATAATCTTATGTATCTAGTACCTGCCTATATCATTATTTTACATACTTACTATGAACATGTTTAAATTTTAAGCTTGTATCATTGTAAAATTTTTATATAAAGTACTTTATAAATCTTGAATTTTTAATTCATGGAATAAGTAGGTACCTATATATGATTTCAATATTAAAAACTTTCACAATAAAAATAAATTTCATCGGGTTGTGTTAAATTAAATGCAATTTCTTTAAAAGTTATTCGATTTGAACCAACTTTATATGTAGTACTTACCTATGTATAATTATAAATTACAAGTTGTTATAATATTTTTTGAATCACTGAAAGTTAAACTTATTTTTCTTTTTTTTTTACATTTTGCTTAGTAACTTCCGTATTAATTTCTCTCGTTAAAAACAGTCGGTCCGATATTATACCTTAATAAGAGTAGTTAACTTAAAAGCAAAACAAAATTAAAATTAAAAATTACTATCTACAAAATTATAAAATTTATTTTTTAATTTAAGATGCCTACAAGTTCAATTCAAAATAACTAATCAAATTATTTATATTAAAGCAAACGTATTTATTTGTAATTAAAAAAAAGTATAAATTTTTATTTTTAGCTGGATATTAAAAAGTAATTGTTACAAGTTATTAGTTTAACTTACTTGGTAACTGAGTCTATCTAATAAAAAAATTGCATTGTAATTTTAAAATAAAATATGTAATTTGTTTTTTTTTTCTAATTCAAATTTATTGTTGAAATTCATTAATATTTTGTACTATAGATTTAATCAAAAATCGAATATAAATTTAAAATTACAACGAATTCAAGTGTATGTATGTAAGTACAATGACACTTTCTTGATCAATCAAAAATGTTTAATTTAATTGGAAAAACAACAATTTTAATGATTGACATTGCTTGCTTTTGGCTGTGAACTTGCTTTGGTCTTCAAAAGTAATCTAAATAAACACAGTAACACTTTACCTAAAAGTTATTACTTAAAGAAAAAAAAAAAGAAACAGGTAACTACAAAAAACTTGAATGCAAGGCATAAGAAGAAACATGATATAAAAGTGCAAAAAAAAAAACAAATTTTAATACATATACTAGATATGTATTGAAGTATATTTTATTTTTTAATAGGAAGAAGAAAAAAAATCGTTTATAAAATTTAATGTTAGCTCTGATTTTGATTTTGTTTTGTTACTTGAATGTTCAATGTTCATTCCTAGTAGTTATATGTAAAGCTATATATATTTATAAGTATCTTTAAGAGTTGGGTTGGATAATTTTGTAAATTTCGCTCACAAAACTACTTGTAAATAGATAGTGTAATATAATTTTTTGTACATAAAGCTTAAGACTAAGAATAATTTAAGTAAATAGTATCTACTTACTATCTATGATGTTTAAAGTTGAGTTCATAAAAAAACCCTCTTTGTTATTACCAGATTCACTTTAATTCGTATTAAAGTAGGTAAACATAAGTATATATACTTATAACTTAGCTTTCTTTAACAATTTGTTTTTTAGATTTAACTGTTTTTTTTGTTTTTTAAATAACTCTTAATGCAATTCTTCTTAAAGTTTTTTGTTTTTTTTTTAAAGTAAAAAACTCATTATCTTGAAAATTAAAATCAATAGCCATAGGAATCATGAGAAAAAACAAATTTTAAATTAAAAATGAACTGTTGTAATGTTTTTTTTTTTCAATTTATGTATTATGCAAAAAATAAAAGAAGCATATAGAGAATCGGAAATTTACTCTTAAAGGTGATGTAAATGATCCCATATGCAAATCAGAAGAACAAAAAAAATGCAAAAAAAAAAAAATATGGGCAGGAAAGTGAATGCTCATACATATTCCATATTGCCTGATTTTTAGTAAGTAATTTTTTTTTTGCATTTGAACATGATGCTTTGGTACTTTATATGTTAAACCGATGCTTATTGGGATAGATGTGTTTGTTTATATATAGGGAACTCCCATATGTTTTATTAAGAATTAAAAAAAAAAAGATTAAAAAAAAAGTTATAGAAATATTTTATAACAAAAGTAAGTAAGTAAGTAATTTCCCTTTCATTTCCATATGAATATATACTTATGGAATTCTTATAATATAATTGATTTTTTTGCAAAAATTTCGCATATCATTGAATGATTCATGAATTTGTTTCTTCAGCTATTTTCTATACTTACATATTTAACTTAAGTACATTAAGTACTTACATATTTAGATATTGTTTTGAATTTTTTTTTACGTTACTTACTTATATAATATAAAGTAATAAATAATTGCAAATCTCAAGAACTGTATGAAATTTTCATTGTCTTCTTCTTGCGTTTTGTATAGTAATTCCATAGAAGTTACTTAACTTTTGCTATGAAAGAGTTTGAAATCTTAAGTGGTGCTGTCAGTAATATCTAAGTGGAAGGATATTCATTAATTATATTAATAAATAATAATAAGTATTGCAGAATATTTAAATCAAAGATTTGAAATTGAAAATGAAAGAAGTTTTCTTAATAATTGATGGCTTTTGTTAATTTGTTAAATAAAATTGAAGCAGTGAAGAAAGGTTCTGTTTTCAATAACTCCAAATAAGTAAGTATCTTATTCATTCCAAAACATCTTTCCCTTCAGTAACGGAAGAATTTCTAAATCCTTTAATTTTTAAAATGAAATTAAAATCACCCCAATAATCAAACAAACTTATTCTTAATTAATTCATCTTCTATTCTCCCCTTATACTTTTACTTCAATAAAAGACTGATATTTTTATTAATTAATTTATCATTTTATATATTTTATATTTTTACCATTTAAATTTTAAATGTTATTGTTGACATGCGCTTCTATCAGTTAATTTGTTTTTTGCATATTTTTAAAAAAATTTAATTTAAATTTAAAACAAATACTTATGAATGAAGAGTTCCAATAAAAATAAAAGAAAATAAAAACAACAAGAGCTGGTTTTTTTTTTTATGATCAAAAATTATTTTTAAAAAAAAAATCACAAAATTTTATAAGAAATCAATAGTTTAAAAATAAATCAGTCATTAGCATAATAATAAAATATATTTTGATTTTTAATAGTGAAATTATGAGGTATTTTAAATAATAAATACCTAGTTATATTTAAAAATAAAAAACAAAAATATTTATTCAAATTCACTTTAAGTATTATAATGTTAGTACATAAGTATAAATAGTAAGAATTGAATTAGTTAAGGATTTTGAGTAGAAAGTGCTAATTAGAACCAGTAGAAAGTGCTAATTAGATTCAAATAACACAAAATATATTTTATTTAAATTAGTATACTTACCTATTGATATATATGGGTATATTACATAGTATTATTGACGCATTATGGAAAACATTTTTCTAAAATTCAGATGTTTACAAATTTATGACTCTTTTGAATTTTAAGTGAAACGAAAAAAGTCTCCCTCTGTTAAATGTTAATCATAAAAAAAATAGTGGCCGAAATACAATTTTAACACATGTGTCATAAAAAAACAGATGAGAATACAATAAATAGTAAGATGTCATCAAATTAAACTTTCAAAATGAATGCCGAATCATGTGTGGTATAAAAAGTTTTTTTTTTTCTATTCCTTTTCCACTCCTTTATGGAGTATAGAGCATTCACCAAGTTTTTATTTTAAACTAGGCTTCAGTTTCTTTAATCATAGTTAGTGAATATAAGCCGTTGATTACTCGGCTGTAGCTATTGTATAAGGTTATGAAATATGAATGTACAAATGTTAACTTTGTGCGCCATCTATAATCTTACACAAGAATTATTTATATATTTTTATTAAATCTTATTTTTTATTACGATATAATTAAACAATTTTACGATATTTTTTTATTGAATATGATCTGATCGGGGTTTAAACCCGAAACCTTTTACATGAATGGCGGTGTCTTTACCACTACGCCATTGGTCAGATGTAAAAATGTCAGGTATAAAAATTTGTTAACACTTAAATACCTATACTATAATCCAAATTAAAAGGTTTCAAATATCTAAAACTTATAGCTAATAAAAATTGAAATAAAAACCCGAATCACTTATCACAATCACTTAAAGTTGATTAACTGCTTTATATGGACGGTAACTGTCATAATTTGCATATTTTTTTGTTCCAACTTTATTTGGTGCCAAAAAGATTTGGCATTTTTTTTTTCTCGCACTATTTAAACTTTTATTGTATTTATTATTTATTTTCTTTCAAATTTTTTATTAATTTTGGAATTTTTATTAAATCAACATGTTAGTAATGAAAAGAATAAATGATAAGTTTTTTTTTTTGATTAGTTACCAGAATGCTACTTAATAATAAAAATAATAAATTAAAGATTAAAAAATACTTTCTCCATTTGGCCTAGCTTATACTACCTTTAAATATTACAGTTAGATAACAGATCAAATATAAAAACCTTTTTTAATTTTTTATTTACTTTGGTTTGGTTTTTTTTTTTGATTATTAGTGGGGCTTCATCATGGATTATTGACACATGGACAAATGACTTATAATATGTTTTCATAACTCTGTATGTTTTTTGTTTTTGACCCAGGCGCTTGTTTTTTCTTATTTCTTTCTTATATATTAATATATATAATATATATAAATATATATATATATATATATATATATATATATACTCTACTCATCGAATTAATTGTTTCTTTTGTATTTTCAAAATTTAAAAAAAAATAATTTTTATTCTGTTTTTTTTTGAAAAGAATTTTTGATTGATGGTTTAAAACTGGAGTTGAGTTGGATGAAGTTGACTGTCAATAAATAGTTTTTTTTGTTATTTTAAACTTTTTTAAACTATTAATAGTCTTGTTTTTTTAGGACTAGAGTTTCGAATAGATCGAAGTTTGTTTAAATGTGGTAATAAATAATACAAAAAATAAAACGATATTAATATTTTAATAGAGTTGTTTCAGGAAGTACTTTCCAAAAAAATTAAAATAAAAAACAAACAATATTTTGAAAGTGAAATTTAAATTTTAAGATTAGTTAAATATGATGTTTGACTCTTTTTAACTATTATCTGACACAGTTTCAATTGTTTTGTATTTAAGTATTACGTGAATCTTTTGTTTTGATCTTATTATTAGTTATTGATATTTGCTAAAAAAAAACAATTTTAAAAATTTTTAATTACTTATATAAGTACTTAAATCTCTTCCAAATAAAATATTACTCAATACGTTTAATGAATGTGTTATTTAAGTACTTTGAGTTTTGACACATCTTATTATTAATGTATTTAATTTTTGTATGATTTGTTAAATACATAGTTATATATATATAAATATATGTATTTTGAATATAAGTTATTGTAATAAGTATATTTTATTGTAGTAAGTACTCGTTATATTTTTAATTGATTTCTTTTTCTAATTTTGAACTAAGTAATAGCATAGATTAAAGATAATAGAAAGAGATAGATTCTTGATTATGATTATTAATTATGATTACCAATAATATTTGGTAAAATTATGAACAAAGATTATCTATTAGAATTTAATAGACAAACTTTTATTATGAATGTACGTTCTTTTACCTCCACACATTACCTTATTAATTTTTATCATATGAATCAATTTGAATCCTATATTTAAATTTGAGATCGCCTTGTCTTATAAATAAGTGTTGCTGGATGCATTTAATGTATATTTTGAAATTTTATGTTTTAGTAAATATATAAGTGAGTAAATATATAAGTTTGAGTGTATATAATATTATTACAAAAAGGTTAAATAAATACTTTCATTTATTAAGTAAACAAAATATTTTCTGAATAGAATAAGTGTTCACTAATACATTCAAAACTTTGACCATCGTTTATTTTTCTCAAAAATATTTCATACTAAAAAAGTTTATATGAATTTGTCCCTCTTCCTATTATCATTTCTCCTTGGTAATAGGTATTTTATTAAAGCACTATTTTTCACAAAAGGATGAGCAACAAACTTAACTTCTTAGCTTAGTACTTATTAAGTTAACTAAAATAACACATATATAGGAACTTGTTATTACTTAAATATATTATTTATTAGAATTAGAATCTAACTAATTTTTTCATTTATTAAGATCATAAGTAAATTATCATGATTCAAAAACGATTCGATCTATTCATTAGCATCTTTTAAATTAGCATCAACAACATTCCATTTTAAACTTAAAAATCAAATTTATGAAATCATAAATTTTTTTTAGACTTAATTAAGTTCTTATACTTAATATAATTCAGTCTAAATGAATTTGTATTCTATAAATTAGATACTTAGGTATTTTGTATTAGTTACTAAAATACTTAATTCTAAAAAAAAAAGTGTCAAATAATTGAAAAAATGTGTTGACACACTTAATTAAAATTCAATAACAGTTCTAAACTATTTGACTAATGTTTTTTTAATTTGTTTCTTTATTGTATTTTTTACCTATTTTCTTAAATTTAATCCGAATTTATATCCATTTTGTATTTTATTTTTTTTTTGTATGTGTTCTAAATAAAAATTTAATGAAAATTTTAATCTAGATTTAGAACATTAATTGTATAATTAATTGCATTTTATGGTGTTATTTTGTTTAAGGTTATGAGGTTTTTTTAAAACTACAAAACACATGTTTTTAATGTAAATTTTATTGTGCTATTTTTAAATTTTGTTTTATTTTTAATTTTTTAAAGTTAAAATTTTTGAAAATTGATCGTATAAAAAAAAAATTAAGTAAAAAAATTAAAAAAAAACAAAATTTTTAAAAGGTTAAAACACAATAGGGGTTTTTTTTTATAATTTTAAAAGTTTACTTACAAGTAAAGTTTTTAAAGATGATTTATAAATTTTGTTTTTAATAATAATAACATGTTAAATGTTTTGAAATTTTTTAAAATGGTAAAATTGTGTACATTGTTACATATATACATATATATATATATATATATATATATATATATATAAGTATATATATATAAGTAATTTTTTTTCAAATGGTTTTAGTTAAGTAAGTAAAAAAACAAAATAAGTTTTTATTCAATAATCAATTGATGATTAATAGTCTAATATTAAGTAATTGACAGATAAATTTGAGATTTTTAGCATTTCATGACTTAATTTAATTAATTAATTAACTATGTAATTAGTTTTTTGTCTAGCTAATTGGTTTTTTCAAAAACTTTTTAAAACCTCAGGTGCACTCTTGTACTAATTTCTTAAAATAAATTTACTAACATTTAGATTAGTTACTTATAGGTACTTAATGCATAACATTTTTGCATTAATGTATTTTGTAGACTAAGTAACTAGTTAACTTTTAATTATATACCGTTCTTTATTAGTTAGCTTTTGCTGATTTAAATCATACTTAACTTATGTTTCGAATCGTTTTAAAATGTTAAAAAAGAAAAGAATTCTGAATAGAACTACCTACATATTAAAAACGAGGAAGAGTGTAGTAGAGTAGACTGTGTCAATTCTGGGATACCCGTATGACCGTAATATCGACATTATATATCATCCGATTAATTACTTTTGACAAAATTCTTCAGCTTCATTAGGTATAGCGTAATGCTCATATAAAAGAAGAATTTGTATGACAGCTACTCGAACCCGTGGAGCAAATGGCTGAATTTCAATTACGATTACAACTATTGCATAAAAACAAATTTGTGAAAATTTCAAAATCCTAGCTCCTTTATTTTTTGAGTTATTGTTGGCACGGACGGACTGATATACATAGCTAAATTGATTTATTTTTCAATTCTGATCCGATCCATACCTTTGAGTCTATAACCGACCTCCAACATTTATTTATTCTAAGATTCTCTAATTCTATTCCTAAGATTCTCTAATTCTAAATTGCCAGACTGTTCCTTTTTTAACATTTCCAATAATATTAAAGATCAATAAAATAATAATTTTATATTTTAACTATGTATTCGTGCTTCTAATCATACATATATAAGTATTTAACATAGATATAATAATTTCCGATTAATATTTACTACATATTTGGATTAGTTTAGCATGTTTCAAACTATAAAATTTGAAATTTCTGTTATTAAATCATACATTTATTCGCCTTATATAAATTCATGAAATCAATTTTAATTCAAGAATGCGTGTTTGTAAATTAATTTGTTTTTGGGTGTCATATTTTCCAAGAAAAAACTTTATTTAAAAAATACAACCAAAACTCTCAAATTAGGTATAGGTCCTTTTAAATACATACATATAAGAATATAAAGTATGAATATCATTTTACATACATAAAAGTTATATTGGAACACAAAATTTTAAAGTTCAATTATAGGTTCTTCCCCGAAAAACGGAAAAAAAAATCATAATTGGATTATGACATCAATTTTTTATTTTCTCTAACACGCATTAATATAAAAATACATTTCTATATAAGTACCTATATATATACATATATAAAATCTGTATATTATTCTGTCTGATGTCATTTGAATTTATCATGTCGTGTTATCAA
The DNA here is from genome assembly GCA_963082915.1 of Dolichopus griseipennis. Lineage (NCBI taxonomy): Eukaryota > Metazoa > Arthropoda > Insecta > Diptera > Dolichopodidae > Dolichopus > Dolichopus griseipennis. The sequence goes on along the minus strand of OY720442.1, from coordinate 144,010,893 downwards.
TAATGTTATATAGATAACTACAATTCAATATCAATTCAATTCAGTATATAATGGTAACCTTTGAAATAAACACATAGTGTATTAAAATAGAAAAAAAATACAGGGTGGTTAAGTTTAAGAGTGCAAAAATTTAGTATAAGGAAAAACATATTGCATATAAAGGCGTTGATTAACAATTACACTCGTTTTACAAGATATTGGGACCGTTCTGTTTTTTAAATTAGGTGTAATTTTTTCATTCGGTTTAGGATCAAGATTTGCTTTATAACACTTAAAAACAACAACAACAACATAACCCACAAATTTATTTTGGTCAGGGTTCATGTTTTGTATAAAAAGATGACCCAATCATAGTTTCAAAGGTTGCCAACATTTCAAATTAAAGTCTCCTTCATTTGAATAACCCATATAGTTTTATTTAAACCTTGCTACTGTCCTGGATAAAAATAATGCAGCTATTGTTGAGTTGATAGCTAATAATTTTTGATGAAAGCTAATCTGAAACCTAAATTTAAAGAAAATATTTTTAATAAGATGAAAAAATTTCTTGTACTTACTTATATAAATATAGCTCTAGAGCTCTAAACTAAGTTTCATTTCGTATGTTTCTAATTTTTTTTAGCTTTAATTACTAAAAAGATTACTTCCCGTAGAATCAATAATCAACGATCGTTCAGGAGAATCAATCAAAGGATAAGCTTACAAGACAACTAAGTTAACTTCTGAAGAGTTTTTTCAGAGTTTGCATGTCTTGAAAACAACTGTTAATAAGCCATTAGTTGCTATACAATTTTATTATACATTTAGTATCATCTGAAATTATCTCCTGAAATATTAGAACTCTTTATTAGGAAATCGGAATACCTACCTTGTATCCGGAACATCATTAACATACATAATATAAACAAATTAGCTTTTATTATATGTTTTAATCCTTTTGTATGATTTTTCTTATATGCTATAATTAAAAGAAAATAAATACATAAGTATTTATAGTTTTACATATATGTATATATTTTTGTCGCATTATAAATTTTCATAAACTATATCCCCACTCACCCCCTTCCCCTTCCTCTTCCTCTTCTTTTTATTATTATTATTTTTTTATTTGATTTGCTTCAGTATTTTGTTTGTTTATACCGTATTCGTTTTGTTTTTTCTTTTATGATATTTTTTTTTATATACAACACAGATCATATTTCTCTAAATACACATATATATATATAGCAGATACTTATAATGACACATGTGCCGGTATTATTATTTACCGGTAAATATTTGTGCTGTATGAAAAAAAAAAAAACAAATTAAAATTAAAGAATAATAAAAATACAACTATAATATCATCTTTTGTTGTTGAATTATGTTGCTATTGTTGTACATATATATATATGAATATGTATATATATTTTGTATATTTTGGTTTTATTTTTTTTTTAAGGATGAAATCATTAGAAGAGTGTAATAGAGTAGACTGTGCCAACTCTAGGATACCCGTATGACAGTAATATAAAGATTCTAGGCTCGTTTATCACAAGCAATTCATCGCGATGGAATTCATCGCAAGCAATTCATCGCAAGCAATTTATCGTAAGCAATTTATTATTATTTAATTATTTAACTCTGGTAGCCAGAACAATCGCGCGATTTTTTTTTTTCTAACATTGTATATACAAACACACATATAAATATTCTGGAAAAAGCGGTAATCCTGATTTAGAATTCAACTCTAAAATCCAATATTACATTAGGTATCGGATATTCATCGCAATAAACTTCGCGATGAATATTTCCTTGCGATGAATTGCTTGCGATGAACTTTGCTGTGAATTTATTATTGCGATAAACTAGCCGGATACCAATATAAACATTATATCATCCGGTTTATTAATTTTGGCAAAATTTCAAACATTCAGCTTTATTATGTATAAAGTAATACTCATGTGAAATATGAAGTTGTATGGCGACAACTACTCGAATCCACTGCAGTCCAAATTTTGCAGAAGCTTCAAACTAAACTACTTTTGAAAACCAGCTTCAATAGGTATAGAATAATGCTCATATAAAAACAGAAGTTGTATGGCAGGTATTCGATACCGTGGACCAAAATGGCTAGATTTGAATAGCGATGACGGCTATTGCATAAAAACGAATTTGTGGAAATTTCAAATCCTAGGTTCTTTATTTTTCCAGTTATCATGGGGACGGGCTGACAGACATACATAGCTAAATCGGTTTATTTTTTCGATTATAATCCGATCCATACACTTGAGTATATATGTACCAACCTCCCTTCCCTGCGTCACAAACGTAATGGGAAATTTATTATACCCTTTGACTATATTTGACTATTGAAAGAAAAATAAAGTTTCTTAAGAGAATTTCAAAGGAAAATAAATAAATAACAAAAATTGTAATAAAATAAAATTTAATAAATAAACTTTTAAGTTTCAATTTTTTTGATCTTTTATAAAATACACAAAAAAAAAAAACACAAACAAATAATAATAAGTAATAATTAAAATATAATTAAATATTACTAATTAAAAAAAAAAAACAAATAAAAATAAATTAATTACTATGACATATTTAAAAAATAAAGCAGAAAAGAAATGGCGGAAAAAAAGAGTTGCCAGAGGAAGAGAAAGAGCGGAACAAAAAAAAACCAAAACAAATAAAAATAAATTAATAAAATGTTTACAAAATCTGTTTATTTTTTTTTGCGAATAATTACTTTTACAATATTTTTCTTGTGTTTTGTTTTGATTTTTACAGTTCATAAATTGCTAATTCTTTAATTTCAAATCTGTTTATTTAATTAGGTATTTATATACATATACATATGTACATACTTAAGTATATATAAGTACTCATATGTGCAATAACATTTCTTTAAATTATTTTCTTTTATTACTTCTTCAATATTTTGATGTTTTGTAAAAAAAAAAAAAAAACAATAATAAAAAAAAAACATTTTATTTACATTTATGTATTTCATTTTTATTATTATTATTATTCTCTCTCTCTTTCTATTTTGGTTTTTTTTATGTTTTGTTATGACTGGATAATGACTAGTGGTAAATGAATTGGATGCGAACGCGAATCCAAATAAAAAAAAAAAAAAAACACCAACAGAAAAGAAAAACAAAAATATAAAATTCAAGGTCACGAACTGTGCGAATGTTTTGGAAAAAAATAATGTGTACACTTGTATATTAAAAGTATCTTTAAATATATAAGTAAGGGTATATAAAATCGATGTTTTAAAAATTTGTTGTGTTGTTTTGATTTTCTTTTTATTTTTGATTTTCAATTTTTCTCATTCATACATAGGTATATACATGTATTATATATATATATATATATATTAATTTTGATATGGATAATTAATAAAAAAATTTTACTTAAAATTTATTTTTAAAATAAAAGGTTATATTAAAAATTTTTTATACTTACTATACTGACTACGTGGTGTACAGTACCTACTTACTATATATAGAATTAAATTTTGTTTTTTCATTACGCGATATAATCAGGTGTAGCGTGTTCAGGTGAACAAGTTGATATTTAATTTATATTTTTACCTATCCTATACCAACTTTATTCATTATGGAAGGGAACAAGGACAAGGTTTTTTTTTTAAATGTTATTTTTTTTCCATTACTATAAGTCGGAATTTCACCAGTGAATGTCATTTCCTTGGCAGTTATACTTGATTATATATAATATATATATTTATGTAATGAACATAAGAAAAATGTTTTTAAATTTGGGTTAAAATAAAAAAATATTATGTATTTCAATTATAAATATGTTCGTTAAATGTCAATCAAAATTCGAAATAAAATTTATCAGGTACATATTAAAAAATAATATGATCTAAATAAAAAAATGTTTTAAAACGTGCCTTTAGGTTTTAATGTAAGGCATAAGAAGAAGAAAGGTAACACAAAACTAAAAATCCAAGGTTTTTTTTTAAATATTTTATGAAAATATTTAAAAAATTAACTGATTGGCATTCAATTATTCTACTTAAGTAGGTATATATGTATATACTTACTTTCTCAATTTAAAATATTTTCTAAAATGCAAATTTACACTTTTTTTTTTTTTGAAATGGACTTTTATTACATCTGAATTTATGAAAATTATTTATTGAAACATCAGGGCTGAAAAAACCGCGAAAAATCAAGTTAAGGTTCGCGTTCGAAATTTATAATTTTAGTACATTTGGGTACAGGTTCAAATTTTTGAATTAATTCAATAAATTAATTCGATAATATTATTTAGGGAGCTTCATTAGGAAGTGGTGTGTCCATTTGGGTTTATCCCAAAAATTTAAATTATTTTCATTTTTATTAGAAAATACTTATAGGGAAAGCTCCATCATCTTACACTCATTTTTGGTAGCATTATCGATATTGGATTTATAATCGCTTTGTCTGTGTCTATACTCAAATGGTTGTTTTCTTTATTTTTTTAACATTTCCTCTAAAAAGTAAATTTTTTCCCTGAAAGAATCGAAAAGAGTAAAAATTATAAGTATTAACATTTACAGTTTAAAAAATATTGTGATACTAAACTACGCTTTTAAATAGGTGCAGGTCCGGGTCGGAATGAGTTTTGGATTCTCGGCTGGGTGGTACAGTGGTTAAGTGCTGAACTTTCATGTGAAATTGCCCGGGTTCGAATCCCAGCCAAAGTGAAAAAACTTTGGGTTCAAATTAATGGCTTATTTAATAATTAATAAGTGTATATCTTTAATAAAAAATACATTAATATAACAATATAAACAAATAATTTAATTGAATAATATAACTCACAGATATAGAATACGATATTTCAAAATATTACCAATATAAACAAAAATAAAGTTGTATCTATTGAGAATCTAAGACGTTTCTACATGTTATATGGCCTAGGACTATCTCATGTTTAAATTGTATGTGGAATTCATTAAGATCAATTCTAATAATACCAATATATGACCTCCTGTTCCAACATATTAGCCTAACAGTTGAACAGTCAGCTTAAAAAAAAAAAACAAAAAACACGTTCGGATACGATTTGTAGCCCTGGAAAAGTATCTATGCAGATGAAATCATTTTTTATATACAAAAAAAATAATTTATTAAAATATTAAATCCTCTGCTCATTAAAAAAAAAAAGTTTTAAATATTTTTTAATTAACTTTCGCTTTTTTCCTCTTAATTAATTCATAAAATACACATTGGGATTTCAAAGTGCTATTTAGAGTTCTTATATTAAAATCCTCCCTTTGCTTTTCTAAATTTTTAATAATAATGAAAAATTAAAAAATACTTACTTATATGTATGTATGAATTCATCTTACATTGCACTCACACGTCTTTTATTTTCCCTTAAGGCAAGGAAAATTTTTGAAACTTTTCACAAAAAAAAAAAAAAATAAATAAATAAATCCTGTATGCTCTAGGATTTTTTAATATTTTAAGTTACAAACAGAGAAACAATAAAACTGATTTTATTTACCAGAGTCTAGTCATTTTATAATTAATTTTTTTTTTTTGTAGCAACAAATTAAAAAAAAATGAGAAAAAGAATCTGCATTATTGCTATCTGATATAAAGTTTCTGGAACAGATTAAATATATATTATACAAGTTAAATCAACAGCAACAACAGCTGACTATATTATAGTTTCCTTTTCAAAAAACCAAAAAAAGGAATCAAGAAATAATAAATAAAAAGATCTGCATACTTGACCACACAAGTCGATGCTGATGCCAAAATATTTGTTTTATTTTTTTTTTTTTTTGTTTAACTAAAAACTGTATGCGGTGTATTTAATGATAAAAGCTAATCCCCTCTAGAAAAACAGTAACTAGTAACAATTTTACTATAGATACTATTTTAACTCCAAAAAAAATTTCCCAAATCCTTTGAAAACATAAGTATTAATTTTTTAAAATTATACATAAAATATTTCATATGGTGTTGAAATGTTTTTTAATAAAAGCATACAATATTTTATATATATACATACATACATATATGCATTAAATGTATAAATGATAAGAAATCCCTTGTTTTTTTTAAGGGATGAAAAGACAATGAACCCCTTTTGGTTTTTTTCGAAATAACAATATGGTATTCTTATATATATACTTATGATTGAATCTAAATCGTTCTTGCACGTGTGGGTCTCCCAAATCATTATTCTATATTATAGAAGAAAAAAATTAATTGCATTATATAATAAAATAACGGTACAAAATTGCAACAAAATAACTATTTACAGTTATATATTATTATAAAAGGTAATGTCAATGACTAATGATATGATAAAAGGGTCGTTGTTAAGGATATTTATATCCTTATTAATAGAATTCTGGAATTCATAATAAGAGGGGCGAGGAATACAATGTTTTGAGGTTGCATATATGTACATAACTATATATATATATATGCGTTCATATGTCGGAATTTTTGTTAAATTTTTTGATAATAGGAATTCCTTTATTCAACTCTGTATTATATATATATAGGTTAAAAAATACACATATATACTTATTAATTTATATATATGTATAAGTTTTTATTATTACCCCTTGTCAGAAGGAAAATTTTATCCTGAAAATCTTTTTAAAAGTGTCTGAAAAATTTATTTCGTATTTCAATTCTTTTTTAATTCTCATAGGACTTTTACTTCGTTCGGATTTTATTCTTTTATCTTTTATGTGCCGGAGTTCTTTTATTTAATGTTGCTTTACTTTTGTTTTTTTTGCATTGCAAGGAAACTCATTTTGTAAATTATTTTTTTACTTATGTAAAAAAAATGGAATAGCATTTTCCAGGACCGATGAAAGTAAAGTGGTTAAATCGTTGGAGCAGTATGAAAATCAGGATCGGTATCAAAATCTAGAAAAAATTTTTACATTAAAATATTAACATACATGTATATGCGAAATGCTGAATTAGGAGGAAGTTTACAGTTAAATTTAAACTTAAAGTTATATGCCTTTTGCAGAATACTTATTAAAGTGTGTATATAAGAGAGTCTGAATTGAAAGGCACATTTTGAATAGGGTACATGCTTAATTCTAGAAAAATGGAATATCCTGATTTTGAATCTAATACAAAGATCATCCCTAATTCATAATTTCGAATATCTATTATAATATATACTAAATAAATATTCTGTTAAAGGCGTATAACCCTGATTTTGAATTCAACTCTAAACTCCGTTTTAGTTCTGAATTTTACGGTGTTCCCTATTTTTTAAGGTGTCGTTGGAAACCAATTTAATCTTTGTGTTTACTTTTTTTTTTTTAGATGCAGACGATGGAATCTCAATTTTGAAAAAGTGTAATTTTGAAAAACGGAATTATATTCCGTACCCGATTTTTTTTTTAAATTTTTGAGATTTTGATTTTTGAACATTTGATACCGATCCAAAATCGTTGAACTGAAAGTTAAGAAATACAAAAAAAAACAAATAAATAAAACAAAGACTAAAGAATAGAATAGAATGAGAATTTAATGTTTGTAAAAAATGCCGGCATTGAAATAGAAGGTCCTTTATTTGTATTTATACAAATAAATAATATGAAAATGGCAACGAGTCTTAGAATAGAAGCAAATTGTAAATTTTTTTATTTCTTTAAAACTTTTTAGTTAATTTGAAGGAATTTATATATTTTATTTTCTTATAACTTTGATTTACTGAGGGAGTTATAAATTTTAATTTAAAATTTGTATTAAAAGTGTATTTAATATGGCATTAGATTATATGCACTGATAGTTATATTAAGTATTTAAATTGCCTTTCTTAAAGTGATATGCATTTTATTACAGCCACTTGCAATAAGAATTATAGATTGAAAAATTTTGTTTTTACCCCACAAAACGACTATTTTTTACGTTTTCTGATTATATCTGATAGTTGAATATCTAAGCTAATATAAGACAAGGAGATCTAATAAATTCGTTTGCTTTGTTTCTTTATTTTTATAAATTTTGCTAATAAGTGATGGGACAAATAAATCTTGTTTTATTTATATTGCGTGACGTTTAAATGATTAGATATTCGTAGAACGTACATAAAATGACACGTACAATAAAAAATGTTGATGATACTGAATATAAAAAACATAAACTTTCAGGATTTATATATTAAAATTGTTCTTAGTATAAGAAAATTTGGACAGGTCAAAAAATGGTGAATTCAATTAATTGTTACGTGAGGTAAGACTTTTTTTAATTGATTTATTTTCCGTTTTAGGGTGTACAGAGGAAAGTTTTGATGAGGCAATCATTAGAACTATAAGGAGTTTCTTTAGGTATTTTAAGGCTTTAAAATTAAGCTTTTTTTGAATCAAACTTTAGTGGACGTCTGATACAAATTTGACAGATTGGTACAGTTAAGCTTCGTATGTAAGAATATGGAAGGATATTGGGGATTTATAATACAGGCCAAAAAATATTTTATTTATTTTTAATAGAAAAAAAAATTTTTTTTAATGAATTTAAATTATTTTAGCCCATTTCAGTTTCATAGTAAAACATTTTCATATTTAAAGTTAAGGCTGTGCTTGACAGGAGCTAACGACCTCGACATTTTATCAAATTCAAAACATACAAAAGATAGACTACATAACCTATTCATCAATTTTTAAGATACAACAAGAAATTATACAAGTCATTTGTTTTTTTTTTTGTGTATTATCTATTACTAGAATCGAGCCATAATCTGCGTAATACAAAATGTAACTGCTGCGATTTTATTTAAGAAAATGGTGTTGATATACAATATATATATATTTATATAATGAAATTAGAAATAGTTCTTAATTAGAAAAAGTTTTTCTTTCAATTGACCTTCCGTCATTCTGTTACGGGCCAATAGCTAGTTAAAGATATTGGAGAATTATCTAATAGATTAGGGGTATTTACGATTATGAGGAATTGTGGAAATGAGTTTTACTTAACAGCAAACGCAAATAGTAAAGGTGTTTAAAATTAAAAATCAAGTACCTACTTAGGTGAATTTTAATTTTAGTTATTATTAATTTTAATTTTTAAATACAAATATGTATTTTTTTTAACGACTTCCAGCCTTGTTCTTCAGTGTTTGTAGTCGATCTGTTTAAAGTTACTTCTATAGAACAATAAGTAATTAAACTTTATTTCTTTGCATCTTTAAATTCAAAAAGTATTTAAAAACTTATGGAACAATACCTACATTTTAAAGATAAACGTTTTTCTACAGCAATCATTTTTTTAAAAAATCATTCAAAATCGGTATAAAAAATTTTTTTTTAATTTGAAATAATTTTTTTCTTTAAATTCTGTTAAATGTGAAATATATAAAAACTTTATCGTTTACTTGTTTTTTTTTTATTTAAGTTGATTTCTTCCATTTATATTCTATCATATTTCATCTCCATTCCTTTTTTTATTTTATTTATTATTATTATTATTATTGTTATTACCCTTGAAATCCTATATAACTAACATTGTGTGTCGTCAACTGTAACATAGTATTATAGAACAATGAAATGACATTATGATGTTTAAAAAAACGGTAAAAAAAAAAATTTAAAACAATCCGTTGAGGGCTTAAAAAATAAAACTGCAGAATAAAATAAAAAAAAAAAAGCTTTTATTATACGGAAATGTTTACTGCTACTCCTTGTTACAATAATTACAACAACAATAAGAGAAAATTCAGATTCAGTGAAGTAATGCTCTCATTTTGAAAAAAAAAACAGAAAAATTACAATTCTTGTAAAATAATAAAAAAGATACGAAACATAAAAAAAAACACCAACTCCCCATATTTCCTATTCCTCATTTTGTTTGTTTTTTTATAATTTTATGTTCATTTAAAATTCCCAACTCTTGAAAAATGTTTCTATTCTTTCTTTTTTTTTTTTAAACGTCAACTCTGTCAAAATTTCTTTAACGGTTTTTTTTTTAAACTTGAACAATGTTTTGTTTTTATTTTTTTTAGCTTCTATATTCAATCCATACATCCTGACATCACCCAGTTTTATATTTGACTCCCCACTATGCTCTAATTTAATTTTTTTTTTGTTGTTTATTTTGTTGTTTATTTCGTAATTGTGAAAATTTTCTTCTCCATTTTGTTTTTTTTCTATTTCTGTTCTGTTGTTGTATGAAAAACTGAAATGAAAATAAAAATAAACAACAAAAAAAAACAATAAAAAAAAACAATAAAAAAAATGTCATGTCGTTCGTAGAGTTGCTAATAAAAGCCATTTTTTGCATTAAAAAGATCATATGGACTATTCTAGACTCACTCTATTTAGTACAATACTCAGAACTCTAAGGAATAATATTCAAATAAATATAAAACTGAAAAACTGTTATAAGGCTATAATAATAATAAACATAAATTATAAAACTATACTATTAACATGTATTTTTGTGTAAATATATACGTATTAATATATATATATATATATATATAAAATTAAACACACATATATGAGCAATGTTATTGAAGTAGGTAAAAATACAGTGTTTGAAGACAATTTATAAATCGGGTCATTAATTTCTATAATCATGATTAAAATGAATTTCTCCGTAAATATATAATAAAATAAGTATGTAATGAATTAATTAAAAAAAAATTTGTATACAGTTAAATACTATATTTAATTAAGAAAAATATTTAAATAAAACTTTTAATAAGGGTGAAATTTCTGATTAAAAAAAACTGATTTTGTTTTTAATTAAGTACTTACTAGATAGTATTACAGACTATGTCAACTCTGGGATACTCATATAAATAAATATATTAACATAATTTTATAGGGTTTAAGAAATTTTACATAATTTACATAAAATACAGTGTAACAGTTAAATGGCATGTCACTCAAAATAGTTTTATTAGACCTTAGAGTTTAAATTTTACAGAAATTTCTGTTATAAATTTTGCAGGAAGTATTTTTAGAAACTAAAAAAAAACCTGTGATCCTTTAGACCGAACAAATTTGCTTGAAGTCATTGTCATAAAAATTTACTATACTTTTGACAAAATTTTGAATTCTGCAGCTTTAACAAACAAAGAGCTATATGCTTATTTAAAGGAAATTGTATGTGGCTGCTACTGGAACGCCACGCCCATAGCTAAATTGTCCAATTACAATAGAAAATGTGGTTACGGAATGGATATATGTATATGAAAATTATTTTGGGCAAATTTCAGTCTCAGCTCTTTTAAATTTTTGGCAAGTAGAATCGAAATTCATATTTACTTTTTGTATGGAGAATATTACTCTAAATCATTTATTTAAAATATGACAACTTTTATTAGTGAAATACTTACTGAAATAATTTCATTTAATAAGAATTTAATTTAATTTAATAAACTTTTTCATTTTTATAAAGTCGAGAAAATGTTTTAGTCATATTAATAAAAAAATTATAACAAAAGTTATTGCATAAGCTATAAATTAACAATGCCTAAAGTGTCATGTCATATAACTATGACTAAATTAGTTAAATAGCAAGTATTTATAAAATAAAATTATTTTTAAACTTTTGAATTTTCAAAAAGTTTGTTTGGCATAGTGGTCCGACCTTTCATTCGAGAGTCCGAGGATAGCGTACCGACCTTTCGTTTGAGAGTCCGGCGTTGGAATCCTAGGGAAAGTGTAAAAAACTTTTATCTAGTTTTCGACTCAACTCAGCTATCTTTCGCCATTGGGTTCAAACTAACAGCTTAACAAATAATTAATAATATTATAACTTACAGATAAAGAAACTGTATAACGATTACAAAATTATAACAATATAATAAAAAGAACTGTGTAAAAACTGCCCCCTCTATTCACAATTTACTTAAATAATTTCTAAATAACAGAAAAAGGTTGTCAATTACTGATTTAAGAATAAACATGACTAAATTTTTTACTACATTTTACCACAGACAGTTTTTAGTACATATAGAAATCCGTTTAGATATAAAATATATATATATAATAAATATTCAATAATATCTTTTATTTTTATTAAATGTTTTTTTTACTATTGAATATGTCTATACTGATTCAGCATATTCTGTTTATTCTATTTAATAAGTTCTTATAATATTGAAACACATACATATATACATACAAAATGTATAGAAATATATATATATATATAAAAAAATTCAGGACATTTTTATTGATTTTCTGTTTTTTTATATTTCTTTTTGTATTTATTCATAATTTTTTGTTGTTTTTATTTTATTTGCTAAAAAAAAAAAAAAATGGTAAAACGGAAGTGAAATAAAAAAAAAAATGAAATGGACTGGTTTGTTTTTACTGAACTCAGCATTTTTTTTTTTTTTATTAAATTATTTTATATACTTATATGTTCTATATAAAGTAGACACGTAGAATATATAGGTACTTATATAATAATTATATAAGATATAGTACATTAAAGGAAGGACTATATGACAATAAAAAGTTGCTATTTATTATTTTTGTTTGAGTCAATACGTATTAATGAAGTCATTCTAAGTTTGTAATTCAATTTAAAAAAAAAGCTTTAAATCAAATTACTCATACCTAAAGAGTGGTTCACATAAATTGAAATTTAATTAAAATATGTTTTTATGAAATCAATTCCAAAATTTGTTTAATGTTAGAAGTACCCTGACCTTAAAATTGTAGATATAACTACTGTAGTCTTACAAAGTTAAGCTTCAAAACTACAAAGCTAAACTATAAAGTTTTAAATTCAATATTAAAAGTTTTTGTTTTTTGCAAGTTATTTAAAAGTAAAACAAAAAAAAAAATCATTTTTAAACAACAAATTTTATTTAACTGGCGCAACATTTTTGAACATAAAGAAGGTTTGACACAACATCAATTAATTAATCATTAAAATTACATTTCTAGTAAATACTTACTGAATGACTGACATACTCCTATTCGGATTAACGTAATCATGATATGCAGAGTGGTTTTATATACATTGTAGTACAAAGTAACTAATAGCCGCCCCATAACGTAGTTATATGCAATTTTGAAGTCAGTCGTGAATTCATTTCATTTCTCTAAGGGTGCTTTTATGTTGGAGCTGCGTTAAGTGATAAGAGCGTCGATAACAGCATAGCGTAGAAAATTAATAATATTTAACGATTATCAAAGCGGTGCTTCAATATAAACATCTCTATTTAAATCATGTACATTCTACGATATACTTTTATCGACTCTCTTATCACTTATCGCAGCTCCAACATTAAGGTACCCTAAGTCTAAAACTTTATAGAAAATATCTACAATATTTAAAGTAGATTCTATCTGATTATGAATACTTAAATATAACTTACCTACATGTAAAATTTAAATAAAACACACTTGATATTTTCTATAATTACTCACTTCTTAACATAGTTCACAATTACATAGGTTATATTATCCTATAATATCATATTTCGTTCCTATTTTTTTTTTTGTATTCGTTATTACAGTTATCATCAGTAATTTAATTTAATTTAATACACACCTCAGTTAACTGGAATTATTAAGTATTCACGGTTAAGTTTTCAATAATATGGTCTTGTATTTTTTTTTATGGATTTTTAATCCTGTTTGTAAAAATGAATGGAGTAGGGAAGGAACAAAACAAAAAAAAAAACAAAGTATCTATCCAAAATAATATTCCTACTTATATATACAAAGAAAAATAATAATATTATTTACTTCAAATCATTTCTGTAGAATTTTCATTATTTAGTTGTGGACGTTATTTTGTTTCTATAACATTGTATACACCACTTGCGTTCTTAAAGTTAAAGTTACTATATTTTCTGTTCTTATATAGTTTTTATTTCTAGTTCAAGGTTAATTTTTTGAATTTCTTTATTTTATACGTTAATAGTGGTGAGTTTTTAATATTGTATTAGTTAGTAAAATATTATATTACAACATAAATTGGGGATAACACAATATAGACAAGAAAATTTTTACAAGTAAAATATACAAAATATATAAAAACATACCTACTTCTATTTAAAATATATTTTGTAAATATTGATTAAAACAAAACATGGATATACATATATATATATGTATATATATATATATATACTTGTATATTTTAGGTTGTTTAATATTTGGAATTCATCATAATTAATTTTTGTATTAGATATGTATAAGTGTAATTAACAAATAATCAATTATGTAATTCAATATGGGTCATTTTTTTTTTTTTAATTGGCGCAGCTTTTAAAACTTTTATACGACCTTCGGAATAGTTTTAAAAGAAAGAAAATTTTAAAAAAAATATAGAAGATAGTCTTAAAAAAAAATATTTACTAGAAATGTAATTTTAATGATTAATTAATTGATGTTGTGCCAAACCTTCTTTATGTTCAAAAATGTTGCGCCAGTTAAATAAAATTTGTTGTTTAAAAATGATTTTTTTTTTTGTTTTACTTTTAAATGACTTGCAAAAAACAAAAACTTTCAATCAAAATTTTATTAATCTTTTGAGAATCTTTGATTAAATTCCAGGAGCGGAACAAATTACAACAATATTTTCATAAAAAAAATTATTTGAAATTCATTAAAAATTTTTTTTTAAAACTAAACTGAACAATATTGTCTGACAAAATGATGAGATCTTTTTTGTTTTTTTTTATGTAGTTCAGGAGGTTAATGTAAATGACTCAATAAAATTTCATAATAATAATAATAAGCGTGATGTATCAGTTTTATTTTTTTAATAACTAACTATTATTACTTAGTCTTATAAAGATAATTAACAATATTTTTGATTTGTATTTATTATGTAATTATGTCCCTTAGTTTACTTTAAAATGGAAAATGGTTTCGCGTTTTTTTTTAATTTTTAAAAAAGTAAAATAAAATTTTTACTTATATTAAAAATGATGACAATTTAAATAATTTAAAATATAGAACAGATAGGTACTTAATTATTATTTTAAAATGTATAAATTTTTTTTTTACAACCAGTGAAATTAATTTCAAGGTTAATTTTTTATTATCGAATGTTTACATCATATGTTTATAAGTAAATTTTATTTCTAATAAATTATTCTTTAGAAAAATTGTTTTTTTTTTTTTTTTTTTTTATTGTAAAATTTAAAAATAAAAAAAAAATATAAATTGTAAATTTTTACACTTTAGTTTAGATCATCATTAAACTTTCAACAAACAATAGTCGACAATTATTGTAAAATGCATACATTCACAATAAATTTATCTTACAATCTATGTAATATTTCAATACGTACTGTATTATTTATTATATTCTAGTGACTAGTCTAAAGTTTGTTTAAAATTTAAATATTGTGTCATAATATCGCATGAATAAAACATTGAATGCATTAAGTACTTAATAAGAAAAAGAACAGTTGAGAAAATTAATGATTTAAATTTTAAATTAAAAACTACGTAAGTAATTGGAAAATATGATCTTAGAATTCATTTGAAATAATTTCGAAAGAAACCGATTTATAATCTGAATTTTTGTAGAGGAAATGGGGGTTTTTTTCTTAAAAATACTGTTGTAATTATTTAGTAACTACAGTAATATTTCGATAATCTGAATAATTGCATACCCCTATTCGGATTAACGTGATATTCGGATTGGTGGATACCAGTCTAGCAAGTATAGCTGTGGTTCAAAAACTCTCTGAAATTAAAAATAATAAGTCACAAAGAGTTAAAGTTCTGTGAGCTCATTTTTGTGCCATATTTCAAACAAAAAAATTATAGTTTCTACTTTTGTATATTCTGAGACTTACAATATTTTAAGTAAACTAACAATAATAAATTTAAATTAAAAATTCAAACACTTTATAAAAAAAAAACGCATACAACAAAAACCTGTCACTGTCAATAAATGTCACTGTCAAAAAACTGTCAATAAATGTTTTATTAAAAATATTCATTCGAAAACATAAAAAAAGTAAACATATTCCAATTTTTAGCATAATTCGGATTATAGAATCTCCAAGCTGCAATCAATTCGGATTGTAGAATAGTTTGTGCTTTGTAAACTGTCATTCGGATTATCGAAATATTATTGTATTTTGTAATTATTACATAATAGTTATTGCACATTTTAATTTTTATATTAGAACAGTTTTATTAATTTTTTAAAATTATACAAATTACATACTTATTATCATAGCAGAAAAAATAAATTATATCTTAAGTATTATTGATAAGATTACAATCAGTATTCGATAAAAAAATATTGAATAACTGAATAATAATATAACTATATAATAACTATATTTTACTAGTAAATATCGTGTTACTAGTAAAATATAGTTTCTGAACTATAATAATTGTTGTATAGGTTAAAATTAAAAATGTCCCTTGAAATAAAAAATTTGTCGGAATTCACTTTATTTGTAAAAGTAATAATCAAGTACATGATAAATTATATTCAAGTACTTACTTGTTTACAGAAGTTAAGTGTTAATGTCAAGTTTAAGGTATTCAATTCTATATTTATAAAATATTTTTTTTTAATATATTTAATTAGTAATGAAATTATTTAAATATACATTGGCATATGCACTTAATTAAATATATATTTAATTATATATATATAGTAAACTTAAAATCTCTAAATTTAGAAATAATTTTAAAATAAAAGAAATATTACATTGTATATTTTAACATATAAATTAATTTTAAACACTATAAATTATTTCATATCATAATTTAAGATTATAAATTTTATAAATACAAATATGTACTTTATTAAAATAAGTTATTTAATCAATTGGTATTTAAAGTTATCAAAATATATTTTTTATAAACTTATCAGAAAAAATATCTATTTTCTTAATTTAGTACCTTAAGTTTTTTAAACTCTTGTTTAATTAATGTGGTTTAAATTAATATGAAATAGTTATTTATATTTAATTTAATAGTTATTTGTATTAAATTTATTATAGTTATTTATTATTTAAACTAATTGCGTACCTGATTTTTTTTTTCTCCTGTTACTTCTCGTGGGAGCATACGGCATCAACTAACCTCTTCCATTGTTCTCTATCATTTGCGCTCGCTTTCATTTCTTCCCAAGTTAGCCATGCTTTGTTAATTCAGCTATTGCTGTTCGATCCCAGGTGTTATTGGGTCGACTTTGTCTCCAACTATCTTGGGGATTCCATTCTAGGGCCATTCTTGTTATGCTTGTGGGTTCTTTCCTCAGAGTGAATCTCCATTTCCTACGTCTTATCTGTTTCTCTATTGTTTCTTCACCCGTGAGCTGCCATAGGTCTTTGTTACTTATGGTGTTGGGCCAGAATATTCCGCATATTCTTCTTAAGCATTTGTTCGCAAATACTTGGAGCTTCTGTCTGATGTTGTTTGACGTCAGCCAAGTTTCACTGCCATATAGCATTGTGGACATTACACATGCTTTCAATATTCGAAGTTTGATGTTTCTCGTTATTTGGTCGCTTTTCCATATCATATTTAATTCACAAAAGGCGCTTCTGGCTCTGCGTAGTCTGTTGCTAACATCTTCTTCTGTACCTCCATTTGTGCGTATCTGATAACTAAGTGTTAATGACTAAGTATAATAAAAATTCCTTTAAAACAGTTTTGTTTAACTTTTGGTAAAATTAAATATTTAAGTTGTTAATTGCAAAATGTTAAATAATAATTTTTTATTAATTAAATAATAAACTTATATTTATTTATTATATTTTATGAGGAATTTTTAAATATTTCAATTTTATAGAGAATTTTTAATACTTAACTTAACAAATAGCATGAAGACTAAAATTATTTATAGCAGTTACATGTGAATTTTTTTAATTAAATAACTATTTGTTTATTTTTACATATAAGTACATTTTTAAAAAGTTAAAAATTGTATTCTAAAAATTTATTTCCATAAAGTTATATAGTTAAAACATAATAAAACCACTTAATATTTACTAAAATAATTTAAAAGTGTAAAATTTTTATTGTAGAAAAAAGAAAGAGAGAAAAAAATTTACTACATATATAATTTAGTAACTATAGTTACTAAAAAAAAATATAATGCAGGTTAACAATAAGTTTATGAGTTTATTAACATTGAAATAAAAAAAAATCATTAACTTTTTAACTAGTACATAATGTAATTAATTTTAAACTTTAATAAGATTTTATGTTGAACTTGAATGTTACATATTTAAAAAAAATGTTATTTAAAATTTTTTTAAAAAATTATTTCAAAATTCATCAAAATAATTGTTGTAGTTTTGAACAAAGTATAATATTGAGATCCTGATATTGATAATTGTTGTTAAACATGCATTTATTTATTTTTAATTTTTTGATAAGAGCCTTTAATAGCTGTACTTAACTTGTCCATATTGTATATGAATATTTTTTAATTTAATTATAGTTGCTAACTTGTTACATGGTTTTAAACGTTTGAACTTATAAATTTTTAGATTGTCATTATTTATTATACAATTTTTTTATTTATTTATTTATGTACAGTCCCCTACCACATACAATGTGATAATTGAGTGAATTTATCCTTTTACAGCCTATCCTTTTATAGTGTGGCAGTCAAATTTGTTTTAAAAACTATTTTTTTTTTTAAAGAGCTAACTGTTCAACTGTTAGACTAATAAGTCTTTCAATACCATAGGTACATGTTGGAACAGGGGGTCATATTATATTCGTGTTTTTAGAATTGATCTTAATGAATTCCACATACAATTTAAATATGAGATAGTACTAGACCTTATAACATGTAGAAATAAATGTCTTAGATTTTCAATAAATACAGTTCTATTTTTGCTTATATTGTAATATTTTGTATTATAGTTATATGGTATTCTATGTCTGTGAGTTATTTATTGAAAATACGTGTATTGTAGAGTTTATAGTTGTATCTGTAATTTTATTTTTACTTGTAATTGTAATTGTCTAATTATTATTCGTGTTTTGAAATAAATGTAAAGGAAGAAAAAAAAAAAATGTCTGTGAGTTATATTATTCAATTAAAAATTATTTGTTTATATTTTGCATTTGTTTATATTTTTATATTTCTTTATTTTTTATTAAAGATATATATTATATAATTATTAATTATTGATAAGGCCATTAATTTAAACCCAATGGCGAATTGTAGCTGAGTCGAACCATTGCGATTCGAAACCGGGCCTTTCACATAAAAGATCGGTACTTAAACACTGTATCACCAAATGTGGTATAAATTGTAACGATATCAATTATAAATTATATTATTTTTTATTAGTTATGATCTGATCAGGATTTGAAACTGAGACTTTTTGATGGAAAAGCCGCCAGTCTAACCACTGAGCGAGCTATTAGTTAGATCTTATACAATTATATAGTTGTCAAAAATTTATCTACAAATATAACTGTTATTTAAACTTTCTTTTATATTTAGAATTTAGTATTTTTGCATACATATACATGTGTATAAAAATTTCTTAAATCCGTATTTAAGTATTATATATACTTTTACTTACATAAGCACCTATTCTTTATAAAAGCTTTGATTCCATTTTTTTTTTTATTAATTAAAAAAATATAAATTCTCAGATAGCACATGACCTTCAATTTTTAACTAAATAATAAATTAAAAAGCTTTTTAATTCAAAAGTACTACGATTAAGATTTTACTTTTTATATTAATATAATTAAACATTTATATATATATATATATATATATATATATATATATATATATATATATATATACATAGTACGTTACTTGCAATATATTCATAATTAATTTTCTATTTACTTTATGTACAAAGGTATATAAAATGTTTTTATACATTAATAATTAAACTAACTATATACTATAAGTAATATAGTTATATATTTTTATATATGTACAGTTACTGAGGGATTAACAGTTTTATAAAAATGTACTTATAGTTTATATCACATACATATTAAGCTGATAGCTGATAGCATCATTGTCATTAAGTCAACAACAGTTGATTGTTTGTGAAAATAATAAAGGAATCTTTAAAAGTCGTGATCTCATAAAAAAATATTTATATTTTACTACCTCTAAAGATTAAAGCCTTGATATTACGACTTTAATTTTAACTTTTTTTTGACAAATATTTTTTTAATATTATTTTTAAATTTTATTTTTCAGTTATTTTTATTTTAAATGTAAAAATTTTTGAAATTTTTGTATAGAAATTTAATTCAAATATTCCATTGTGTGATATTTACAATACAATTATTGCATGATATAATAGTAATTATTCAATTACTTTTTTTTATTAAATTTCAATAAATTAAACTATAATAAATTTTAAATTAATATAAGTTAGAGTGATTAGACATTTAAATTATAACAAGCACATGATAATTAATTTTATATTAAATAATTAATTAATTATGGTTAAATTGTTAAAAAGTTATAATTTTGCATTGTTCTTAATTTCAATAAAAATGTTTTTCTTTGATAACTTGCATTAATTTTAAACAAATTGTAGTTTTAAAAAGAAAAATTTTGTAGAACAATTTCAATGAATGATCTTATACTTTTGTTAATATTTAAATTTTATTTCTATCTTATAAATACTAGAATAATAGAGACAAATTAAAAAAAATGCAGTATCTTTATTTATATTTGATATTTTAACTAAAGATAATTTTTTTAACAATAGATGTCGGAATATATTTTATTCGTATGGAGGTATCTCTAAGGGTATACTAAATTTGCCGATAGGTTTGTGATGTTGTAAAAATATAATATAAAATGTATGGATCGGAGTAGAATTGAAAAATATGTTGATCTGGGTATGCGTGACGGTCTGCCTGTCTGTCTATTCGTACAATAACCCAAAAAGTAATTTTCACTAATTCATTTTTATACAAAAGTTGACTTTTCAAATCCGAAATTGAGCCAATTTGCTCAGTGAGTTCAAATAGCTGTCATATGATTCTACTTTTAATTAAATACGGCTGGATGTCTGAAATTTTTCCAAAAATATGGTTAAATCGAAGAGATAAAGTTTCGAATATGTTCTTGAGGTATCCTAAAGTTGACACAGTCTACTTCTACACTATTTCTTGCTTCGATAAAAATTTAAAATTGGAAAAAAAAATTCAGAACAAATTTTAATAAAAGATATTTGAAAAAAACCACATTAATTTGCAACAAAGGATTGCAACAAAATAACAATAGTTTTCTTTTAAAATTTGTTTCTTAAATATTTTATTAAATTCGTTGTATACAATTGAAACTAATGAATCGGTCAGATAGATAAGAGAAATGGCAACACTTATCCTGCAAAACTCCAGTGTTAGTATAAGATCATAAAAATAATATGCATCCTAAAGCTGATACAGCTAATTTTTGGCGCCAAATTTTTGTTGGTTTTTTACGAGCCATGTGTTTAATTAGGCATGAGTTATATAATTTAATTTAATTAATCTGTGAGTTATATAATTTAATTAAATTATTATCTTATTACATAACGTATTTTTTGCGTTTTTATTTCATTTGCGAATAAAAAAAGAGTTAAAAATTCTAAAAATAGAACAATACTTAAGTATTCTAAAAATTGATTTCATTTATCATTTGTTATGGTTATCTATATTTTTTAAATCAAGTAATTTTATTTATTACTTATTAATTAAAGATTATTGTAAAATGAAAATTTTAATTAACATAATTAACAAAAGTATTAATTTACGCCATTGTTATAAGTATGAATCGTTCAAGTTACTAATATTAAGTATATGTTATACAATATTACTTCAAACTTCAAAGTAAAATTATTAAGCAAAACAAAAAATAAATAAATTTTGACATTTATATTTGTAAAATGTATGTAATTCCAGAAAATATATATTTATATATATAAAGGTGTATTTTTATTTGGAAAATTACAAAATATACGGAAAAAACAAAATTTATTACTTATAAAAAAAACTTCTAAAACATTAACTTAAGAAGTCATTTTTTTTTAATGCTTCGTATATTTTTCCTTTTAAAAATAATCAATTGTTGTTTTTAACAGGAAATTCAATTTTTTTTTTTTCTATTTTTATTATACTTTAAAAATGTCTAAAAATTGTAAATTATTTAAAAAAAAAAAAAACTTTACACTTGATAAATGAATGTCAAAAGATGAAAATTATGAATATTAAAAAATTAATTAAAATTAATTAACTATGGAAAATTACAATAAGGTACAGATTATATTTATTTTTAAATATTTTTTTTTTTTTTGAATTCAAAGTTTTTAAAATTAATAAAAAAAAATTTAGAATTCACCTTACTATAAATTATAAATTAAAAAAAAAAAATAAATAAATTTATATTCAACTCCATATAGTTGATTTAAAAATACGACTTTACTGTATATGTTTTTATATTTATGGCGCGAAATATTAATCACGATATTATAAATGTCATGTTTTTATTGTAAATTTGTTTATGACATGACACCTAGTAATTACTAAATGTTAACTTATTATCTTTGATTATTAATCTTTAAAAAAAAATTACATATATACATATACAATTATATATATATATACATTACAATTTAAAAATAATCAGTTCTAGTTAACATCTTCATTAACTCACAATTTGATAACTTATGGAAATATCACGTATATTTCATTCCTATATTCTGTACTTAAAAATAAATTTACAAAGCAATTTAAAAAAAAAATTAACTTTTGGTAATTCCGAATTATTCGAAACCTGACAAAAAAAAAAAAAAAAAAAACGAAAACAACAACAACAACAATAACAAGTAAAGTAATAAATGCTAAAATACCGTAACAAATTATCTTACAATTAATTTAAATGAATTCACATTTGTTGAACATCTTCTTTAAATAATGAAAAACAAAAAACTGAATTAATTTTTAAAAAAAAATTTAAGACGTAGAAAAGTGTGACGACATACACATAACACATGTGTTTGTGTAGCCGATCGACCAACTGACATACTAAAAGTATCGAAGAAAAAAAATTAATTCACAAAATGGTTTATTCAATATTTTTCATACTTACTTTAGGTGCTATCAAATTAAAAATTACTTTAATAAGAGAACTTATAACAAAACTATCAAAGTATGTATGTATGTAATTAAAATTTTATAAATTACACGGATGGCTGATTTAAATGACCATATGATTATCGTGGGCAACCAGCAATAACGTTGTCGTTGATAGTCAAATGAAAACATTGGAAAAAAATTTGTATATTAAAATACAAAAAAAAGTTCACAATGATCGCTTATTCGCTTACACTCTGACAGTCGGTCGGTATAATAACAAAACAATATCGCAGTATCATGTCTTAAGTGATTCTTTTTTAATTTATATTATTCTGAATTTCTCCCCATTTTTTTTTTTTTTTTTTTTTTGTATTTATATTTTACATTTAATCCGAACATAACTTTGTCAGTTTTTCTTTTTTATGTCTTTAATCAATAAAGCTTAACACTCTTGACTCTTTTGTAAAAGATGGCTAAATTATGTGCGCCGTGTAACGAATTAACATCATTTATTAAAATATCAAAGTGTACAACTACAAAAAAAAAAAAAATAAAAATACACAGGAACCACCAGGCCGAGTGGGCAGAAGACAACATAAAATACATGTAGAAATTAAAAAAAAAACAAACAAAAAACGAAAAATAAAATTAGAATTAATTTAACGCACATATGTCGATTGTGTTCAGTTCAGCTCAAAATAATATTTTTATGTGTGTTTTTGTATTACAATGCAATTTACATCGATTTGTTTGTGCATTTTATATATGACATAAATTTATCGCTTGCTATAATATAAGCTATATGTGCTATATTTGTATATTATGCTATAGTTTTTATATTTCGTGGATTATTTATGTTAATCTGGACCCCGCGCCGATGACTATATATGTTCAGAACAATCTGTAATTATGTCATATTTTATTTGATTTTCTTCTGTTTATTGTTTTTTTTTTTCTTGTATTTAGTTTTCTTTTGTTTTTATTGTATTTTATTTTTTTTTTAGTGGTAGGTACCTTATTGTTGTTAGACATGTTAAAAAGGACGTCTGTTCTTTCTATGATTTTTCTTTTGTAAATGTTCTTTTTTGTTTGTTTATTGTTAATTTTAGCATAACTAATGGCCCCCCTATTTGTTTGTTTGTTTTTTTTTTTTTTCTATTTTATAAAAGAAATATAGAATAGAAATATAGAATATTGCCGTAAGTTATAATATTGTGAGGCGAATTATGAGTCAAAATAAAATATAAACAACAGCAAAACAATTATTATTTTGTTTTATGAGTATTGCCAGTTGCCACTCATAAGGTGGTGTTCTTTTGTTATTCTTTTATTTTGTCTGTGTTATACCATCAAAACAATGAAAAAAATAATCGCGCATTGATCGCGGAAAATTTATGATAATGTTTTCATTTTTTTTGTGGTTATTGTTTTCATTTTAAGTTTTTTTTTTTTAAATTGGGAATTTTTAATTTTCGACAATAGTTTGTGATTTTTGTGTTTAAATATTTTCTGCAAAGCACGAATGGAACAAGTCAACTTATGAGGTTTGGCGCTATGAAATAATTCCCAAATCATTATGACAGGTTGTATGGGTATTTCGAGTTTTACAACGTATTTATAATGTACAAAAATTAACAAACCTTTTAATATTTGTTTTTCAAAATTTTAACTTGGGGGGAATTAGTTAAATTTTGTGGTTGTTTATTTTAAGAATTTGGGTATTAATTCATATGAAATAAATCCCAAAAAACATCGAAAAATACTTATTTATTTATTTATTTACTCGAATATTACAGCCTTAAAGCCTCGGCTGCCAGGACCATTGTGGGCTTATGTGGGTAAAAAATACTTTTGGGAATTATTTCATTTTTGTACTTGGTGGTTAAGTTCACAATCGACTAAGATCCAAAAATATTCGAAATTAGTTTATTTTTGACTTTGGGATTATTGACTTGGGAGTTAGTTTGTACTGTCAGTTGGTTCTTTTACTAAATTTATGTTAAAATTAAGTATTTTTATTATATTTTTAATAATTTCTTAAAAAAAAAAATATTTTTTAATTTTTGTTTTTTGCAAAACAATGAAAAATTACAAGGATGAGTTATTGTTAGACATATTTATTTTATTTTCAATTAGTTTTAGTTCGTAATGGAAAAAATTAAATATACAATTTTGTGGACTTGAATAATTTTGGTAAGAAGAATTTTAATTGTTGTTTACTAGTAGTACATTCATTTATAATTTGGTTTTTTTTTATTTTAAAAAGATGCAAAATTGGAAAGAACATATTGTAATAAGTAATTGTAATTTTGTATGTCAAATAGGCGCCATATCTCAGTGAATTTTGTTTATTTGCATATTGGGCATATGATATATGATTGACAATTTATTTTAAAAATTAATGTTTTTTAAAGAAAGAAAAAAAAATATGATTTTTTTAAAGGCCTCCCACAAACTGCTAATTTGATTTTATTTACAAGTTTCAAATTTATGGTTATGGGAGGTATTTCGAGTTTTTTAATAATGCATTATTATGAAAAATTCTTTTCAGATGCTAATGGGAATATGGGTTTTTTTTTAATATATTGTTAACTCAAAAAATGATTCCTTGTTAGACTTTGAGTAACAAAAGACTCCATACTGAATATCTGATGATTTAGATATACTTTATATTTAACGTGATTATTTGTTGCTTAGATACTTTAATTTAAATAATTAATTATTATTTTGTGATGGGATGTAATGTCCTTACATTTAGACAATGCAACTCTAGTGCATTTCAATAGGAACTTCTATAATTATATAATTATATTATGGATAGGTTATATTATTATTTTTAATATAATATTTTTATTCTATACACGCATAAGAATCTTACGAACTTGTTTTTGGGTCACAAAAGATTTTTTAAAGGAGATTTGCTAAATATCTTTCTACTAAAAATTTGAAATCTGGAAATCAATCTCACAAAGCAGTATAGATCGGTAGTCTATTGTCATTTGCCTGTATTTCTTATTCATTTGCCTGTATTTCTTGCTTATTTGACTGTATTTCATTTGCTTGGATTTTTATTTGCCTGTATTTTGCAGAATTATAGAGAATTTTGCTGAATTATTTGAATTTCATTAATATTAGCTAAAGCTAAATTAATTTTAATAATTCAATGCACTACTCTCATATCTGATAAATATTTTATAATTTTTCATAATAATTTTTAATAATTTTATGGATAGGTACTTAGATGAAATTTTAGAGTTGGATTCAAAAGCAGGGTTAATACGCTTTTTCCAATATATTTATATATATATGCATATGTAAGATTCTGAGTTAGGAGAGATTGTAGTGTTGGTTATTAAATTAGGGTTTCAATAATTTGTTTAGCGGCAACCCCGACTTTTTGAGGTTCTTTATTATTGAAATATATATTAATATAAA
The DNA here is from genome assembly GCA_963082915.1 of Dolichopus griseipennis. Lineage (NCBI taxonomy): Eukaryota > Metazoa > Arthropoda > Insecta > Diptera > Dolichopodidae > Dolichopus > Dolichopus griseipennis. Next base: position 143,984,450 of record OY720442.1, on the reverse strand, counting down.
AAAAATATCTAAGGAATTTTAAAGTTGATTACAAAGTCTTGATTATAAGCTTTTTCCAGAATATCTATATATACACATAATACATATGTATATATGAGATCCAGAATTAGAAGAGATTTTAGAGTTTGATTGAAAAGCATTTCAATTCTTCAAAATACAGGCAGATGAAATACACTCAAAATAAATACAAGCTTAAGATTGTAACCCTTTCAAAACCTAGGTTCTCCTTGAATTTTCTATAATTATTTTTCTCCTAATTAATAACTATGCTAATTATTCATTAGTATACAAATTCTTCTTTTCAAAATTAGAGGTTATAATTTTTAAATAATATAAGGCTATACAAAATAAATAAATTACAAGATTGATTAAAGATAAATTTCATTAAAAAATTTTTTTTGAAGGCTAATAATTACTATTTTTTTTTTTTAAAAAGAATTAATTCAAATTTATTTCTTTTAATTCGATTATATTATAATTTTCCAAACAAATAAAAAAAAAACAAAATTAAATTAATTCAAAAAAGTATAACTATACCATTAATTTTTTTATTTTTCCAAAAATCTATTGTTAAAAAATGACTTCACTATAAAATTTGTTACAAAAAAAAAGTTTTTTTTTAAACATTTTTGTAACATGTACCTGATATTGTTTATCATTAATATGAAAATGTTGAAATTAATACTTGAGGCTTTTTTTTTTATCGATAAAGTTCATTAAAAGTTCAAATAAAAGTTTGAAAGTAAATCAAACATAATTAAAAAAAAAAAAAAACAAACCATTTTGTTGCAGATAAGAAAACAAATGTTAAGTATTAAATGTATTTGCTAAAAAAATTAAAAATTTAATAAAAGAACATTTTTTTAACAAATTTTTTTAACATTTTTATCGTGAATGAGTTAAAAAAAAATTTTGTTTTTATTTTTATTATTATTATTGTTATTATTAATATGCATTTTTATTTTTAATTCGTTAATAATAATAATTATAATTAAACTAATGAAATATTATATTCACGATAACTGTATAACAACAACAACAATAAGAAAAATGTTAAAAATCTTACTGTCAAATCTATTCACAATAATGACATGGTAAAATTGGTTGCCTTTTTCCTGCATTTAAGACATTTCAGTATGACATTTAAAATTTAATTTTTAATTCATTTTAAAAGTATCCTTTGACTTTTTTTTTTGGTATTATGCAACATTCGTAGACTTCAAAATGAGTACCAAAAGTCATTTTTCACTTTAACGGAACGCTATGAAACTGAAACGCTATTGTCAAACGAAACTGAAAACTGAAAAACAGACATACAGACAATAAATAATAAAGGTATTCACAATATTGAAATGAAAATCTAAATTTTTAAATTGATACTTTTATCACGATTTTAAAATCAAGATATGTATACCTTCAATTCACAATTAAAAAAAACTTTTTTTTGACTTTTTATTAAATAAAAAACCAAAAAAAATAGCGATATTTTAATAGAAAGAGAGAAGTACAATTAAAATCGCAACAGTAGAAACTATTAAGTTGGTTTTTTTTGGATATAAGATGATATAAAAGAGATTAGCCTTAGGAAGAATATGTATACAAGTACTAAAGTACAATATTGTTTTATGTATATTGCTGCTAGTTATTTTAGTAACTGTATATACAGTGAAAGCTCTCATAAACGGACACTCACGGTTCTAAAATTTTCGTCCGCTTATGGGAATTGTCTGGTTAATAGAAACAAATTTTTTTATAACTTTTCTTAAATTCTTTATTAATATTTGTAATAACGTTTTTTCAAAGGTAAAATTATAATGGTAAAAATATAAAAATTACTACAAAAAACTAAACACAAAAACAATAAATTCAATACAGATTAACATTATTTGTTTAAATTACATGCTACTTCCATTTCAGAGTTTAAGAATTAGTAGACTTTTGAAAAAATTTGAAATCTTTGACTGCCATATTTTTTCTTAGTCAATTTTTAAAACATTATTTTTAAATGTGTTTTTAAGTTTTTTATAAACTGGAATGCTGTGAGATCCTCTTTAAATGTTGCAAATTTTTTAAACTATCAATAGTTTTTAAGACTTCATTGTAGGTTTTAACTGGTAAACTTTACCTAAAACGTATGCGTAATAAACCTAATAAACCTAATACGTATTATTTTAAAAAAATGGAAAAATTTTTGATTCTTAAGAGAGCGAGTTTGCATTTTTATTAATAATACATACAAATACCATCTCTTCTTTGCTCAGAACCTTTTGAAAAATAAGCAATAAAAAGTACCTCTGTATTAGGCTTACATAATATTATTCAAATCCAATTATGCATGTATTAGATTCTAATATGGAATTCTAATAATTAGAATGCATACCTATAAATAAATATAATATAATAGTAAATTATAATAGAAAATTTGTATTGGATTGGATGTATACACCATATTACTCATATAAATAAAAAAAGTTTGCTCATAAATTACAAGTGTCCGTTTACAGGAGATTTTTTTGAAATTTAAAGAATGATTTAAGTGTCCGCGTCCGGTTATTCGAGTGTCCGGTTAAAAGAATGGGTTTTGTATGGAAAATTTAAAAAAAGAATTGGTTTTGAAAAAACTGTCCGTCTTAAAGAGATGTCCGTATATAAAAACGTCCGGCTAAGAGAGCTTTCACTGTATATGTATATAAAAGATTGTGATTTTGTTAAAAAGTTTTTTGATTATAAATCCAACAGTTATTCACGATTTGTTTGATTCTCTATTTATTATGGTTACCTTTTACAAATTATAAAATAAAATTAAAAAAAAAATGTGAATAACAATATTATTAAGTTTCATTAAATTTTTTTCTTATTTTTGTTGTTTTTTTTTCTTGATTTATTTTTGGATTAAGGTATAGGTCAGCAGTATTTCATTTTCAATAGATTCACCCACAAATTAACTTCATCATTCACTTTTTGGCATTAGATAATGTTTTGTTTTTTTTTTAATTTTTTTTTTTTAAATTAAATTTTTTTTGTTTTTTTTTTTACAAGATTCAAAAAAATGGATTACAATTTCATTGAAATTGATAGCGCAGTAGTTTGGTACTCATGGTAGTAACTAGTAACTAGTACTTGAGAAATATTTTTTAGAGAAAAGAAATGTTTTTCAGTATTCAGTAACCATGTATTTATGTATATATATATATATTGTGTGATTGATCTATTGAACTTAGCTAATGTTTTAAATTTTAACAGCTTCGGTTATCAAATAATCTCTAATTAAACCATAAATGAAAAGTTGTTTAACACACAAACTTTTTTTTTTAAATTTAAAAAATGATTCAAGTTTTTTTTTGATATGAGATTTGGATTTGGAAAGATTTTGACTGTACAAAAGTATTTCTGCCATTCAGTATATGGCTAATTTAATTGAAATAAAAAATATAAGACTATGAGTATAGGTTATTTTAATGTTATTCAATTTTTAAAGATTTCCTTTTGAAATGAATGAAAATTTTTTTTAAGAAAAAAATATATTCAACATCATCTTTGTTTTTAAAATAATAAATTAGATTATCTATGGGGACCGCAAAAAAACCTTTCAACTTGCATCATTACTTTTGATGTATGGAATAATGATGCGTTTAATATTATATGAGATTCAATATTTTTATATATATATATTATAATAATGATATTCCTTATATGGAAGTGTATATATATATACTTTATGTATAGGTGTGTATATATATAGTTTAATATATCAGATTCTACTATTTTACAAAATAATGTTTTGGGAAATTGTTTTTTCTTTTGATCATGTCTTATAATAACAGTTGTCCATATCTAATGTTTTTCTTATAGCTCTTTTATTTTTGGTACACATTTTGGTTCTTTCGACTCTATTATGTATATATATATATATATATATATATATATTTATATAATTGAAAATAAAAGATGAAACAGTCCAGATATGATGGCAAATATTATATGCACACCTAATTATATTCACCTTTTTATTTTTTGAATTTTAAATTGAAAAACAGTTTTCTGAGTCTTTTTAAAGAAGTCTTTTCCTTCATATACTCGTACTTATTCACATTTCAAATTGCAATTACTCTGTTATGCAATTTCTGGATTATAATGTACTATAACGAATTACAATTTTAGATAATGTAGTTATTTGGGTTTTTCTTTGGGATTTAATAAGGAAGATATATACAAAAAATTATTTTAATTTTTATACTTATTGTGAACTGCTTCTGATGCACTACATTATACATATATAGTGTGTTACCTGTTGTATTCCAATTAAAGAATATCAAACCAACCGAGTAACCTGAGTTGTCAGCAATTGAATGCAAAGAAAAAAAAAAAAAAATGTCAAAATGATTTATTTTTGACAAATCAAGAGAAAAAAACAAAAAAAATTGGATTTTTTATTTTTCTAATTACGTATCCAGAGACGTACAGTACATAATTATTATATAAAAAATACTATATAATATAAGATAAACGCATACGCATAATATTTTTTTTTGAAAATTTTGTTTTGAAATCAGTGTTCAGCGAAGAAATTAGTTGACTTTTTTTTTGAATTTTGGATTTTACATTTTTTTGATATTTTTTTTTATTATTCTGTAATCTTTTCATCATTAGCAATCATGAATTAAAATCATTTAAGGCATCATTAAGACATGAAGAAAATTTGTCCATTAACATAACGAGCAATGAATTTATAATAAAAGCCGGCAAATATATTATGTGTATATATGTAAGTAATAAGTATATATATATATATACGTTCCTACTCATCATCAAATTTTTCATTTTTAATGATGCAATACAATTGAAAGTAAAGAAACAAAACCAACATATTCAGCAACAGTATATACATACATATATGTAATATAAACAAGTTTTGTGATTTGATGTTTCTATATATGTGTTGAACTGAGAATTCGGGTACGATATCTCGGTTTTTAAAATTTTGCAAATTAAAATCTTGAAAATCGAAATCTTTTAAAATTTCGAAAATCGAAATCTCATATTTTTTGAAATATTGAAAATCGAAATATCTTTTTGGTTTATTAATTTACTATCTTCTAAAATTCCTTGATTCATACATCATGTTTTGTTAAGTTGACTACGGGTTGGGTCTGAAATCTCAGTTTAGTAAAACTCGTTTTCACAAAATCTCGTTTTAGAAAATCTCGTTTAGGAAATCTCGTTTTAGAAAATCTTGTTTTTAGAAAATACCTTGTTTTTATATTCTGGAAAAAGCTGATAATTCTGGTTTTGTATCCAACTCCAAAATCCTTAAAAACCAGATTTTTCAATTAAAAAAGAGATTTTTCAATAAAAAACGAGATTCTTCAAAAATCGAAATCTCATTTTTTTTGAAATATCGAAAATCGAAATCCCTTTTTGATTTATTAATTTACTTTCTTCGAAAATTCCTTGATTCATACATGATGTATTTTGATAAGTTGACTACGGGTTGGGTCTGAAATCTCAGTTTTGTAAAACTCGTTTTCACAAAATCTCGTTTTAGAAAATCTCATTTAAGAAATCTTGTTTTTAGAAAATCTCATTTTGGAAAATCTTGTTTTTAGAAAATACCTTTTTTTTATATTCTGGAAAAAGCTGATAATTCTGGTTTTCTATTCAACTCAAAAATCCTTAAAAACTAGATTTTTCAATTAAAAAAGAGATTTTTCAATAAAAAACGAGATTTTCTAAAACGAAATTTTCTAAAACCGAGATTTTCTAAAAACGAGATTTTAATAAAAAGATTTACTAAATCGAGATTATGAATTTTACATGGATGATAAAGAACAGTAGCTAGAAATACTTAATTTCGCGTTTTACCCCCGCTCCCTTCAAATATAATTATTGAAGCTAGATTTTGCATCGAAAATTAAAATCAAATAAATAGTATGTATGTATACATAATATTTAATTTTTTAATTAGTTTTTACGAAATCTGGTAATTTTTTTGGAAAAAATGTGATTTTACGAGTTTTATTAAAAATCTTAAAAGATTTCGTAAGAACGAAATTTAGATTTTCGAGTTTTTTAAAAAATCACTAGATTTTGATTTACAAGATTTTAAAAACCGAGATTTCGTATCGCCCCTTTAAACTGACAATTATACTATACATAAAATGTTATGTCTTATATTTTTAGATTAAGTTGATTCTTAAAAAAAAAAAAAAAAAAAAAAACAACTTTTTTTATAGTTGCATTGAAACACCTCTACTTATATGGGTTCCTTTTAATATCAAAAACTGAAATTTTAGCAACAACAGAAAGAATCATCATTTAGATGAATGGATTTAATTTTTTGATTTTCATGTCATTAAAGGTGGTATTTCCTGTGTTGTATACTTATAGTACTTTTATAAGATGCAATTCAACAATAAAAAAAACAAAAATCTGATGAAGAAGCAAATGATTGGTGCATAGCTTATTAAGAGATTCAATGAGGTAAAGATAGTAATTTTAAAATTTAATGGGGTATCATTTATGTTTTTTTTTTTTTTTTTTAGTTTTTTGTGAATGCCATGATGTTATAATTAATTGGTGGAAATTTTTTTGATTTAATTAAGTGGTTTCGATTTTATTACTTTATATCAACGACCTCATCATATACATATATATTTTATATATTCGCCATATGGTTTAAAGTAAAAAAAAATTTGATTTTTAATTGAACTAATAATAAACTAATGCAAAAATTTTTTATTATATCCATGTTGTTTGCTTTGAATTCAACATCAATCTATCATATATAAATTTTGAGAATAAATGCAATTATGTTGCAATTTAAAACTAAAAATTATGATCTTTAATTGGATTTTAATGAGAAATTATCACTTCCTTGTTCTGTTTTTTTAATTTGACATGGATCTATGTACATATCCAATACAAATATATTCATCTATAATTAGTTGGTAAGTTTTAACACTTTTTTTTTTTTTAGAATGGTTTATAGACTATAATTTAATACCATTTTTTTTATTTAAATTTAAAACTTCTTTTTACCTTTGCGTTTTGTTATAAATTTAAAGTAATAATTAAATTAAAACTCAAGTTGCATCTATATGTATTATATGTATTATTTTATTTCTTAAAAATAAAGGTATAGTATAATTAAGTTTATTCTTCTAAATCGATTCATGACAGCAATTCTTTGTTTTTTTTAGATTTCTCTATTTCTGGTGATTCTAAATAACGTTCAAAAGGAAATGATTATTTGATTTTCTGATCCCTTCATGGTTGAACGGCCCACAAAGCAAAAGAAGTCATTGAAAAAAAGAATTGAAATGTAGATTGTAGATATATTTAAAACACATTAAAAAAATAAAATTGATATATACAGGGTGTCCGGGACTCAAGTACGCGCACTACACTCAGTGATTGGGACCATTAAATAAATGTTTGTTTTAATACAAACAAAAATTTGTACTGCAGAGGGGGTCTATTGTGGACCCTTTTCGAGATATGAGGGATTAAAGATTGAAGGAGACTTTTCATAAAAAAAATCAATAACTTTTGAACAGCTTACTGTAGAGAGATAAAAAAAATCCATTTTGTAGAGTAAGTTGTCACCTTTAATTTTTGTGGAATAATGATCCCCCCATATACCCAACAGTTACAAAGATATGAAGGTTCAAAATGATTTGACACCCTGTATATAAATAAACTTAAATTAAAACTAAAATAATAAGTTTAAAAAATATAAAATAAAAATCTCATAAAAAAATAACATAATTTTAGGTCATAAATCATAAAAATTTAATTAGTTATGATGACTTTATTGAAAAATTTAATTCCTTTTTTGAATTTAAAGTGTAGAACACAAATGCAAAACACAGAGAAAGAAAGTCAAATCCCGTCAACCAATCAAAATTTCCTTATTGTAATATAAAATTATTGTAAGTGTCATGTTTTGACGTTGTTTCATTGTTTTTTGTTGTTTTTTTTGGAATATTTATTGAAAAAAGTCAGTGGCCCATAAAGTCATCATTTAAATGGTCACGATTTTTCAATAAAAATTGTGAAAAAAATAAAAGATTTATTATTTCTTTTATTTTGTTAGTTTTAAAATTTTTTTTAATTATTTTAACATGGATAACCTCTATTATAAGATTAGTATATATGTGAGTGTACAATCTGTATTAAAATTTTAGAGTTACTTACTATACTATTAGTTATTGGATAAAAATTTGATAAAAATTAATCAGCATGCAGTATACGCATGACTATTGAATGCTAGAAGGAAAATTAGATTTATAGTAATTTACTTTCAAAATGAATATATAATTTAATATTTATAAAACTTTGACTATGAAAGTTAGGGCCTATTACTTATTATTTTAAAATGGAGTTGACAGTTGCGGACTGTGGTACACCACTTGAACTTTTTTGACAGGCCTTGTATTCTGAACACTATTTGATCGGTATCAATCGTATCTTAACATGAGTATTAAAAAAAAATTTTATAGTATGTTGTCGTATTACCGATTTATAACTTGGGTACAGTGAGCGTAGCCACTACGCAACATCGAAGTTGAAAAATGCAAAAATGTAGCTATCAAATTTTTCAAGAACAATGCAAAGCGTTAAAAGCGTTAAAGTGACATTTAATGTAAATAAATTATGTAAATAATCATAATTAATTTTTCAATCAGTAGGTACGGTACTTTAAAGGTACCTAAATATTTAATTTTTTAATTTTTATAATTCTATAATCTCCAATTTCAAGCTAATAATTAATAATAAAATATTAAGGCAGACAAAACATAAACACTTAGCTGTCAAAATAGCGCAGAAGTTAAAAGTTGAGCTACTTTTGCGTTTAGGCTGCGTTGAAACTTTGCTGTTAGTTTCATTGTGGACATTTATATTGTTTTTCCCTATGTTTAACTTTTGAAGTAGTATTTCATCGTTGTTGCTTACGTTCATTCTATTTAGGAGCTCAGTTTCATTCATACGACTAGGCATCATTTTCATTCTCAGCTCTAAATACTATTATTTCTTTTGACATTTCTTTTGACGCTTTTACCTTAAAAAAAACATAAAAAAGTCATACATAGGATTAGTGCAGTGTCATTATTGAAATTTCAAATTTAATTATTAAATTAATCCGTTATATGGTGTCGCATAAATATTTTTTCCCTTTGATTATTCTGACGTTTTTATTATTTGAATGTTAAACCCTTAAGTATATTACAAATTTTATTTTAACATAATTATTAAAGTGTTTTGTTTATTGAATTTTAATAAAATTATCACGTTCAATTCAATTTTAAATTAAAAACTTCCGAATATATTTTTTTAATTGTAAAATTTATTGCCCCGACAATTTATTTTTAATTAGATAATAAATGTGATAACTGAACTAAGTATACTTAAAAAATTATTCTAAATTTGAATTTTAAAAATATTATAAAACTATACGAATTGTCGGAATTCTAAACATTTCTTAAAAAAAATTTAAGTACTGAATTCCTTTAAAATGTAATTAAATATATTTGAAGTATATAGTTAATTACAGAATCAACATAACTACTAAGTTATTTTGAACTTCATTTTCTTTTGGATCTTTAGTATTTTAAAATTGAATGAATTGACTGAGTAATGAGTAATGTTATATGATTTTGTATTTAATTAAAATTTTTAGAAATAATTCGTGATAAAATGTGATAATAAAAATTTGAATACAAATCTACAATTGGTGTTTATTGTTCATGTTGTTGATTTTATTATTTCGAGTCTCGAAATGACGTCTTGTTCTTATTTGTTCTCGTTATTAAGTTCCATTGTTATCTTAATTTTTATTTCAATATTTTGTTTACTATTTTTTGTGTGGTTTTGGTTATTAAAGAAATTGTTACGTGTATTAAAATTTTCAATGTTGTCTGGATGACTATTTGTTGTTGTATGTGTTGTTATGATCAATATGAAAACAATATGATGTGATATGTTCTATATTTTATAGCCTATCTACAATGAACGCTCTCACTACGATCTGTACACGTAGCTACCTGTCAAACTAAGTTAAATGTATTGAATTAAATGAAAGTGTCTACAATAGACGCAGCCTTGTCGCAGTCATTACGCAGTCATTAAAAAAGTTGTTTAACTTATAACTTTTTCGCTTTCTTTCCATATTCAAATGTCAAATAATTGAACTTTAATAAATATTTTTTATTGAAAAATAAAAAAAAAAATATATTAGAATAAAAAATTAATAAAATTATTCAAAATAGCTATACAATAAACTTAAAACTATTGAATATATTTTAATTCATGAAATTAGTAAACAAAACAATGTCAAAAAACGCTGTCATGTACATTCCATTCTGGACACTCCCTGGTTGACTACGTCATGAAAGCGGAATGAGAGTGACATGAGAGCGTCATTGTAGATGGACCATTATACTAAATTGTTTTATTAGTGTTTTATTAATATAAATGTAGGTATCTTTTTATTTGAAGCAAATTTTATTGTAAATGTCAACTATTTAAATTGACAGTTATTCTTTCTTCTGACAGTTTTATTAAATCTGAACGCTCTGATCGTAATTTGAATGTAGCTTTGCTTTGAGTGTGCTTAACTTATTCAAAACTTGTTCTGAACTAAGTTTGAATAAAAGAAAAACCTTAAAATAAAATTAATTTATTTATATATGTACAAATTTTGCCGTTGTCTCAATAACGTTTAAATTAAAAATTTAATAAGTAATTTATATTTAAATTAAAAAGCTTTTACAAGCTGTGTCAATAAACCATTTTTATCTGGGATTTTTATTTACATTTACTTATAACTATCTTTTTCATCCTATAGATACTTAACTTTAATTATAAATTTGAAAAATTAAAAAAAAAAAAAAACTATTCTATTAATAAGAACCGACTTAAATATTTATTTTTCTGAATTATATCAGACATTGTACCTAGTATTTTGCTTTTTTTAAAAATAAAATTAAAATAGATATAAAATTTTACGGTGATTATTATGCTGCATTGATGTTAGTTAAAAAATAAATGAGTTCTCAATTTCCTATTTCTACTATTGAATAGAAAAAAAAAATTCCGTCATTTAAAGTTTCATTAAATACTTTTTGAATTCTGATTATTTCTTAAAAGTTTCATTATAAGTATGACATAAAAAGGCTTTTATTATTATTTCTTCATTTTTTTTTTTAAAAAGCATTTATGAGTGTGTCGTTTTGTTTTTATATTGAAAGTTTACCCAGGATGTGCATTTGAGTTCCTTATTATAAATTTTCTCATACTTATACTTATATCTAAGTACGTACCTACTACATACATATTTAATAGTTTTTAAGTTTGAATAGGAAAGTAAAGTAAAATAAAATATAGTTTTTATCTGAATCATTTTTTTTTTTTAAAAATAAAGTAGGAGATGTAACTCAATATGAAATCTTTTATATACTCAATATCAGGAAACCATTTAAATTATTATTATTTTTTTTCTAACCCAATTGGCACATTGAAGAATTTTGTAATTTATATATACATGTGTTTTTTCGGAATTTTTATGTAGTGGAAAGGAATAAAGGATATTCAAATATGAGATTTATGTATTTTTTTTTTTTTAAATTTGAAATAAAAACAAAATGGTGCAAAATAGTAAAATATTATTGAACAAATTTTTATTAATTCATTATATTTTTATTAAAAAAGATTTCATTAACTACCGCTTCTGGAATTGCCTAAAAATTCGATTCTGGTTCACCATATTATATTAGGTTATTCGTTTACATAATTCTGCACTTATTTCACTATGTTGGTTTTAAGATTATTGGCTACAAGGTGTACTGCAGTAAACCAATGATTTAATAAGTATAACTTCAATCAAAACTATCCAATGGGGTTATAACGCATGATCTTCAATTAAAAAAGTTATTATGTTTACTTTGAGTTAAATTTTTTATTTGAATTTCTATAGTCAACAAATGATCATTGGGTTTAAGATATTCGATTAACTGATATTTAAATATTCGTCTTGCAACACAAGTCTTTTTAAAAAAAATTCCGAAAGGTGCCATATTGCAAGTTTTAAAGTTCGTAAGAATTACGTCCTTTATATTCTTCTCGAATTTCATCCTCACTTTGATTTATAGAAGGGAACGTGTCATATGCCTATATTCCATTTTACTATTTTTCAAGTTTTAAAGCTCTTGAGAACTACTTCCATTAGAGTCTTCTCGATTTTCATCCTTATTTTAATTTACAGAAGGGAACGTGTCATATTTCATTTGCGCATACTATCATTTGTCTGTATTTCTTAATAATTTAACTGTATTTCAGTTGTCTGCGCATTCCATTTTCCTATTATTGTTAGTAAAATCATACCTCTTTTACAGAATATTTTTATGTACATGTGAGATTCTGAGTTAAGAGAGATTTTAAAGTTTGTTACAAAATAAGAATTCTAATAATTTGTTAAGCGAGGGTTTGGAGCGGATTTATTGGAAGCGGGGGCACTATTGAAAGTTCTTTATTATTGAAAATATGTATATATTAAATATAAAAAATATCTAGGAGAAATTTTATAGTTGGTTACAAAATCTGGATTTTTAGTTTTTTCCAAAATATTTATACAGGCAAATGATAATACAAACAAATGATAATACAGGCAAATTAAATACAAGAAAATGAAATACAGTCAAAATAAATACAGGCTTGCGATAGTGACCCTTCAGAATCAAAATATTTATAAAATTTTATAATATAATTTATTAAAAATTATAACTCCTTAAATATTTGGAAATAAATTTAGAAAAAAAAAAGAAAACCTGATATTATAATGCCGTGACATTAACCTTTTCCTTCCTTTATGCAATCCAAACACGCTCAGATTTTACAAAAGTATTCAATTTTTTTTAAAAAATTATGTAAATTTTTTTTTTTTGCCTTGTAAATGCTATTTGGGAATAAATGCATTGATCTTGTATTATATATAATGGATAAGTAAACTTTATATTAATGGATTATTGCATGTATATTATATACAATTTCTTTACATGCATAAATACATTTTAAATACGGATGTTTTGTTCAATGTAAATAGTTTTTATTTTTTCTATATACTTTGTTGCAAAATCCTTTTTTTTTAACATTTTACAACAACAAAAATGTGTATTCCTTAAAGAAAATTTTAAGTCAATGACTTCTGTACTTTATAAAAAAAAAAAAAAAAAAAAAAAAAAATTGTATTAGTATTGTATAGTTTTTCGTGACATATTTTTTCCTTTGTATGGTTTTTTTTTTTATTTTTGTATTCAGTTGTGGGTAATTTAATCCTTAAAATGACTGTAATGCATATTTATGCAATTTTAATTTAAAAAAATATTTTGTTTTTTTATTTCTTTTTTATATTTACAAAATGTGGTGAATATAAATGAAGGTGGTGGTTTTTTTTTTTTGAATTGCGTGAACAAAAAAAAAACAAGTCAAGTATAAATATATATTTAAATATATCCAATTAAAAAACTTATAGGGAGGGGGAAAAGAAAGAGAATACAAAAATAGGAATAAATATTAAAATTAGGGAAGGGGTAATAAAGCCAATGACAATAAGGCCAAATAGGCCAATTAGAATTATAAAATAAAATCTAATTCGTACTTATACATATTAAAAATAAAGCTTAAAATATTTTTAAAATATTTGAAATGGGGGAGGGGGGAGGGGGAGAGAATACAAAAATAGGAATAAATATTAAAGTTGGGGAATAGGTAATAAAGCCAATGACAAAAAGCCAAATACTTAAGTCATAAATTAAAAATAAAGTTAAAAATATTTTTAAAATCTTTGAAAAAGGGGGGGGGGCAAATACAAAAATAGGAATAAATATTAAAGTTGGGGAAGAAGTAATAAAGCCAATGACATTAAAGCAAAATAGACTATAGATTAAAACCAAAGTTTAAAATATTTTTAAAATTTTTGAAATGGTTTTATTGAAATAAGACTTTTGAAATAATAGAAACTCTCGCGCAGAAACTCTTCTTAACTGCATGAAAGATCTCCTTTCCAAATATAGAATGAGAAATAAAGCCCAATAGGTGAATTTCAAATAAAGTCTTAAAAATTTTTTTTACATGTTTAATTTTTTTAAATGTTTTTGAATCCAGAGCGGAAACTCTTTGTAATAATGAATTAATAAATTAATATAAATTATTAAAACACAAATTATTTATATTCATATAAGTAGATACTGTACCCTCTTACACCTTTTATATTAATAACAACATATTACATATAATGTTAATAACATAAAGGTATAAAATAAAGGACAACTCTGGATTTGGTAAACTCGGCTCCGACTTCGAATTATTCGCTTCTAATCCTTATTTTTCATATATATGATAATAGGCTCTAATTTCTAGTTTAGAGTTTTGCCAGTTAGACATCATATTTCAATTAAATTTGGAAATAAACCTATAAAACCTTATTTCCATAGGGTTTTGTGCACCGTACCGAAATAAATTTTGTAATATTCTAAAAGAAAAAAGGCCCAAATATATTCTTTAGACACTTTTATATTATATCCATTTATATTTTTGTAATTTATTTTTAAAAAAAACTTATTGACAAAACTAAAAGCCTAAGGTTATAGTTTATGATAAGTGTATTACATATAAAAGGGAAGATGTGGTTTAAATAAGGCAAGATGTGTTTACAAAAGGAAGGATTGGTATAAAATAAAATTGAAAAGATTGTATAATTGTAAACAGAATAGTTATAATATAAGGAATAAAATAAGAGGTTGTGTCAGAAATACAAAAAAATATGATTTGAAATTGAATGACATAATTTACATGAGAGAAGTTTTGTGTCCTTTATAAGCACGTTCAACCTAATTCTATTGTATATTACATTTGAAATGTATATATATTTATATATATATATATATTCAAATTGATATGATGATATCAAATAAACAATTAATTGTTTTTTTCATACATACTTATATATAAGTTATTCATAATATTTATGACTTGTTAAACAATAAAATCGCGTTTCTTGTAAAAGTCTTATACAATCAAACAACTTTATAATATGTTTGATTAAATTATTTTAAATTTACTATTTATTTCTAAATTGTTCTAAATATTATGTTATTAATATATAAGTTATACATATGTACATATATGTATTTCATTCATTAAATCATTTCTTATTTTGTACAAAATTCATATTAAATCGATAGCGTATAACTTAAATGAAAAATAATTAAATTTAAAGCTAATATAAATTCATTAAAATTAAGTACTTACGATTAAAAAAATTATTATTTTTTTATCTATAAAAATACATTATTTATATATATATGTAGCCAATAAATGTCATAAAAATTTATAAATAAATTAATTATTTTGCTAAGAAAAAAAATTATATTTTATAATTTATAACCGATAATTTTGTAATTAAATTGCAAATAGTTATTATAAACTTTTTTTTTTGTATATCTTAGTTAATAATTAATTTAAATCGGTTTACAAATCAATCTATAGAATTGTTTTTTTTTTATTTTAATTTATTAATTTTAATTCAACTTATTTTATAGGGGTACGATTATATATGAAACAACTTTTCTTATAATTTTTTTTAAAGAAATTAAATTAGAAAAATATGTGCTTATTAGTTACGTTTAGTTCATTTGTCTGTTACTTCGCTGATAGTTAAAAAAAAATAAATGTGAATTAGATGAACAATGGATCAACAAAGAAGTTTTTTTTTAAAATACTTATATAATGTATATATCTGATACCTGATATCTGCCTGATAGATTTAAATTTTTTAATTATTGAAGAATTATGCGTTAGATCGTCTGTACTAGGGCTGCGGAGTCAAAAATCAAATAGTTTTGATTCTGACTTCGACTTCATCTTTTTATCTCTAAAACTTACTACGACTCTTCAGTCAAGCATGTTTTACATAATATTAGTCTACTTATAAAATTGTATAACTACTTAACATAGTCCACACTGTAAATCTTAAAACCTTTAAGACCCTGTAAAGAAAATAGTATATAATTTAAATAACTTATATTGTAATCAAAAGTATTAAGAAAGGGAAATTTCAATTTTGCCCGCCCTTAATTTTATTTAAACCTGCATTAATTATACATGCAATATTATTAATTTTATACCGTTCTCCGACTCCGATACCGTTCGCCCTGGTTTGTACACCACAATTTTTTTTTTCAAATATGAATGAAAAATGTTTAAATGTAATTAAAATTATAATTGATAGTAAGAAATAAAGTAAAAAATTAAGAGAGTAAAAATTTTCCATACAAAAAACGTGCGCGCGCATTTTATTTTATAATTAAAGTTCTAAAGCAAATAAATCTGAAGTTACGTTAAATAAGATGCTTTAGGGCGAAAGTCAAGATCGAAAGGTTTAAAATAGCTTTATAGTTGTATAACTTACATTTACTTACATAATTTTGATTCCTTAAAATTTGAAAAATGCAAAAGTCAAACTGCATGCAATTTTTAAGCTTTAAAAATTGTTTATGCAATTCCTTTATTTTCTATTTAATTTTAATTTACAGTTAGATGGTTATGTTAAATTCATGAGTAAGTTCTTAACGCATTGTGTTTATTAATAAAGCATTTTTGAGAACGAACGTAAGTAATCACAGAAAAAAAGATACATATACATTTTCCACTCTACCCGTTACACGTGCTACATTATATGGAAGTTCAGAAATTACTAGAAATTAGATATTAATATAGATACATAAATCTTTTTGTATACTTATATAGTAATCTAATTTAGGCAAAAATTTAGTCTATATTTAAAAAATGAGAAAGTTTACTTTTCATAATTTTCCTCAAGCAATCCAAGATAATGTTTAATATCAACCCATGTGGACTTTTTTAAAAAAAATATTTACTATGTATACAATTATTATTATCATAATTACTCTATTATTACTTTTTATAAGTTCTTTTTCTTTTTTTTTTTCTATTTTCCTCTTGTTTTCTCTTTCTAATTATAGTCTTAAATATTTTTTTAAAGCTATAATTTAATCGGATAATAATTTTGTTTTTTTTTTATTTTCATAATTAATAATCTTGAAAATTTTACTTTCAAGTCAAGTTCATCATAATTTTAAAATAAAAAAATTATTACAAAAAAAAAAAAAATATTTTTATAAATAATTTTGAAGCTTTAAGAAAAATTAAAATTTTCTTATCACATTGAAATTAATTTATGATTCAAAGTTGAAGACTGTTTTTTATTAAAAAAACATTATTATCGCTTGGAAATTTTCAAACTATACAAAATTTATAGAAATAATTATGATGGTTGGCTAGAACCCTGTACAACTATAAGTAAATAAGTAATCAAAATAAAAAAACTGAGTTAATTTGGTTCTTTTGTGTTTTTGAAGGTTATTATGTGGCACGCTAATATTTATAGAGCTGTACTAATACAAAATTGTCAACAAAATTATTAAAAAAAAAATATAATTACTTAATTAAAAAATAAATGAAAAATATTAATTAAAATTATTTAAAAATCATGCGTATGCCACTATCAGTTAAAGTTTTTTTTATTTATATATATGATATCATATCTTAAAATTTAACCTTATATACGTGTAAACTAGTGTAATATAACATGCGTTAAACTATTTTTTATATATAGGTACTTTTTTTTAAACAAGTGAAAAAACAAGTGAAAAATATCAAGTCTTTTTAAAAAAGCAAATTTCTAAAATTATACTTTGTTAATATACAATAATAATATTAAGAATATAAGCCTAATGCAATCAAGGCAATTCGTTAATATCTTCCCAAATATAATGTAAGGGCTTCAATGTTAATGTTTAACCCTACTTATATACTCAGGTGCCTAAGATATTACCTTAAATATATACACAGGTTGCCTAGGTTACTCGTTTTTAAAAAAAAAGAAATTTTGAATTTTTAAGTCCTAATAGCCCTTAAATAGGAAAGTTTTCTATGTTTTTCAGCTGATTCTCAAGGATCTAACTCTCCTTAGTACTTCCAAACTTTTCAGGTTCAAGGAGTTAAATATGTGACATACATCAAAATTTGGGTCATTTGTGAAGTAATTTCTAAGGGTCTAACTTGTCCTAAAATTTCAAACTCCTAACTTAAGCCGTTTAGAATATATGGGAGGTCGAAAATTTTGCAAAATTTGAGTTTGGCATAACGGTAAATTAAAGTGCGGTACTTTAATTGTCATGGTCACTATATTGTCTTTTACTGTTTTCAGAAAATATACCTTTTAGAACTTTGGTTATAAAAATTTAAATATAGGGCTTATTCAGACCTTTGGAGATTTAAAATTCAAGGGCTCTAGCTCCGTACTGGTAGAGCTACAGAAAAAAGTCGTTTCATGAAATTTCCGATGTTCATCCGTATTTAAAATTTCATGTTTTTTTCATTTCAAACGGACGGACAGAGTAAAACTATATTAGACACATTTTTAAATTTTTTTTTTGAAATATACTAAAAAATAAGGACAAGGTGTGAAACTTGTTGTAAGTCTATAAATTATTTTACAGAAAAAAAAATAACAATTTTTTTGTTGAAGTATAAAGATAGTGAAGTGATTATTAAAAATAAAACGTAAATCGTGATTGTGATGATTGAAGGAACAAGTACATGTAACGTGTAATGAAAGTGAAATAATAACTAATAACTAATAAGTAATACTGATAATTAATAATGATAGATAAGTAATATGAGGTTCGCAAATTTCACAAGAAAAGAATAATTGTATGTAAATGTCCCTATTAAAACAAATGTACTGTCAATACTTTTTTTTTTTTATGTTTTTCCAATGAAATTTGAGATTTTGAAGAAAAATATGAGATTCTCATTTTGAAAATTAAGTAATTATTCTCATATTTCTTTTTCACCTTTAATCTTTCATCTACATCTGTCGTGCTAAGGAAAAAAGTCGTAAGCGCCAAAATCGAATTTTCGGGATAATGGAATATTTGACATCAGATAAATGTCGCACAATTTTTTACTAAGAAAAAATGTCACATATCTACCATCTACCTCTAAGTCGCATCTATGTCTAAGCTTTAATAACTTAATAAATTTAGTATTGCTTAGCAAAAAAGTTGTATATCCAAATTAACTATGAACACCTAATACTATCTTATCTCTTGTAAGTTCAAAAAAATTGTTTTTATTTATTTAACATATTTGTTTTTCAAAAATTCAAAAAGAATTCAATATAGCGATGCGCGAATTTTATATTACACTAAAAGTTAAATCACCTAAAACCAAGAAAAGGTAGAAACGACTTTCTTTCTTAGGATGGCAGATAGTTATATTTAGTACTTTAGTACTTTAGTACATTTGCTATGTCATCATTTCATTATTATATATTTTTTTTTTATTTAAATTCTCATGCAATTTCACAAATATTAAGTATTGAAAAAACGATTGTAATGAACTTTGCGTAATATATATATATATATATATATGTATATATAAATAATGTTTATACATATTTGCCAAACTTTTTTTTTATCACTTTGCTCATAACAAAAACCCAAAATAACAAAATAGCAAGTATTTGAGTTTTTGATAATTTTCATAAGATTTCGTGAATTCATCAGTTAAAAAAAAAAAGTTAATTTGGAACACTTGAATAGGTTTATTATGTACTCAAGTTTGTATACTTATATCTTCAAAAATAACTTTTTAACATAGTTGTATTCACCTTAAAGTGATATGTTGTTTTTTTATTTTGTATTTATTTTTAGAAAAAAAAAAGTGTAACACATTTTTAATGTATTTTTCATCATTTCCATTGTAATTGTTCTGTATTTTGTAGTTTTTTTTGACTATTTTGTATCTTCAATTATTTACATAAATTTTTTTTTTGGGGTTATGTTTTCGTTTTGTATATTTTCATTACAAATAAATGATAAACTTTGTTTTTTTGATTATTTTGCAAGTTATTGTTTAATAATAAATTTAGTTGTTGTTGTTGTTTTTTTATTTCACCTAAAATAGGTTAACAAAATCATTTAAAATAATATTTACTAAGAAAAATATACGTGTATATATATAATATAGATAACAAAAGAAAACAGTTATATTAATTCACGTAAATAGGTGCAATATAAGATGTTAAATAAAATAAAATAAAATTAAAAAATTTCGAAAACAAATTTAAGTCACAAATTGCGTATAAAGTAATATTTGTTTAATTAACTTACAACTGTTTTTGGGTTAATTTTCAAAAAAAAATTTAAATTTAAATTTTGTTATAACCGTAAGAATTAAATTTAATCACTTGATAAGTAAGTGTGTTTAATAAGACTTAGTAAGTGTGTTGCTATTTTAAATAGGTACCTTTAAATGGTTTAAGTCTGTTTTTCATTTTGTTTAATTTATAAATTAGTTTATTTATTGTTGAGTCTTAATTACAATAATTTAAAAGACACTAAAAGTTAAAAGTCGAAAAGGAAATGCAAAACAGAATTCAATGAACTGTCACACACTTTAAATTTAAACGAACAAGATAATTGATTAGACTGTGCATACTTTAGGATACCAGCTTAGAAGATAATATATATATAAATCATTCAGTTAACTAATTACGACAATTGTAAACGAACCTCTTGTATTAGATCGTGATTGTGATGATTTTCGAACCTCTTGTATTAGACTAACTAAATTTAAGTTAGCCATAAAACTTAATTGTAAAGATGTTAGCCATAAAAATTAATTACTTTTAGCATAATTTCAATTCAAAAAAGGTAAATTTTATGGCAACTTCTCAATGTATACATACACTTGAGTCTATATCTATCCCTTTAATTTTCAGCGACACAAACGTAATGGCAAATTTAATATACCCTGTTAACTATATGTTGGATGTGGATAAAAAAATGAAAGAAAATGTTACGTCAAAAATACTTGAATAAAAAAAAAAAATTTACTGAAATGCAACTGACCTTAATTAGGATTTGGAGAATTACTTAAGTACAAAAAATTGCAATAAAGAAATCAATAAAGATTGAGTTTAAAATGCAGTTTTTGATTATCAGTATCTTGAACAAAGAAAATTAATTCATGGATTAAATAACCATACCTTACAATATATATACATATATGTATACGAAATATTAACCTTACCATTTTATTTGTAAATATTGTTTGAAAAAGGAATACCAACCTTCTATCAAATTAAATGTTGCAGCGAAATTTATAAATAGGTTAACTCAACACGCTTGAAAATTATTAAGTTAAAAAAACCTATTTAAAGCGATTTAAAAATTTTAAAGCGTTGTAGTTAGCCAATGTAAAGCGACTACTGTCGTACATTACACAGAACAGAATTTTTTCAAACATCATTTATTAAAAATATAGAATTAAAATTTGATCATTATACTTTTTTTTGGTTGTTTTTTTAAGTTCTAACTGTTCAACTGTTAGGCTAATAAGCCTGTCTATACCATAGGTATATGTTGGAACAGGGGGTCATATTGTATTCGTGCTATTAAAATTGATCTTAATTAATTCCACATACAATTTAAATATTAGATAGTACTACGCTATATAACATGTAGAAGCGTCTTAGATTTTCAATAGCTACAATTCTATTTTGATTTATATTGTAATATTTTGTATTTCATTTATATGGTATTCTATATCTGTGAGTTATATTATTCAACTAAATTATTTGTTTATATTTTGTATTTATTTATATTGTTATATTAATGTATTTTTTTATTAAAAATATATAATTATTAATTAGTGATTAAGCCATTAATTTGAAACCAATGACGAATAGTAGTCGAGTCGAAAACCAGAAAAGTTTTTTCACTTTCACTGGGCATTGAACCCGGATCTTTCGTATGATAGGTCGGAACTCTAACTACTGTGCCACCCAGCTGTCAATTACATTCTTTGGATAAATTTGGACATTGGACCCTTTTTATGGACAATACCAAAAAATTTCTATATAATTAAATAATATACATTGTTTTAAACATACTATGTATTTTGAATAAAATTATTAAAATTAAATTATATATTTAAAAAAATAACAAAGGGGATGTTATATGATCAAATTTATTTCAACACGTCATTTTTTTTTTTTTGACACATGTCAATTTGTAGTGAAAGGACTAAATGCTGGCTATTTAACATCTTTCAGTTTAAATAAAAAAATATTAAATAAACTTCATTAATTTTTAATTAATTATTTTTTTTAAGTTATGTAATTCTTTTTTTTTTTCTTAATTTTATAATTATAAATAATTATAGTTAAATATTGAGCAATTTTTCACAAATGTATAATTGACGTATTGTTACGTATACTGTTTTTTACTTCATAGAAATACATATATCGTAATTCAACACACTTATCTACAATTTAAAATAAAAATCAATAATTTCATATAACTTAAACTTAACCAATAATGATGAGTTGAAAAGTTAACAAAGACTTTTCATAATTGCTATCATTATATTAAATTTTTTTTTAAATTAAATTAAATTACCTGTTAAATTATTAAAGAAATTACATGTTTAATTAAATAATTTGTTCACAATGTAATTTCTGCATCTTCTCTTGCTCATACATATACAATACATATTCAATTTAAAGTTAAATACATAATAATATTATAGTGTGTTTTGAAACTATATATTCTCTTTTGATTATTTGTTTGTTTTTTTTTTTATTATTTTTTTTCTTTTTCATCTTTCCTATGACGTCCTCAGCATAACAATGATATGTTTAAAAATAGTTTTTAAATAACCTGTTAATATACCGTTAATCTAAATTTTCTTATATGTTAGCTTTATTTTTTTAATTTATACTTAAGTTAATTCGCTTTGAATTCATGGGGTGCCTATAATTAAAAATCAAAATATAAAATTTAGCTTTCTCTGTTTAAGGTTTTTTTTTTTTGTGGTTAATTAATAAAACAAATTCACCATACTGAGTGAGTAATTTTGTGGTAAAACTGTTAATTAGCAATTCAATGGAGTTGCGCACAAATAAGAGTTCATCGATAGATCACATAATTAAGGTAATTTTATGTGGTGTATTATGTGGTGGTGTAAGAAATGTAAAATACCAGAGAAGGGGGCACACCGCACAGCATGTAAAAATTATTTTGTGACATTATTTATTGAATGACTCATTTAATGACAAAACATTTATGTCATAATTTCTTTTTTTTTTACTTTTTATTTCAATTACAAATTATTTTAATGTGACATTTTTAGGTGTTTATTTAATATATTTTTTTTTTTAATTTAATATTAATGTAAACATAAATTATTTTTTAGCATACAATGTTTATTTACAATTTTTTTTTAAATTTATTTTTTTATTTTTTTGAGATTTTTTTTATATTTTGAGTGAATTATTTTTATTTTATATCAAATGTTATTAGTCTAGATCTTGTCTGTTTCAATTTTTATTTTAAAATTTAAGTTGATATAAAATATGATACATATGGAAGAAAAACAAATATAAAAATTAAAAATATAATAAAAAAAAAAAGAAAAAAAGAAATTCATTAAATTATGAATGCCACCAACAAAATTTTCTTCTGATGCACCAGAATTTATGATGCACCTCTGCAAATCCATGAATTATGAAAATTTTTTATTTTGTTGTTTATTTTTTTATTTGGTTTTTGTTGCGTATGGTATTTGGTAAATGTGTAGAATGTTAACCACATAAACCAAAGTATCTTTTAGTGGTATAAAAATATGTCTAAAAAAAAAATAATAAAAATAAATAAAACAAATAAAAAAAAAATAAAAGCGCCTTAATGGAAAATTATTACAAATTTTTCGAATATTTTTCATTTATCTTAAGATATAAAAAAAAAAAAAAAATTTCACACACGTGCTAAAGATATTCGAATATAAAATTCACTACTCAGGATAGGATTTAATTTAAATATATTCGATTGTATCTTGCAGTATGTAATTAAGTATGTAACTATTAAGTATGTAAATTAAATGGCATAGAGGGTGCGGATGGGGTTTTGTATAGTCGAATTCTTATCCAAAAAATCAAATATCTTTAATATCTTAATCTTTTGATAAATTATTATATAAGTTTTTGATAAGTTATTATAATGTATATAAGTTGGAGCTTTAAATTAAATCTTGGAATTTAAAGGTAATGTTCAGAGGTGAAAATGGTTAAAACATCCTTTACTTTATCACTTGGGAAAGGAAAAATATAAGCTTCAAATAAATTCCAAATCAATATTTTAAAATGTATTTATAAGATATAATTTGTCTTTTATGAAATACAGACTCAGACTTTTTAAATCATTCTTAATCCAACCCTTAGTTAAAATCATAAATAATCATTAAAAATAAAATAATAATGAAAATATTTTTTTTTTTAAAATAATATCCGTGGACGTTTCTGATATGATCCATATATTAAAAAAAAAAAAAAAAAAACAAAAAAATAAAAAAAAAAACAAATTTCAACATTAACATCACCCATTGCGAACTTAAAAAGTCGTCATTCATTTTTAAGTGCAATTTAATGTTAAGAAAATATGATTTTAAAAAAATAAAAAAAAAATTTCCCTGGAAAGAAAATGAAAATTCTTAAGAAAGGAAGAATATAGATATATATATACATATATATATATATATTATATATAAGTACTTATATTAAGATTCCAAAATTAAAAAGAATTTTTTTAAAAAAAAAAAAAAAAGATAAACCGCAAAAAAATTATCATAAATTATGAATTATGAGCGCACCTATGTATGATAATATAATGATGGGAATGCATTTGAAATACATATATATATATGTATATATATATATATATATAGAAATAAAAAAGCGGAGGTGAACATTTCTGGGAAAAACGCATTGAATTACTGAATTGTATCAAAAACATATAGTTTTTTTTTTTGTGTCCGTTGAAATTGTTATGTGTTCATTTTAAAATTATGCATTTCTGAAGAATATGTCATAATCAGAACAGTTACATAGATATGTAAGCATCTATATATATATATATATATATGGAATGTATATATAATGCAAATACTTATAGGTACAACAATTTGGGTTAGCAGCTTATAGTATCATACTATCATCTCATTTATAAAAACCATTGAAATTGAAATAAAACTTGAAAATATTCTATGTGTTGTAATCAGAATCCATTAAATTCAAGAATTATCTTTCTGTTTATTGAAAGGAATTTTTATTGCATTTCATTTTTTTTTTGATAAATTTTGCAAAATATTTGTAATATATCATTTTATAGCATAAGATAAAATATAAATGTTGATAGATAGATCACTGTCGTCTACATTGTTTAATAAAATCAATTTTTTTTAAGAGGATTATTTTATATGTGTATGTAATTTAAGTTGTGGTAGATTGAGTTGTGTTCAAAATTTTTGAATTTAATAGTAAGGATTTATAATCTATGGTGTAAGCTGTGAGTTCAAACAAAATTTTATTATAGTTAAATCATTCAGGCAGCAATTGAGTTCGAATTGAAACGAATGTTTTTGACATGTATATGACTTTGACAAGCTTTAGTTACACATTGATTTAAATTCTCAAATGTTTAACCTTTCTCTTTAAACAATTAAACATTCATTTCCGCTTTTCTGTTTGTTGGAATTTGTATTCGAATTAATTTAAAATCATTTGTTTAGTTTTCCGAATAATTTACGAATAAATATTGACATTTGACAGTTTTGATGTCATATATAGCGTTTACTTCAACGAAGATAATAATATTTACTTCCAAGCGTCTTTTGATTAAAATTTGGATTCGAATTAATCTTAAACCAAGACTTCTCTAATTTTCGGGACAATTTACGAATAAAAATTGACGAATTAATCTAAAATCAAGATTTATTTAGTTTTCGGAATAATTTACGTATAAATATTGACATTTGACAGTTTAGATGTCATATACATAATTTACTTCAAAAAAGATAATAATGTTTACTTCCAAGCGTCTTTTAGTTAAAATTTGGATTCGAATTAATATTAAACCAAGACTTCTCTCATTTTCGGGACAATTTACGAATAAAAATTGACATTTGACAGTTTAGATGTCATATAATTTTATGTTTTTAAATTTTGTACAGTTAATGATCATGTAAAAAAGAACAAATGTAAATTGTTTCAATATATAAGTACACATAATAATTTGTGGAAAAAAGAAAAAGTTGAAAAAGTTGTTAATTGCCTGTCAAATATGAAAACCAAAGGGATTAGTTATTATTTGTGTTTTTTTTTCAGTATTTGAAATTAATTTTTTTTTAATTTTGTTTTTATTTCTGTATTGTTAGTGATTTAAAGAAAATTAAAATAGATAAATAAATATGCATTTTGTTATTAAATTTTTTTTTGTTTCCATTTTTGGATTTGTATTTTTTCCTCTTTTTTTTCGTAGTTTTTGTGAAATATTCGATTTTTGTAGTTTTTTGACATTTTTATACATTTTGTTGTTGGTTTTGTTCTTGTCATTTGTGTGTTGTTAGTTTGTTACTACTGATGATGTTG
This sequence comes from Dolichopus griseipennis, assembly GCA_963082915.1. Taxonomy (NCBI): domain Eukaryota; kingdom Metazoa; phylum Arthropoda; class Insecta; order Diptera; family Dolichopodidae; genus Dolichopus; species Dolichopus griseipennis. The sequence goes on along the minus strand of OY720442.1, from coordinate 143,957,878 downwards.
ATGCTGATGTTATTTTACCGTCTATACAATATTCTATTCATAATATAGAAAAAAAAAATAGAATGTTTTTTGTCTATCAATAAAGATTTAATCATCAGAGTGGAAATTTGAAAAAATATAATATGAAAATCTACGCTTCGATTGAATTTTCAAGAATAATAATAAAAAAAAAAAAAAAAATTGGAAAAACTTAGAAAATTATGAGTCATAGGAAAAAATGTAACTAAAGCGCTATTAATTAACAATTTAATTAAGAGTGTTTTTTGTGAAAATAAAAAAAAAATCATAAGCATTTTAAGAATGCATGTATAATTATGAATATGTATACACGTAAAGCAGCTGTAAACCACTATAAATGCAAAAGAATGTTTTGAAAAATTTTAGCAATTTATAAAAATCTTAATTATTTGGGTTTTTTTTTTTTTGAAAACTTTGAAACCTTAAAGAATGTTTGTACTATTAATCATAAAAGAATTATTGTATTTCAAAGTACTATTGTAAAATTCCTTTAAAATTCTTAAACAATAAGGAGGTATTTTTAGTACGATGGTAGGTAGAAAGTATCAAAAGCCACCCATAATCTCTGTACGGTAACTTTTTAAGTAGTGTTTTTTTTTTTAAGCGTTAACTGTTCAACTGTAAGGCTAATAAGCCTGTCTATACCATAGGTACATGTTGGATCCCCCTGTTCCTTTTATATTATATTCGTGTTATTAAAATTGATCTTAATGAATCCCACATACAATTTAAACATGAGATAGTACTAGGCCTTATAACATGTGGAAACGTCTTAGATTTTCAAAAGATACAATTCAATTTTTGTTTATATTGGAATATTTTGTATTGGAGTTATATTATAGTATTCTATATCTGTGAGTTATATTATTCAATTAAATTTTTTGTTTATGTTTTGCATTTGTTTATATTGTTATATTAATGCATTTTTTATTAAAGATATATAATTATTGATTAAGCCATTAATTTTAACCCAATGGCGAATGGTAGCTGAGGCGAGTTGAAAGCCAGAAAACCAAATAAAACCACCTCACTTTTTATAACCAAACTTGGAATGGACTTTAAACATTTTGAGAATCGAAACTGTGAAACGAATCCGGATAGGAAATTGTAGATTAAGTTGGATGAAGATGAATATATTAGTAGAAATTAATCTTCTTATTTTTTATTTTAAGTCGAACATTTATGGTAACATTAAATGGTAATTGATTCTATAATCGAGACATACGATTCGCCACGACGTTCAAATTCATGGTTGTAATATGAGCACTTGTCGTCTTTGTTCTTCTTTTAAACAAACTTGAAAAGGAGTCATTAATTGCTTGATTTCTTAAGAACAGGTTTTGGCTCCCACTATAGGAATCCATAAAACTCGACTATTGGTGAAATTGTATGACTGTAACTGAGTGAAGTGAGTATAGAAATATCATTGCGAAGAATATTACTACTGATAGCTCTTATTTCATTTTATAGCAATATTCGAATCCTGTTTGAGGGACTCTATTTATTTAAATGCATTTTTTGTCTAATATACTTACATTTTATAGATTTTTAGGAGATCAAGTGAAAAAAACGAAATTCAAAACGATGTCAGAAACCTATATATTTCGTTGCATCTTAAGATGAGTAAAAATATGATTTAAACGAGTCAAATTTCGGTTTAACTCAAAACCAACATTAATATGACTCATTATTTGTGGGTTGAAATATGTAATGGAAGGATGTTAATTTAGATATTATATAAATGCATTTGAAACTAATCAATAGACAGATTTGATTTCTATGATTTATAGTATACTAAAGACTTTTTTGGGAAATATGAAATACATCTACAAATACATAATTCTTAAATTTCATTTTAACTATATTTTTTTTTTCAATGCTCGTATATTTATTTTAAGAAAAACTCAAATTAATTTAAAGTTTTTTTTTCTAATTTTATTTTTAAAAAACATAAAACGAATTAGAAAGACATAAATCAATTTAATTACCCTAGCTAGGATTACATTTTGACAGTTATATTAAAAAAAAAAAAAAAAAAAAAAAAAAAAAAAAAAAATCAAAAAATTTGTTAAAAAATATGTAAATAATTTTAAAAAAAGTTCTGTTTTGTTTTTGGAAATATTTCATTTTTATTATTTTACATATTTTTATTTCAATGTATATTTATATATATATATATACAGTGAACGTTCTCTTAGCCGGACGTTCTTATATACGGACATCTCTTTAAGACGGACAGTTTTTTCAATTCTTTTTTTAAATTTTTCATACAAAACACATTCTTTTAATTGGACACTCTAATAACCGGACGCGGACACTTAAATCATTCTTTAAATTTCAAAAAAATCTCCCGTAAACGGACACTTCTACTTTATGAGCAAGCTTTTTTTATTTAATGTGAGTAATATGGTGTATACATCCAATCCAATACAAATTTTGTATTATAATTTACTATTATAATATATTATATTTATTTATAGGTATGCATTCTAATTTTTAGAATTACAAATTAGAATCTAATACATACGTAATTGGATTTGAATAATATTATGTATGCCTAATACATAGAGGTACTTTTTATTGCTTATTTTTCAAAAGGTTCTGAGCAAAGAAGAGATAGTATAAGTATGTATTAGTAATAAGATGCAAACTCGCTCTCTTAAGAATCAAAAATTTTTCAATTTTTTAAAAATAATATGTATTAGGTTTATTACGCAAACGTTTTAGGTAAAGTTCACCAGTTCTTGAAGAATTGGAAACTTAAACCTAAAATGAAGTCTTAAAAACTATTGATAGTTTAAAAAAATTTGCAACATTTAAAGAGGATCTTACATCATTCCAGTTTATAAAAAACTTAGAAACACATTTCAAAAATAATGTTTGAAAAATTGACCAAAATAATATTAATCTGTATTGAATTTATTGAATTTTTATTTAGTTTTTTGTAGTAATTTCTAATTTCTTTTGTTATTTAGTTTTTATGTTGTTTTACCACTATAACTTTTATTTTTATAAAAGTTATAAAAAATTTTTTTTTCTATTAACCGGACAGTTCCCATAAGCGGACGAAAATTTTAGAACCGTGAGTGTCCGTTTATGAGAGCTTTCACTGTATATATATATATATGTATATAGTACATATATTCAATGCACTTGTTATTCATCAATCATTTTTTTTCCAATTTTCCAATTTTCGTTTTATTTTTTTCTATTTCGTTAAATTTTCACTTTCTTGTAACAATTTTTTATGTAATTTTTTTTTTTTGTTATTGTTTTTTTATTTTCAAACCAAACCACAGATCTTGAAATTGTTGTTTCCTTCCCTACATTTAATTTTTTTTTATTTCAATTTTTCATATTTTATTTTATTTATTTTTTTTATTTTCTATTCCAAAAACCTTTAAATATTTAAAAATTCAATGGCAGAAATGTCATTAGTCGTGTAATTTTCATGATCATAATTGGCGCATTTTGCAATTGTAAAGTTAGCACATAAAAAAAAAACTGCGAATTTATGGGGGATACGGAATTAAAGTCATGTACATTAGATTGAATAAGAAAATCAAAAAACAACAAAATTATTATTAGTATAAAACTATAAATTGAAATGAAAAGTCAATAATATGAAGCGAAAAAATTAAAATGAAAAGCAAATGAAATAAAGTGTAGAGTAGATTGTGCCAACTCTAGGGTACCCGCATGAAGGTAATATAACCATTATATCATCCGGTTAATTACTTTGGACTAAATTTTAAATACACAATATATTAGACTCTGAGTTATGTATGAAAGAAAACGCAAGTTGCGAATCACAGCTATTCGAACCTCCTACACTACACCAACTTACATATTTTGTGCATATGTCAGGAATTAAAGTTAAATACTTTTCACAAAATTTCCGATTCTCAGCTTCAGTATATATTAAGTTGTCATATTAAAAAAGAAATTGTATAGCAGCTACTTGAAACCGTTAAGGAAATTGCCTAAATGTAAATAGGAAAGACGACTTTTGTGTATAAAAATTAATTTGTTAAAATTTCAGAATCCTGGGTCCCTAATTTGTTAAGTTATCGTGCAGACGAACGGAGGAACAGACCACACTTAACTATATAAATCGATTTACTTTATGTCGCAAACGTAATAGCAAATTTAGTATACCACCTGCTTATTATACGGGTATAAAAAATAATCAAAAGAAAATGAATTGAATGAAAAAAAAAGAAAGGTATCAACTTACATACACGTATAATTATTTTCTGTCACTATAATTTTAGAGAGAATTTTTTTTAATATTAATTTCAACTGTTTTTGGATACCATTCGCCGGGCGGTAATAATCAGTTGTATGTTACGATAATATGTTTACTACGGGTATATATAGAAATTTTTTTTTGTATTTTTAGTTTTTCTTATTAAGTTTTTTGAGCACGTAATATAATGCCATTGATTGATACATCACCTTTATAAATTCGCGTTTTATTTTTCATTTTCATATAAAAAAAAACATTTTTAATTATTCATTTTTTGTTTTACATTTTGCTGTCATTGTGACTTCAAAACCTAAATTTGAATATAAAAAAAACACACGCCGACCAATTTTAAATCCAAAGTCTAAACAAATTAATGAAAGTTGACAAAGTAATAAAATCACAAATCAATAATCATTAATATCAAATAATGTGCATATAAATGCTTAGAATTTGTAATTGTTTTGAATTTGAGCTTTATACTAAAAATTATTTTTATATTTTCTTTAATCTTATGTGACAATTAAAGGGTAGTTAAAATATTAGTATTCAATTAATGTTTCAAAAGAAGTTTCTTTTTATTTCTTTTAAATTTTTTATTAAAAAATAACAGCATATTAGGGTAAAGTATGGTGTTTTCCGGAATTTCTTTTATGGTACTGAAAAATTAAAAATGTTAATATTTTAATGCTTGGATTGATATTTTTATCAGCGCAATTTAAGTATTTTTAAAATTTATTGATTTTTTACAAATAAATTAACTTCAGTTTATATTTGTTTAATAAATTTATTTTTAATGAGCTAACATCTTCGAACACGACGGAAGCTACTGGACATATGTCTTATAATTTGTTGTTGTTGCTTAGATGGGGGGGAAAGCGAGTTTCCCTTACACCTAGGCCTTGCGGCCCGATGTGCATTGTCTTACAATTTAGTATTGATATTAATAAATTCCACAGACAAATATTACATGAGATTTAAACCTTATAACATTTAGAAACGTCTTAGATTTATTATATATTCAGACATTGTGTTTCAGTTATAAGGTATTTATTTATCTGTGAGTTATATTATTTAATTAAATTATTTGTTTATATTTTGTATTTGTGTGTATGATATTACTATATTCATGTAGTTTTAGCACATTTTCAAAAAATTTTGTAAAAATGTGCCTATATAGTTCAACTCTGTCCGTCCGTCCGTCTATCCGTATGTTTACAAAAACTTTTACATCGTTTGAAATAGAGCAAATAAATTTTAACCACGGGTAGATATTGCAAAATAAATAATTTTATAGAAGAACTTTTTTCTGAACCCGTTACGGAGCTACAGCCCCCAAAGTTGGAAAAATACCTATTTTTAAATAATTATAACAAGAGTTCTGCTGAAGTCTTCTGAAAACGGCACAAAATAGCTGGTTTGATAAACTTTATAAATTTTTAAAAGGCAAATGTTTAGGGTTGCCATACGATACTAAAATTTGCCATTATGTAAAACTCAATTTTTGACCATACATATCTTCTAAACGGTTCAAGCTAGCGTTTTGGAAGAATGTAGATCCTCAGAAATTAGTAGGAATCGGTTAACAAAATTTTGTTGTCAAGCCTCCTGTTTAGGAGTTATAAGGGCTCGAAAATTGAATTTATGCTATTTTCAAACACCTGTAACTTGAATACCTGTTCAAATTTTTTTTTACAAGTATACAAAATTTGAAGCTTCAGCATTATATTTCAACATACGTTAAAGGTTTTTCTCAAATTTGAAAATAACCACTGTATTGCCGAGTCGTCCATTCTGTCTGTAGTACAAAGCTTGTAACTTTATCTTAAAACTGCTTTCAAACATTTATGATCCATTTTCGACTTAACTATGATTCTAAAATAAAATTGCTTATAAACTAGAAACTGAAATTAATTCGGGGACAAACGGACGACCATTTTTTACAAAAACCAGAATATTTCGTTTAAATTATCACAAATATTTAATTTAATTGAAATTAAAAAAAAAAAAAAATAAAAAATATGTGATTTTGATCCGATATGACAGATAGGAACTAATAAAAAAATCAAAAGCAAATAATTTTAAAATTAAAAGTTATTTCCGAAGGTATTCAATCAAATAAAGCATGTTACAAAGTTTTTGTTTTTTTTTTCAAGTGTCTAAATTTAGAATCTCAAATTAATGTTATGTAAGTTTTTGAGCTATTTAAGGATTCAACAATGTTATATTTGGTGGAACTTGATTTGTACGTGCTAAAAGTCGCCAAAATCAACAACTAATTAAATGTTGAAAAGTTTTAATTAAAAAAAAATATCAAATTTCATAATAATTATTTTTTTAAAAAAAAAGTTAGTTAGAAAAAAATAAATGTTGATTTATAATTAACAAATAATCAATTTTAAATATAAATTTCCCTCAGTCTATTTATAATTAAATTTATTTTTTATTACCGTAATTTACATTTAATTTTCAACAGGTATCTTTTAAATTAATTTAATAGGTATCTAAAAATAAAATGTATTTATCAATTTATTTAATCCTATTAATAAAATATTCATCACTTTTACACAAGACCTAATTATTTTCTTAATTGATTTTCTTCATATATTATAGGGTCTAGAAATTTTCCTGATTTTCTTAATAGCATTATACCTGTACAGGTGGCTTGTATACTCTTTTAACATGAACTTGGTCCTTTTTTTGTCTTTTTTTCAAATTAAATTGATTACAAATTTTCAAATAAAATTGGTCTTTTATCATAAAAATTTGTTTATTTTTTTTTTTAAACGTTCCTGTATCTTGCGCCCAAGAAGTCTAACTGACATTATTTGAAAAATCTAGTCCCCAATTCTAAAATAGAAACAATTAAAAAGAAAAAAAATTAAAATGAATACTAAAAAATAGCACATAATTTTTGAGAGCTACTTTTTAGGGCGGGCTTAAGAATCAAATTTTAAAAAGTTTTCTGGCTGCAGATACCACTATCAAATAGGTGTATAAATATTTTTAAATATGTTGATCCGACCACTTCATACCAAGTTAATTTGAAAATTTAGAACTATATTTGTTTTTGCAAAAGGCCTAAATTCATTTGAAAATAGACAAATTTAATTTGAAAAAGCACCAAGTTCATGTGAAAAGAGTATATATTGAAAAATAAACTTCAAAAATTCAGAGAGAAAATCCTGATTCCTTTCCTCACTTGTTTTAAAGGACAGAGTAAAGAGTACCCAAGATAGAGAAGGAAAAAAATTTTTATTCATTATAAGAGATTACAAATCACAGTATCTTAACTGTTATATTGCTATTTTTTTATTGTTATATTACTTAATTGAGTATACACTTAAGTGAATAGTAATAATTTATCGAAGCTGTATGAAATTTCGTTATATATTTGCATTTACATTATATTTATATTATATATATATATATATTAAAATTTAACACTTAACATCCAAGTGATTATGTGCATCATTAGCGATGTAATGGTTACCTGTAAGTAATTTTTTGCCATTTTTAATATAGGTTAATTGCATAACTATAGACTTCATTTGTTTTTATACTTTTTTAAACTGTTTTTTTTTTAACCAATATAATTTTTTAATGGATGGTTAATTTTAAAGTAGTTATTTTTTTTATTTTTTTTTAATAATAAAGTAATGTGAAATATGAGAATTAAGTAAACTTATATTTAAAAAAAAAAAAATTAGAAAAAAACCCTTTAAACATTTAAATATAGTTATTAAAAAAAAAATTGTTTAATATTTTAAAGGAAATTATGAAAGATTGCATAAAGATGACAGCATCTTTGAATTTTGAATTGTGATTGATATTTCAGGAAAAGTTTTAATTTTGTAATACTTGTTAAGTATTAGATAATGGATGTTTTTATAAAAATCTTAAGTAACAATTTTGAATAAACTATTATATATAAGTAGGTATTGATTGCTTTATGAATTATAAAAATTCATAAATTTTAATTTAATTTTACATATTTTAAGATATGTTGGAGTATATAATTTCCTCTATTAAGTTGTACCTTCCTATGAAAGAAAGCACTAGTACATAATGTAAATTGAAAAAATGTTATAAAGTTAAACTTAAGTTTAACCGGAAGGAAGATTAAATAAAAATAATTTTACTTATTCCTTTTATTTTTTTTGATTAAATGTTATGTAATGCCTTTGAAAAAAATTTGTGTAGATTCTAATATAATTTCCTCCACATACTTATATATCATAAGTTTCTTTCCTTCCGTTTTTATAAAAAATAAATCAATTGCATTTGCGCATTGCATTTTTCAAGAAATTTTTATTGATTTTTTTTTTTTTTTAAATTTTAAATAAAAATAAATATAAATTCTGATTAAATAATAATTTTTTTTTCTTATAGGCCCACACGACCAGTATTAATGGATGTAAGTCGGATACCAGCGGTCAGCTCATCACATGATTGTGGTTCACTATCACGAGTTGTTATGGTCCGGAAAACTGATCAGCGGTTAATTAACCACAAAAAATCTCAAGGCGTAAGTATATATTTTATTATTATTATTATTTTCAATATTTGTTTGTTTTTAATTTGTGGTAGTTTAGAATTTTAGAATAATTTTATTTTACCATATTTTCCACTCAATATAAATAAGAATTATATATTATACACCAGATTGAATGATCAAATTTCAAATGGTTGAGTTTAAGCAAGTCATTATGATTTAAATTAAAAAAAAAAAAAATAAATTAAATATGTACAGATATTTAAAAAAAAAAAATATTTAGATAAATGTGACGCCTTCTATTTACCCGCCCGTAAGATTGAAATCAGTTTAAAAAATCAACGCTTTAAATAATAATGCACTTAAAAAGCGCAAATTATATAAACAAAACATTATACATTTGAATTATTATTAAAAGCTAAGATTAACATCTTAATAAAATAACGAATACGAAAATAATTGTTTCTATATATTATATTTTTCATTTTACCCTACACCCAAAAAAGATTTAGGGGTATATTAATTTTGGTACTATGCTTGTAACTACCAAAAGAAGCTGGAAATAGAAAAGTATATATATTTTAGCTTAGCGGCACTTCCTGAGTTCATCCGTTTGTTTGAACGATAATTCAAAAAATAATGATGCTAGATCTGGATGCAATTTATAATTTGGATTGCTAATGACAGAAGTAAGATGGAGATTGCAAATGGACGAGATCGTACCTTGTATTCGGATTTTAGTAGCTTCTGATCGAACCAAATTTGGTAAAAGGGTTCTTGTGACCCTTAAGTTTGGAATAAATTGAAGTAGTGGTTTAGGTTTTTATCACACACCCTATCAAAACTTAAACGAAATCAATAAAATTCGAAACTTAAATTTGGTACAAACGTGTTCAGTCATATTTTCATTGTATCCTCGAAAATTGGAATGACTTTGGGTATTGGTTCGGTTATTTCCCACACAAATCCCAAGACCTTATAAACATATTTTTAAAATTAATAAAGATAGAAACTTGAAATTTTATACTAGAGTGTTTTTAATCCTGCTTCCATTATGTTCTTGAATTTGAGATGAAGTCGTATATATATGCCACGCGTCCCCTAAAACCAATCATATATGTTCTATAAGGCTAACTAAAACTATTATGTGTTAATTTTATATTAAATTCTAATGTAAAACTACTTACAAATTTTAAATTTATATTGAATCTTCAAGGTCTAGGGTATTACTAAGTCCATTGCATCGACTTACTGTTGTTTCATTACTTGTTTTTTTTCATTCTTTTTGGTTATATAATAATTATTTTTTTTTTCCATATAATATTTAAATCAATCGAGAGTTCTAAGTTATGTGTTTTGTGGTCTTAATATATTATTTTTTTTTCTATTAGCATTTTTATTCAATTTTTAATAAACAAAAAAAAAATAGCAATTTAGACCTCGTATCAGGAAATATCTTATGAATAAATAAGCGCCGTACCGCAGAAATTTAACCCTAAAAAAAAAAAAAACAATTTTTGACAGCACAGATATTTGTGGTTTTTAAAATAAAAGTAATGTGAGCATAAAGTAAATAGATGGCGCACCATAAATCGTATAAAATATGTATGTATGTAATTTATGAACAATTGAAGTAATTTACTATAAAATTTTGTGATTTGGAGACTAAATTAAAAATTAAAAAAAAAAAACAAAATAATTAATTATATTTTTCAACTCCGATTAATTTCAATCAAACCCGTATTTTACAAAAAAAAATATATTTTTTTTTTTACTATTTTGTCTTGAACTACTGAACTATTGACTGAAAAATTTATAAAATTGTGTTTTTTTTGCTCATGCGTTATTGGGCGTTCATAAATGCATTATTTATTGTGACTTTGAAAATGGAATAATTGTTGATCTATTTGCTGTTGAATAGTTGTCTTATTTGATAAAATTTTGTTTAGTTTTTAATTGTTGGCGGTTGTGATGGTGGTGAAATTAATAATTAATTATAAAAATTATTTTGTTTTAGTAAATTTTGAAATAAAAAACTTAAAAAAATGTGTTCATACAGTTTGATCGTTCGTTCGTTTGTATGTTCACAAAGTTTTTGCACTGTATAAAATGTTAGCTATACACTAAGTTATTATTAACTGTTACTCAAACTACCTTTACTTTAATTTACCGTTATGCACAACTCCATTTTTGAAGAAATTTTAATATAAAAAGTTGAACATTTTAATATAAAAAGTTAAACAAAAGCGTTTAAAAATAATTATTTTCAATTCCCCAACACGATATTTCTTAAAAAGCTGCACGCATATATGCAAATTCATTTTTCAAAGGGTTTATGTACTTATTAGAAAAGCTTATAAACGCAAAATATGCAATAAATGAATTTCTAAAATACAATGACAAATTTAGAACTTTTCATATAATTCATTTAAATATAAAACATTTCGGAGTGGCATGGTTTTGACATTTTGAAAACTGTCATATGTGCTTATATTTGACGTTACGTATGGTTTTTTATTTTTAAAAGTTAAAAATAAAATTGGTTAGATTTGAAAAGTGTCTCTTGATTTTTTACAATTTTTCTTATATAATAAATTTTTTTAATGAAAGTTCTAAAAAAATTTTTAAGAGCTTGTTTTCTAAATATACTCTTTACCCAAAACTTATTATGGAACATTGTTTAACTTTGAAAATGCAATTTTTTAAAATCCCTTTGTTTTTTTCATTACTTGTTAACTTAAGATGTATAAAAAAGTTTTTAAGAACGATTAATGATTATTTATCCATTTAAGTAAAAATTAAATATAGGTCATGTCAATTAAAATGTTTATATATGGGTGTAATTGGTGTGAAAACAGAACATTTATGTGCGTTTATCAATTAAATTTGTATGTAATCATTAATTAAATAAATGCATAATTATTAGAAAAACAAAAAGTTTCAAAATTAAAAAAAAAGGTTGCATTATAAAAATTATTAATTAATTTTTCGCCTATGCAAACATTTTCGAAACCATATTTTTCATTTTAAATCAAATTAGTTACATTTTCAATTTAAAATCAAGTTTTTGTTTTGTTCCCTTAATTAAGAAATTAGAAAAAATTAATTTTAATTGTGTATTTTTGTTATTTCCGTTCTTTAAAATATTTTTAATATAATGAATTAAATTGTGTATTTCAAAAAATGAGAGCGTTTCGAAATGTTTCATTAACTAATTAAGTGCATGAAGTTATTAAAGCTCAAAATAAAATAATAATGAAGTAATCTTTAAACATTTTAAACAATTAGTTTTATTTAAATATGGTTTTCCAAAAAAGTTAAAATTTAATTTTAATTTTTACATACATATACTCGTATATAAAAAATTGTTACATACACGGTAACTTAGAGATTTCAATAGAGTGAACTTTTTATAACCTTATGAACGTATGCTTAAAGGGTACACTAATTTTTAAGAAAAGATAGATGTAGACCCAAAGGTATGGATCGGATCAGAATCGAAAAGTATTTACTTTTCGATTCTGATCCGATCCATACCTTTGTTATGTGCTCCCGTCCGTTCGAACTACAACCTAAAAATAAAAAGATCTAGGATTCTGAAATTTTCACAAATTGAAATCGCTAGCCATCGCTATTGAAATTCAGCAATGCTATGATCAACGTTTTTGAGTAGTAACTAAACAATTTCTTTTTTTATATGACAAAAACTCTATAATTGAAAAATTTGGGTATCTAAAATTTTGCCAAAAGTAGTTTAGTTTTATAGCCAAAGTTTGTGCAAAGTTTTGTTGGTCTAGTGTAGCAGCTCCGACTAGCTTCTATACAACTTCTTTTTTTTTATATGAGAATAACTTGAAACTGAGAATCTAAAATTTTGTCAAAAGCAGTTAACTGTAATGGCCAACATTAGCATACAATTTAATTGGTTAAGCTATATCCTAGAGTTGACCCAGTCTACTCTATTCTACATTTCCACGTTTTTTTTTTAATAAAATGTTACAATGCATAACTTGGTTTTTAAAAATTTATTCAAATGTTGCTTCTTGACTTGTACTCATTTAGTTGAATTTAAAAATTTTTTTAAAATATCACTTGTATTAATCCAATACCATTCACCAAAAACGTTAATTTTTATTAAGTTAGCCTCACCTTAAAATTAAAAAAAAAATTAGTACAGAATGTACAAGATATAAAAATAATGAAAGTATAAGAAGAATTCTTAAAATAAATTTTCCTTAAAATATCATCTAAAGTTTAAAACAATCCCATTTTCTAAATGTAGAATAACCTCTTTTTATGCAAAAATTCTGCAACATTTTAAATCGTTTTTTATCACTAAAATCAACTCCGATTTTATTATACTAAACACTATAAATTCTAACTTAATTAAAACATATAAAAATTGTAATGGAGATCAGTTAAATCTCTGGGTAAAATAATCATTTTAAACATTTTTAATTCATTTTATATAAATATTCTATTTCCACTCCCTAAATACTTTTGATCCGATTCCAATCCAATTCTAAAATACAAAAAAAAATATAAATCAGAAATTGCTAAAGTTATTGGCTAATACTATTAATCAATTGAAAAGATTCATTTGTAATGGCAGTGCAATTGAATCGATTGTTATTTTTAGTAAGTATTAACTTAAAAAACTGAATGTTTTTCGAGTTAAAACCTGGTTTGCGCGCTCTTTACAAAAACAATTAAATTGTAATAACAGGTATTAACAATAGGTATCTAAGTTATATAATTAAATTTAAAAACCCGTAAGCACATATAAATAAAACGTGTTTATTGTTTTCAAAAAAAAATTTCGATCTCCGATATATAGTCTTTATAGGCTGTGTGAAAAAAGTTCCAAAAACAAAAGATCTTCAAAATTTTTATGAAACCTTTTGGACTTTTTTCATATGCACAAAGTTCGCAAAAAAATTTTTATATGCAATATTACAATTAGATACAGTTCGTTGTTCGAAAACTTAAAAGCACAGGCATGATTTCTTCCAGAAAATATAAAACCATTTTCACTTTTTCTATGCTTTTAATATTATAACGTCTGTTCGTCTCTGGACTGCCGCCCCAATTTCCGCAAAACAATTTATTGTATCCCCGGTTTTGTAACTTACTCGACAGCCCATCTTAACTTTATTCCATAAATAATAAATCAGCAGCACAGTGTTTAATACAAATCGACCCAAAATCATGTAAATGGAAAACTGTTTTTGTATCCAATTCTTCAAACTGTTTAAATTCAGAATCTTACAACACATGTATGTGTAAATATTTCGAAAAAGGGTAAACCCTTAATTTTCCCAAAAATGTAAAGTTTCGAAATGCTTCTTATTTTAATTTTTATACAATTAAGAACCAACGCAAAAATAATAAAATATTTCCTCATTTGGGAACCTCTTTTTAGGAACTTTTATAAAAATTGCATTTTGATGACTTTTCACATATTAAAAAAGTAAACAAAATTGGGTTCATCACCATTTTTGTTTTTTTGGACTTTTTTCATACAGCCGTCTTTATAATTCTAGTTGTATATTGTTAATTTATAAGTTGATGTTGTTGTTGATGTCAGTGTTGTTGCTTAAGTTCATCGAGTGCATTCCAAATATTTAAAAAAAAAATAAGAAAAACTAAATAAGTTTTTTGGATAAGGAAAAAATGAAACAAATTTGTTCTCTACCCACATTTTTTGTATGTTTTATCTTTGTTTTCGGGAATTCTGAAATTTTTTCACATAATAACTCGCTAACTTCATTGGCACGACCTGAAAAGATATTATTTTTTTTTACTATTTTATTTTAATAGTGATGATGAGATGATTGTATTATTTACGATATAGTAACTAAGATCAATGATTAACTTGGATATATTTTGTTTAAATTTTATAATTCGATTATTTTGAAACGTATAAGCAAAATAATTGGGATATTCTATGAGTTAACGGTTTTTTTTTTATTTCTATAGTTAAAATTAAATTTTTAAGTATCTATTTTTTGTTCACAAAACGTGTTAAAATTTTGATATGCAATACTTCTTGCAGTATGTACAGGGTACGTAGCTTATGACGATTCCTAAAATGTCGATTCGTAAAATGTTGACTTCCTAAATTTTGACTTCCAAAAATGTCGATTCCCAAAACGTGAAAAAAAATCGATTTTTTTATTTTAATAGAAAGGGGGTTTTTAGAATTGGTTTAAAAATGAGGATATTCCCTCTTTCCCTAGTATTTATATATAAATTTTACTTGAGTGGTTTTGGAAGTCGACATTTTGAATGTCGAAGTTTTAGGAGTCTACAGTTTGGGAGTCGATATTTTAAAAATCGATATAAATTTTTGGACCTAGTATGTAATCTTAAAGTTATAACATTTGCAATATAATTTGATTTTAATGTTTAGCCGGAAAATGTTGAGTCAATCACTTTGCAATACAATAATTATTTAACCCTTAAAACATTTCATTATCATTTAAAAGTCAATCATGCAGTTCTGCATTAAGTTTTTTAATTGATGTCTGATCCAACACGTCAATAATCACTAGACTTTAATTTTAGGACACCATCAAATGTCAGATAAGTCAGTGAAATTCTTTTACAAAGGGTTTGATTACCCTTATATGGCATTAACGATTAAAATCCCAATTCCACGATTAATAAACATTATACTTAATCACTCCGCTACAGAATCTCTTTAAAAAACATGTACTCCATATCTGTTTATTTCTTGAGCTTAACGGCACATTAATTAACATAATTAAAATTCAGAGTAACAGAGAAATACTGAAAGAAAAACCCCACTAGAAAATATGTATAAAAGTTATCTAAAACAAATATAAACACGTATACGTAAATAGGTCACTCGTACTAAATGAATGTGCACAATGTAAAAATATCTAATTATATGGATAAGAAGGGTCATTATTACCCATATCCATGGAATGGTTCTCAACGAATCGCACAAAATGGAGTTAAAAAAAAATAAATAAACTTTTTGGAATCGGGCATAGAAAATAAAAGAATAAGAAAATGCTTTTAAAGTTTTTCATTTCTTTTCTTTTATATCTTCTTTATCATTGCTTTTAAATGATGATACACTAAAACTAAAAGCTTAATGCAGAATGTAAATTTATAGATATATATATAGTAGTATATATGTATATGTATAGTATGTGACTGACCGACACAACATATCACTTATAAAATTTGTTAGTGGCTTTGTAGATAAATTTGTGTGACATTTTTACAAATTCCTATTAATATTTTTCTATTTATATATATATATATATATATATTTTATATATATATATATAAAATTCTATTAAAAATTTGAATGTGTGATACAATTTATAATAACAATAACTTATATGATAAAATAATGTAAATAAAATAATAATTTATATTGTTAAATAAAGATTATTTTAATGAAATAATTTAATTAAGAAAAAAAGTTTTTCGGCTTTTTTTTAAAGATGCTTTAAAATTTTTTTTTTTTTTTTTTTTTTTGAATTTAAAATAAAAGCTTTAATTGAAATATTTTGTTTGTAGGATGCTCATTTTTAAAACTTTTTTGAGATTACAACTTGCGAGTGTGAATTATTTTTCTATTAAAAATGTTTCTATACATAAATTAAATCAACAGCTATGACAACAAAAACGTAATCATAATTTTTTTAATTAAGTTGAAAGAAAATTTTTGGTTAAAAAAAAATATAAATTTAATTTAATTTGACCTATATATATATTTAAAAGTTATTGTAACTAATTTTTGTATAATTTAAAATAATTTTTAACGTAAGATATATGCTTCAAGGAACTTAAGATATCTAGAAGCTTATATATCCCATTTTGTATGAATACTATACCAAAATTACTTTTTTTTTGAGTGTGAAGTTTCCATTTGGCATCTCTATCTGATACGGTTAAGTTCATTTTATACTGTGTGTCTCGGGGTGTTTTTTTTTAAATCCCGATTTCGTTGTTGTGATCTTTTGAGTGTAGTAGTGTATGACCTATCCAGCTTAATTTTTTTTTCTTTTATGCTTCAGATAAAGGAGTTCCAAAAAAAAAGAAAGGGTCCCAAGAAATATGTTTTATAAAACTTGCCAAAGTTAAGGAAAAAATTCTAATACTGAAAATCTATGCATAATGTAATCATATGCATATTAAATAAATTCCCAAAGTTCAATAGAAATTTTTGGAGACTTTTATCGCTCATGAAAATGTCAAATGATTTTTTAAAAAATTTGTTTATTTTCATAGAGTTAAGCTTTCATATTTTAAAATTTAATTTTGTAGGGAATCCTGTAAAAATTGACAAATATTTTATATTGATTTCATAGTTGGATTTGAAATCTTGATTGCCTAACATTTTTGAGAATATATGTCTGTGAGATTCTGAATTAGAAGGATTTTCGTGTTTAATAAAAAAGAGTTCTTTGCCAGTTTTTTTCAATCAAATTCTGAATTAGGATTTTAAAGTTGGATTCAAAATAAGAATATTTCCCCTTTACGGAATACTTAAAAAATATATGAGAATACTTAACATCCTCAGAGAAATACTTTTGATTGGAGGCTTTTTCCCATATTAATATTTTGAATTTATTTTGGGAGTTTATCCATGCGAAAAAAAGTTTCCCAGAGTTTCATACAAAATTTTGTAGACTTTTTTTCTTATCGTTCGGATTTGCGAACTTTTTTCATGGAGTCTATTCAATATTCGAGTACACAACTTTTTCCCAAAGAAATAAAATAAAATCGCATTTTAAAAAAGATTGAATTGTTTTTTATCTCAAAAAAAAAGTTTAAAGTACTAGATACTTAGATAAGAAAATTATATTTACAGCAATTTAATTAAAAAGTATATAAAACATTTATATTAAAATTTTTTAATTGCACTTTTTAAATTTTAATTTATATTGCAACAAATTATTTTATTAAACATGAAACACGTCACGTTACTACCTATAATCGTAATGTATACATGGTATCCAAAAATTTTTTTATAAAATTAAAATCACATGTTTCTTTGGATTGGCACGTGGATAGAACGCATATCATGCCTATTGTATATAAAAGAAAAGTAAATATTAAAGTACAGAGGTAATGAGTAGCGCATTTTCATATGATTGGATTTATTTGTTTATTTTTCATGATTTTCTTTTCTTATATCCAGTTTAAAATTAAAGTTGGATTAAATTGGAATGGAATGAAATATATGTATAGTAATCATATCCGGATTATCGTGACATAACATTTTTTGTTTTCATTATTATAAAATGAACTTTTAAATAATTGATTTTCTCTGCTATCTTAATCTATTCAGATACATATATATATATATATATATATATATATATATATATATATATATATATATATATATCTTTTCATAACAGCTTTTTCTATCAGCTAAAATAAAACTTTTTCAATTAAGAACAAAAGAAAAAAAAATCTCATTAAAAATAGTTAAAAATTTTTAGTGAATTTCAAAAATTTCGCTGGGATTTTAACAGAGTGATAACAAAGTGAAATAAACCCATGCGAAATAACGACATCATAATCTTAATTTGCTTGCATGACAAATTAGAAACTATAATATTAATTTTTATTTATTTTTTTTAATAACCCAAGCCTACTTAAGGTTTCTTTGAAAAGCTCTTAAACATAAAAAATACACAGGCAGCTCCTAGCCCTTATCCCGCGGCTCAAATCATTGAAACTTTTTTTTTTGTATACTATGTGCACCAAACATGTTATACCATATTGTAAAGTTTTATTAGGTTTTATTTCCTGGTTGCTGTAGGTTTTAACCCCCTCTGCCGATCTCTAAAAAAATTTAGATTTTTATGTTAATTTGTTTTTTAATCATTTATATAGAATTATTAATTATTGGTAATTCCATTCATTTGTACCCAGTGATGAATACTGCCAAATGAGTTTTTGCACATTTTCTAGTAATCGATCCCAGGCTCTTCGGATGAAAGATACCCTTATCACAGTGTCACCTTGCTGTTTAAATCCTGACACCAAATCTTTCCAATTTTATATTTTCCATTTATAAGAAAAATTATCTTAAGGTTAAAAAATTATGGGAACCGGTTGGAGATTTAACACTCAAATTCGCATCCTTTTAGTCAGCACCTCATATAAATTAAGAATTCGTATAAAATTGATCACGAGGCATTAATTCTCATTTAAACCTTTTGGTTTTATTGTGTATGACTTTATTCCACTAGCCCTTACATAATATCTACCCTTATACAACACGTGGGTTTTTATAATTTCCCAATTAAAACAATTTAAAAAAAAGTTTTTACCTTTTCCATCATAATGCAACAATTATCTCTACATGAACATTAAATTTTTGCAATTTAGATTTTTTTCTTTTGAATTAAATTTAAAAAAAAAAAACAAATGCAAATATAGTAAAATAAAACATGAACCTACGGTAGGTACTACTGATTAAGTACAGGTGAAATAACAAAAATTAGCAATGCAAATTTTCAATTTATTAATTCAACTTTGCCATTCAAATACGTCATAATGTGCATTTTTAACATATTTTAATTTTATATAGTTAAATACCTATTAAGTATAAAGTACTAAAGTATAAAAGTACTGAAGTACTTTATTGATAAAGTAATCGAATAACTATACTGGTTGGTACCAGCCACCAACTTAACCAAAATAATCCAATATAGGTACCTGCTGTACTAGTATACCGGTAAAATAACCGCAATATTGACAAACAAATGAAATAAAAACAAATCAAAAAGTTGATTTTTTTATTTAGTATTAGTAACAGTTTTTATACCCGTATGACTAAATGTCAAAGGGTATAATAAATTTGCCATTACGTTTGTGACGCAGAGAAGGAGGGGTGGGTAGATATAGACTCAAGTGTATGGATCGGATCAGAATCGAAAAAAAAAAATCGATTTAGCTATGTATATCCGTCCGTCCGTCCGCACGATAACTCAAAAACTAAAGGAGCTAGGATCTTGAAATTTTCGCAAATGTGTTTTTTGTAATAGCCGTCATCGCTATTTAAATCCAGCCATTTTGGTCCATTGGTTCGGGTAGCTGCCATACAACTTCGTCTTTTATATGAGTATTACTCTGTACCTATTATAGCTGCGTGTCTGAAATTTTGCCAAAAGTAGTTTAGTGTAATGGCCAAAGTTACTGCAAGGGTTCGAGGAGCTGCCATACAACTTCTTATTTTATATGTGCATTACTCTCCACTTAATGATGCTGGGTGTCTGAAATTTTGCAAAAAATAGTTTAGTGTAATGGCCAAAGCTTCTGCAAAATTTGGTTGGTCTACTGTATAGGGCTCGAGTAGCTGCCATAGAACTCCTTCTTCTTTATGAACATTAATTACACTACACTAAATAAAACTGCATGTTTGAAATTTTGCCAAAAGTAATTAACCGAATGATATAATGTATATGTTATGGTTATACGGGTATCCCAGAGTTGACACAGTCTACTCTACTACACTCTTCCTCGTGTTTTTGTATTTTTGTTTTATTTTGAAATTAGTAAGTAATTACAAAAATATTTTTTTTATAAATGAAAAGTTTTAGCCTTAATATTTATGTATTTATGTATTTGACCTTAAACTTGAAAATTTATTGAAAAAAAAAATGAAAACAAAATAAAAAAAAAATTAGGGGTAAACAAAACATTTTTTTTTTTTTAATTTTAATTTTTAATTCAAAGGTAGTTCTAAAAAAAAAAAACTTGAAAAGATAAATTTTTGCGCAAAAAAACTGAAGCTATTCATGCTCTGTTAAAGTTTTGCTTTTATTATTATTATTGTTTTTTTGTTTTACTAGTTTGTTTTTATTTTCCGGCTAATAATCTGGATAATTAGTTTATCCGTTATTTAATTTTTAAACATGCAAAGCTAAAGTTACATTTTTTTTTGTATTTATATACAAATCATAATAAACGAATTTTTAATTGATAAAATTGATAAGAATTAAAACATTGGGGAAAAAATGTATTGTATACATTTAAGTTTCATTATAATTATTAATCATGACCCTTTTTCATTGTAATCTAATCTGCCCTAGATACTTAAGAGAGGGGATTAAAAAATTTTTATAAATTGATATTTTGAAGGGCTCTTTTAATTTTAATTTATTTTATTCGTTCAAAGTTCATTATGGGTTACCTAGGGTTATTTCGATTTTTGAATACTAATAGTATGGATAATTAATATATAGTTACTAAGGGATTGTTTGAAATAGAAATTATGATTTAATTTTAGTTATGGTGTCTGTGTGGTAGGAATATTTTATTAAAAGTTTCGCATGGTACTTTTCTGATTTGAAAGGAACTTCAGATAAATGGTTCAAAAGTTACCTATTAATATCAATTTGTAAAACTTGGAGTTGTATATGGAAATGAGCAATATAGAGTTGTATACAAGTAGAGATAACTGTGTCCTATACTCTTTTTATTGCTTATGATGTGAATTATTAAAATCTAAAGTATATATACAAAATTAAGCAGTTAAAAATTTGTATAATCTAGAATATCAGGACATCAAAAAGTATTTTATACGGAAAATATCAATATTATATATACAAAATATTAATTAATAATTTAAAAATCAAATAATGACTATAACTTAACACCATATATACACCTATATAGTATAGGAACGTTAAAAATATTAGAACGAGTATAATATGTAGTACCTATAGTAAATTTAATGTAAAGAATTCAATAAAATACAGGGTGGCGCAAAACGACCGATATGGTTTGAATGTTTAATAGCTTTTTTTTTTTTAATGGTTAATTATTATTATTATTATTTCTTTGTTATACAGTATATTAATGGGGAATATTTTTAGCTTAAGTAGAAAAATTATGTCCGGCAAGTGGTGACCATTTTCGGCTTTCCACATTCGTGCTCTTTCCATTACATTTTCCATAGCTTTTCGTAATTTTTAATCGCTGTTCTGTTGTATACTGTTACCATTTACCATTTCCAATTCCCCAAGTTTTCTTCACAAAATTCTGAAATAAAAATAAAAAAAATATAAATAAATTTAAAAAGTTATTAAACATTCAAAACACATCGGTCGTTTTGCGCCACCCTGTACTACCTACATATAATTAAAATTTAAAACTATATAACATTAAAAAAAAAAATATTTTAATTGTGGATTTTATTGATTTTAGATGAAATTTATTATATTAAATTTTGTTTTTTGCATTAGAATTGAATTAAGTTAATTGGCGCACTTTTAAGGAATCAAAGAAAGAAATTGTTTTTCATTAACATAGTCGCTATTGACCCTAATCGATTAAAGTGGAGGCTTATCCAAAAACATTATATGAAAAAATTGTTTCTTTGATTCTGAAAAAGTTCGCTAATTAACTTAATTCAGTTCTTAAACTTTAAATGTTTAAAAAGTTTTAAATTAAAAAGTATTAAACTTAACTAAGTCTGAAGCTTAACTTAAGTGTTGATGACTTAACAGTTTTAGGCACAAACTCAAACTATAATTACAATTATACATATAACATAACTGTTTATAGAATCATATATTTATAAGTATAAGTATGAGTAATCGATATTCTTTTAAATATGGTTTTATACTAGTAATAATAGTTAATATACATATAGATTTTATTACTTAACTTGGTATTTAAATCAATAAATCTTAAGAATAAATTGAAATATCTTAATTT
This sequence comes from Dolichopus griseipennis, assembly GCA_963082915.1. Classification (NCBI taxonomy): domain Eukaryota; kingdom Metazoa; phylum Arthropoda; class Insecta; order Diptera; family Dolichopodidae; genus Dolichopus; species Dolichopus griseipennis. The sequence continues at coordinate 143,935,397 of OY720442.1, read as the reverse complement.
ATTAAAAAAAAAAAAAAAACAAACCAAAAAAAATTAACTGTAGATAAAACATAACATAATAATTAAAAACATATGGTTACTTTTTACGGTATCGATAATGTAAATGCGTTCACAATAGACATGTAAATGCAATAGACATTTATGTGACATTTCAAAAATCAAATTCATATACGAATAAATCACGAATTCGAATGATTAGTAAATTTTTTTTTTTTTTTTGTATAACTCTCTTAAATATTGAAGGACATTTAATTGAATTTATTGTTTCTAATTAAATTGATGGTCATATATTGTACAGTGTACTCAACTGTTCTTCATATTTTAATATGTACATATAAGCATATGCATTCAATTTTATATTATTGACATAGAATTGAAAAAGATTTGCTAAATAATTTAACTCATAAATCATAATTTAAATAAAACCTCTCATAAATAAAATATTTTATTTTTTTAATTTATAAAAAATTTAAATTAAATATAAATAAATTTTTAATTTTTGATCAACTTATTGAATGTATTATTGGCCATGAATTATGATCGTGCATATGTAACCCTTTATTAAATTCAATTCAATTGCAAATATAATACATTTATTTTTATGCTTGGATTGTATTTTTTAGTTTTGGATCCATTAAACAATTTTCAATATATGCATTTAATTTGTGCTAATTTAAATTTTTATTATTTGATCAAATCAGATGGTCCCTGGACATGCGGGTCGCTATTAAAATTTAAATAAAATTGAATTGAATTCATATATAAGTTTTTAAATTAGCTTCAGTTTTGGTTTTAAAATTAAAAAAAAAAAATTCACAATATTAAAGATGCGGTTAAAGTAAGAAAAATCAATTGGCGTCTGATAACTGATTTAATTTTAATTTATTTGCAAATGATTGTTTTCAATTGCTCATCAATTGAATTTATGTATTGAAGAACTCTTCAATGTGGTTTTTTTTTTGTTTTTTTAATTTTCAAGAACAAAAACTTAAAGTTTTAAATGAAAATGAAAATTTGGTTTTCTTATTGCGCAATATAAGATGAAAATTGAACAAAACAAAAAATACTTTAAAATAAATAGAGAATTAATTCGATACGAGTAATAAAACTGTCAAAGTTTAAATGTAGTTTTTTTTTTTTTATTTTTTTTTTAATAAAATTTCACTTTTATTTAAAATTGAAAAATTAAATTAAAATTTAAGTATCTAGTATCTACTAGATACAAGTATAATAAAAGTAAAGTAAAAAAAAACTCAATTTAATTTTAAAATTTTTTTTTCGATGATTACCTGTGAACTTTTCTAAATAATAATAAGAAATCATGATTTTGCATTTTAAAAATTGTGTTTTTTTTTTACTTTTCTTTATTTGTTTGCTTGTTTTTTTTCTATTTGTTTGATTCCTATTGTGAATGTTTGAACAGATGCTTCCAATTTTTTTTTGTTGTTGTTGTTTTTTTTTTTCTGTCATAGGTTTTACAATAATTCATTATGCCACGCCATACATCCGTTAATTTTCGCGATTAATTAAATGTTATTCAATCAACCTTAAATGAATTTAGAAAAAAAAAAATTGAAAGTATATGTAATATGAGTTAAAAAGAGTGTAAGTGGTTTTTTTTTAAAAACATTTTTAAAAACATTTTTTAAATAAAGTGGTGATTAAAGTTTACTTTAAAATTGTTTAATGGGTTAAAACAACATATGTTTAGATGTATTTAATGGGTTATTCTCATATAATGTAATTGCAATTTGTTGTAAAAAAAAATTGTTTTGATTTGATAAATTTGAAAGAGTTTAATAATAATTATGGACCTTATTTGATGTTTTTTACTGGCACCTCTACGTGCTAATTGTTTACTGTTATGGGCTAAACAGCATGTCGGAATATGGGGAAATATTATATTCAAATTAGAACTAATCAAATAAATTCCACATACGATTTTAATGAGATAGTACTACGGCTTATAACATGTAGAAATGTCTTAGATTTTCAATAAATACAGTTCTATTTTTGTTTATATTGTAATAATTTTGTATTAGAGTTATTTGGTATTCTATATCAGTGAGTTATATTATTTAATTGAATTATTTGTTAATATTACTTTGTATTTGTTTATTATTTTGTAATTATTAATTATTGATTAAGTCATTAAATTTGACACCAATGGCGAATGACAGCTGAATCGAGTCGAAAATAAGATAACAGTTTTTCACTTTCACTGGGATTTGAAATCCGGCCTTTCGCATGAAAAATCGGCTCTCTAACCTTTATGATTAAAGAGTATTTGAGTTCTACGATAGATGGTAGTGCTTCTGATACCAAATAATATTCGACGGAACTAATTCCTTTGGGTAAATTTTTGAAAGCCTACGTAAATACATATAGTGTGGATTTATTCTAAAGCAAAAAATAAATATTTCTTTTAACATATTAAAGGTCTACTCTTATATTCCTCATTTGTTTTTTTTTAAACAAAATGTACTGCAAAAATAAACTCTAAAGGCTTAAGAGTAAATTAGTTAAATATTGGAGGAAAATTTTGATATGATGTAGATATTTCTATATGATAAAGATTTCATACAAAAATCTCAAAATCAAATTTGATAAAATTCGGCAATTTTTGAATAAAAAAACATAACCTAAAAAAACACTTTAAAAGAGAAAATGGAAAATTGAGTAAGTATTAAAATCAAATCGAAGCCTTATCTTAAAATACAATGAAATTTTCTGAAACTTATGGTGAATTGAAACTTTTAAAGGTTTCGTGACAGGTCCTTGAAAATTATTGTAATATCTGGAAAAATATCTTTATTTGGGAAACCTTGTATGTGTAGAAATCTTGTCAATAAAATATTTAAGGGGATAGTGTACAATATTTTATATTATGTTTCAATATTTTATTATAAATTAACTGTACTATATTTTGATTCATAAGTTATTGATTTAAGAAGCGCTTGTTTTCAAAAACTATATTTCTTATTGTTTTTAATTGCTTTTTCTATTAAAATTTTTGGGAATGAAGTAGTAAATTCAGTTTGCTTCGCTTAAATCGAAAAATAAACTGAGTTCGCTGTATGTAAAGAAGTAATGAAGCATTTGGTATGTTATTGCTATAGTTACAATTCGCAAAAGTCAAAAAGTTCAATTCAAAAATTCATTTAATTTTATTTAAATTATGTATTTAAATTTCTAATACAATGCAAAATTTTTTTTAAAAAAATAAAACAACCGGGACCATTAAATTTTTAGCTTACTCTATTATTTGACTTACTTAAACTGGAACTTAAACTTAATTAGACTCGCATATACTTTCAAAAATTTTTTCATCACTTTTCTTGGAATAACCCAAACCTCTACATATTCTCATATTATTATACAATTATTTTGTATCTATTTTGTTATGTTTCATCTAACTAAATATATACTTATAGATACAATTTACTTGAACCTTAATTATAGGTTAAATGCTATATTTAAAGTTACATATATTTTTTTTAATTATAGTTTATTTTAAAGTAAAAAAAAAAAAATAAAATAAATTGCATTATTAAATTGCGTTTTTTTATAGTTTGCAAACTATATATATTGTATAAACTATATATCTTCTATTGAATTAATGCGTTTATTTTTAAAAAAAACAAACAGAAGGGTTAATTATAAACAATTCAGTCAGTTTTATTTATTTTTTTAACCACTCAATTATTAAATGAGGTGGTCTTATTAAAATTGAGAACCATAAACATTTTCATTAATACACAAGTATAATAACTTGCAATGATTATGTTAAAAAATATATATATATGTATATGTAATAAATATTTAAAAGTTGACATTATTTTTTAAAAATTTTAAATTTTTTAAATGCGAAATAAAAAAATGTAAAAATTTAGTATGGTGGTCTTGAACTATGAAATATGAGAAAGTTGAAGCGTATATCTAAAAACGATAGATGTCAAATGATTGTCACATAAAATGTTTTATAGCTTAAACATAGCGTTTTTTTTTTAAATTTAATTTGAAAACTTGTATTTATATGTATATACTATATGTATATACATATGGTTTCAATTCTAAAAATCTCCTATCAATAATATGTTTATTACAAATATTTTTGAACGCGTTGCGAATGTTTCCAATTTATTACTCTATATGACATTTGACTGTACAAAATTTTTTTTTATATTTTTATTGCAAAAAAATTAATGTTTTTTATTATTTGTTTTATTTTTATTATTTAAAAATTCGTTTCTTATTAATTAGTTTATTTTATTTATTTTTTTTTAACAAACAATTCATTCGGTATTTGTGAACAGATCAATCAATTTTTTAATTAAGAATTTGAAATTTAATATCTTAAACATACAATAAATGGATAAATTTAATTAATTAAAAATTTAATAAATTAATTATGATCGTTAATATAATATCAGTAATACTTTTAGTACTTAATCATTTAAAATTATAGTTTTGCGCTCAAGGATATGCAATTACGTTAAAAAAAAAGATATGTTTATATTATTATTAGCTGTAAGTTCTAGATATAATTATTATTTGGTCTATTTTTGAAAACTGAAAACAAGGATTAACTTGGTGATCGTTATATAAATTTTAGAGTAAGATTACTATAAAATACAATGATTGCAATGATTATAGTTAGTAATCTTATAATAATAAATAATAAATAAACTAATTATATTTTCATTATTTTTAATTGTTGAATTCTATTTAATCCAAAAATAATCTGTTTTATTTCCTAATTATTATAGAAATTATTTTGTAGAATCAAAAATTTATTCGAATTAAGTAATCTGAATTACTTTTAGATTATTTTGAAGTAATTCAAAAAATATACCTAAAAATATGATTAGAATTAAAGATTATGCTTTGTTTATCAAAATCGATAATTGTAATCAAAATGCTTAATAAATAGTATAAATAAGCCAAATTTTCATATTGAGTTAAATAATTATCACATAGGATTTGTTTTTAAACATATTTTTAAATACATATTCAGTTTGAAAATAATTTAGTTTCCGGGCCTCATTCTTTTCAATGGTCCTTTAGTGTACTTACACTGTCCATTATTATTTAGTAAACTGGCTACAATTGTTGTAACTTGATTAACTTAATATGATGTAGTGATTTATAAAACGAGCTCTTAAATGAAGTTTAATTAATTCTACAATAATAGAATCTAATATTTTAATAGAATCAGTCATGGCCTATTCAAAAGTCGGTCAAGGCCTCTTTTATTCTGATAATAAGAGAATTCGAGTATGAATTTTAATAATATAGGTTTACATCATTAAAGTCTAGACTGTCCATTATAATTAAGTAAACTGACTATAGGGTCCCAGTAAATCTGGCATTATTTGATGTTTTTAAGAATTAGTCATAACTCACAACTCACAATCTACAAATATACACATTTTTTTCATAATATTTGAATAAATATATTAGAAATCATTTAATGTCATTTATTAATTAATTATATTATACCATATATATTTGGATTAACATAGATTTGTTATCTTTATTAAAATTTTTTTAATAATTTTAATTGAAAAAATAAATTAAAATAAATATAAATTTTATGATTGGAATTTAAATCAGTTGATTTGTTTCGATTTAAAGTATGTTTTGTATGCATTGATTAATTAATTAAATCGGTGAATGTTTTTTATCTCTTATTTTTTATTTTTATATTTTTTATTTTTTAATTTAAATTAAATAAATTTTCTCAGTCATTTTATTTTAAATTTTTCCATAGTTAATTATTTAATTTTGCAATTTTTTTAAAAATATAATGACATATATATTTTTTTTAAATTAAACTATATGATTGCTATTAATTTTAGTTTCTTATTAAATTTAGTGATTTATTTTAATTTTCTCTTTAATTTCAAATCTACTTTAAGATTAATAGTTATTCGGATTGAGGGTATAAAATATTTAATACTCTATATTTTTTCGTATTATTTAAAATATTTTTAATACTTATATTATATTAATTAAAAAAAAAAAGTTCTACTTTATCTGTCATATATATCTTTATTAATACCCTTGAAATTTCACTTTGTCTAATTTATAAAATTTAAGATAGCATTATTTCATTATAACTGTAATTAAATTATTTTTAATTGCGTATAAATAAAAAGAAATATGAATGAAAAATAATTAAAATTTGTAAGTGTCACTATTTTTAAATTAATTTTTATCTACATTTTTTAAATTAGTAAATTAAATTTCTTTATTATTTAATATGTTTTATATGGATTTATTAAAATATTTCTTTAATTCATAAAAAATCTTATATTTCAACATTTTTTAAATCACTTTAAATCACTAGTAAAAGAAAGTATGATTAAAAAAACACTTTCTTTGATTGGGTTAATTTAATTTAATACTTGAGTTCTTTTACTATCTTTATATTAATCAAAGACTTTAAATACGGATTGGCTTAGATTAAGATTTGAAAGTAATTTGTATTACCTTATCCCATATAATCGAGGAATCTTATAGAAATATTTTATTTTTAAATTCTGCTCAAAATTTAGCCATTTTCCAAGGCTTTTACCATAAGTTTCAGCAATTCGATAAGATTAGATTTAGTTAGAGGAGATAATCATTAATATTAAAGGCAAGTTAAGGTAAAAATATCTTCAATAAAAAATAAAATATTTTCTCTTGTTTTTAAAATTTTTAATCCATTTATTACAACTCACAGATAATATTTATAACTTATAAATTTATACCTGTAAAGGTATCTGTTTGATCAAAATTTATTTGGAATTGTCTAGGTAATCCAACACTAGTATAATCTACTGAATAGTGCAATAATGTTGGATAATGGATGGATGACACACTCCAAATTGATCATCACTTAAATAAAAAAAGTTATATATCTTGTCCGTATAAATACTAATTTTGGACTAAGGTTATTATCTAGAGTCATTGTTAGAACCTCTAATTGAGTTAACGGTATAGTTCTTTAACAAGTTTTCAGTACGTAGTAACAATTGAAAATTTACTATCTTTTCTTAATTCAATCGTATTCTATAGTAAATCTATTGTATTCTATAATTATTTGATTATTATGATTAAGGAACTTAGCTCTTTACATATCTGGGATTTAGTAAATTTAGACGCATAACTGAGCATATACAAGAACTTGCATTAAGAATATTAAGATATTAAATATTGAAAAAAGTAAGCTACAAAATCACGAAAAAATATATGAGTTTTATAAAAATTATTTAAGTAAAATTTCATTAAGAAAATGAAGAATTAATTCCTAAGTATACAATATTTAAATGTACTTATATTGGTAAAGTAAAAACGAAGACCTTAAGTTTAGAAAATTTAAAATTTGTATGGAAAATGGGTATTATTATTATTTACCTTTTCCAATATGTTGCTCCTTCTATAAATGCTGATTTACCTTTACAGAATAGTATGTTTTCATATGTTATTGGGAAATTCTTATATTTTTCCGAATTCCATTCTAGTGTTTCCACATGATATTGTAAATTATTATTTTCTTCCGAACTTCATTCGGTGCTTCTCTTGTTATACTAATTTTGAGGCTTATGTGTATCGCATAAAATTTTACTTTTTTCATTTTTGTACTTAATTTATAGTACCTAAATATTTTAAATATAGTTTAGCATAGTGGTAAGAGTGCAGAGCTATCATTTGAGAGGTTTGAGTTCTTATCTCAGTATAAGTGAAAAATTTTTATCTGATTTTCAATTCCAGGTACCATAAATTATTGATTTCAAATTAGTGACATTCTATTTCAAGAATCAAAAATACATGTATGTATGTATTGTATAAAAAATTTAATCAAATAATTTAATTGAATAATATAACTCACAGATAGGGAAGTATTTTATAACTTAAAAATATGAAAATATGTAATTAATACAATTGCATATGAGTTGAATCTAAACTACTCTAGACGTTTTATTAGTAAGATCTATTCCAAAATTGACCAATGGCGTAGTGGTAAAAACGCCGCCTGTGGAAGGTCTCGGGTTCAAACCCCGGTCAGATCATATTCAATAAAAAAAATATCGTAAAATTGTTTAATTATATCGTAAAAGTTTATATCGTAATATAAAATAATATTTAATAAAAATATATAAATAATTCTTGTGTAAGATTATAGATAGCGCACAAAGTTAACATTTGTGCATTCATATTTCATAACCTTATACAATAGCTACAGCCTAGTAATCAACGGCTTAGTGAATATTATGATTTAAGAAACTGAAGCCTAGTTTAAAATAAAAACTTGGTGAATGCCCTATACTCCTTAAAGGAGTGGAAAAGGAATAAAAAAAAAAAAAAAAAAAAAATTCCAAAATGTACTATATTATATGGCCGGCCGCCTGTCAGCCAATCAAATTAATCATTTAGCATATATAAAATATATTTTTAATACAAATGTACTATATTAATTAATTTTAATAAATTCTAAATCAATCATTTTATGTCAATTTTGTCTTATTTATAATAATTAAAAAAAAAATTACAAAGTATTACAAAATTAATTTAAATTTAATATAAATATTTAAATACATAAATAAGAAAATGTGTAATTTTAATTATTCATACTTGATGCTTATCATTAAAAATCACTGTATTAAATCAACACATTTTCATTAAATGCCGCCCATTATCAAATAAATATAAAAAATAATAATAGTACTTAAATAAAAAAAAAAAATGTATATATATATAAATGGTAAAAATGTATGTAAACATAAAAATCAGCAATAGTGTGATTGTTTGTTGCTTTTGTTGCAAGTTGTCAGTCACGCGAAACCATTTAACATTTTAATTTAAAATGCATTTAAAAAAAATGATTCAAGCCTTGCTGGAATTTGGCTTGATTGTTATTATTATTATATGGGTGCTTATTTATAATAATTTTTGTATTCCGTTCATGCAAGTTTTATTATAAAACTATTATTAATGTACAAAATGTCAATAAAATTTTTTTTAATTCATAGTTTTATTTTTTTTTTTTTTTTATTAGATGCAGTTTTGAATCTCAAATTGAATATTTAACTTTTTCGGAAAATTTTTTTAATAAAAATCATACAATACACCTCACTTTTATTCAATTAAAAGTGAATTTTAATTGAATATGAGAATATGTAAAACAGATTATAATTAATTTAATTTGCTTACAATGAAGTGCTATTGATGGGCCAATGAATATTAAAATGCTTCACTTTCAGATATCTGTATATTAAAATTTGATTTACAAATGATATGCGGTGATTTATTAAAGAGGCCTGTTATTTAAAATAGGCTATGATTGATTTTAATATGGTTTTACATCATCCGAATGTATATATAATATCAATATTAACTTAAACTTAAATAGAGTTTATTAATTGAGTATTAATTATACATTAATTGTACCTCTGAATTAGGTTTTAATATTAAAATCATTATAGAGTAGCATCAGCATGTTGTTGCCTTAGATATTAATTAATAGGTAATTTTAATTCTATTGAATTTTGTCTAGTCAAGGATTTTAAATCAGATTTAATATTTTCAATTTAGTTTGATTATTTTGGTTTCAAAATTTTTTAGTAATATAAGTTTCAAATAAGGTGTGTAGATTTCTGTAAATTTTTGAGGTTATAATGGGTCGGTTTTATTGTCAACTAGTTGTATGTAACAGTTTCTAGAAATTTGTTGAACTATAGAGTTAACATGTCTATATATGTGTACCATAGTTTTAAGTTGGAATAAAAGAGCGGAGGGGGATTACTGGACATTTAATAATTTTTTAAATTCTCCATAATGATTTCCTGTTACAAGTTTTATACGTGATTCATTACTAAGTCCTATCACATTTGCAATGTAATACAATTTACAATGTACCATTTATTTTTTATTGTAATAAATTTGTATGTGAGTTGTAAGGAATTTTTGTATCTGTGAGTTATAATATTTAACTAAATTATTCGCCTATAAGAAGATTATTAATTATATTATATGGCATTAATTTAAACCCAATGGCGAATGGTAGCCGAATGAAATAAAAAATCAGAAAATAGTTTTTCATTTTTATTGGAATACGAGACTGGGTCTTCGAATCATAGGTTGCCATGGTAACCAGTGTGCCACTCAGGCTGACTAAATAATATAAAAGGGTTTATGTAATATGGAAAAGAATAAGAAACCAGAATATCAATTCTTCGAAAAAAGTAGGGAGGATGCACATGCAAGTTAAATTTTATTAAGTGATTATTCAATTTGAAGTGAAAAGGGTGATTTGTTTTAATCGTGTAATCTAAGATAAACCTGATATCAATCTGAATCAATCTGATGAATCAAATCTCTCTTGAATATAAACTGTTATATTTCCTATTTCTTTTTTCATAAATTATTTATTACTTGCAACTTCAACTGCAACTGCAACACATATAATTCAGTTTTTTAACTCAGGAATCATGAAATATTTATCACCTGAAAATTGCATGTAAACTTTAAAAATTAGTTTTCAACAGATTTTTATTTTTTAATTAGCAACAAAACAAATGCGTACAAGTATTTTTTTTCAATTAGAGATGTCATGAATAAGATATATATATATATATATTTATACCACAATCTGATAATGTGAAAGAGATTAAAGATAATCTTCACAGTAATCCCAATAATTAGCAAAAGCATTTTCATGCAATAATTTTTTTTTTCAAAAACTTGTTATAAATTTCTTTGAAATTCTTTTTTTCTGGATGTGATAATGTGCTAACAACAAATCTGATATCTAGTGTAAAGCTGTGTAAAAACATGTATTCAACTTCTAATCTTAATTATTTTTTTACAATTTTATTTTATTTCTCAAGTATTTTGTTCCCAATACAATTATCTTATGATTTACAATTGATTGAATAAAATCACTTTGTTTTTTCCATTTTAGGATCCCCAATGTGAGATTGTGACATTTGAAACGATTCAAACCTATAAAGGACATAAACCGGATCGAACAGTTATTACAAAAGAAAGACGTGATTTTAATTCAACATCAGATGTTCGTAAATCGCCCAGTGTTGTACGTTTAATGAGACGTAGTGTTACACCGCACAGTGAAGGATTATCTTTGGCAGTTTCAACAAATGATGTTAGCTTTCATGAAAGACGTTCGGTTTCATTTAGTGGTAGTAGTAAAATAAATGGTACACAATTAAGTTTACGACAAAAATCACCATCACCAGCAAAACGTTCAACATCTGGTTATGGTGAATTTGAAATTGAATGTTTAAAAGCACATAATGAATTTCGAATTAAACATGGTGTGCCACCATTAAAATTAAATTCACGTTTATGTAAATTTGCTGATGAATGGGCAAAAAATTTAGCTAGCCGTGCTAATCCAACACATCGTAGTAATTCACCATATGGTGAAAATATATTTTGTACATGGAGTTCATCACCAAATGGAATATTCGTTGATGGCAGGGAGCCTGTCGAACATTGGTAAATTGATTTGTTTTTGATTTAGAGTTAAAATATTTCTAAAATTTCTTCTTCTTGTAGGTATGCTGAGGCTGATATACATCCGTATGGTAGAGAACCGACAACATTAAGAACAGGACATTTTACCCAAGTTGTTTGGAAAGATAGCCGGGAATTAGGTGTTGGGCAAGCACGCAGTAAATCAAATCAGATTGTTGTTGTGTGTAATTATGATCCGCCAGGAAATTTTATTGGTAGTTTTGCTGAAAATGTTCCTCCAATTGGTGGTTTTCCAATAGCACCTAAAATTGTTATCGATAAAGTACCTGACAGTTGTACTGATTCATCACTGTCATCTAGTGGTTATAGTGATGAAATGAGTGATTTTGCACTTAGAATCTTAAAATTTCATAATATGTACAGAAGAAAACATTCAGTGCCAGAATTAAAGTAAATTTAAATTTTATTTTTAACAAGTTCACTTAAATTTAATAAATTAAAATTTTTTTTTTAGATTAAGCATTGATTTATGCAATTTATCACAAGATTGGGGAGAACAATTAGCTAAAGAAGATCGTTTTGCTTATCGGCCGAATTGTGATTATGGTGAAAATATTTATTGTTTATGGTCATCAGATCGTAATGCAAAAGCAAATCCAAAAGATGTTTGTAGATCATGGTATGAAGAAAATCGAGATCATAATTATTTGGTTGAACCAAAAGGTATATTTAAAGCTGGTCATTTTACACAAATGGTATGGAAATCAACAAGAGAATTGGGTGTTGGTTTAGCTAAAACACGTAAAGGAAAAGTTTTAGTAGTTTGTAATTATCATCCACGTGGTAATATTGTTGGTGATTTTTTAGCAAATGTTCCAAGGCCTCATTAGGAACAATTTTTCAAATAATAAAAAGATATTAAAGCCTAAAATTTAAATAAAAAACGTTTTCTAGGGGTCTGTACACCAGTTTAACCCTTTTTTTTTTTAGGTTTATAAAAAAATTTCGTAGTTTAGATTAAAATAATGGTTATGAAATTCTAAAAAAATTAAAAAAATTGAACTGATGCTAAAAACATAGAAAAATTGGAATGTTTTTAAATATTTTTTTTTTGAATGTAAATCTTGTATTGTAATTCAAGATTTGCATTTCAATTTGGGAAGGCTGCAAATAAGTTTGTTATATTTTTTAAATAATTTTTTTTTTTTTAAATTTGAAATAAAAAAATTTAATTTAAATTAAATTAATATTAAGTATATTTATTTATATAAATTATATATATGTAAACTATTCTAGTCCTTTAAGGATAATATTAATTCATAATAATATTATATATGTACACTTATATTTATATAATATATTATATATAAATATTTAAAAGATAATAAATAGAATTTAAGAAAAAATTAAAATATAAAACAATTGTTAAAAAAAAAATATAAACAAAAAAAATAAAATTTATTATTAAAGTGAACGTGAACGTAAACGTGAAGCTCAATAAATACTTCTGACTATTTTCATAGAAAAAGTTGATTATTTTCTAAGAGATCGGTTTATAATTCAATTTTGGTATTATAATTACTATATATATATAAAAAAACTATAATGTGAAATTGTAAATGAAAGTTAACTGAAAAGTAATTTTGTTTTTTTTTTATAAGAATAATGAGTTTAGAAAGCGATTTGTTAAAATTGACAATGTTATATAAAACGATGCATGTTGATAATTTGAATTTTTGTTTTATCAATTTCTTTATGTTCTTTTGTTTAAAATTTAAAGTTTTTAATTTTAATTAATTTAAAAAAAAAAAAAGTAAAACTATATATGCCATAACTAATAAAATATAGTGGGAAAGAAATCGCAATATGATAAAACATAATTTCCGTCCATGTTGACTGATACAAAATTTAAAATATAGGAAACTTAGATTTCATATAACTACAGACGATATAGTTGTTTTTTAATATTTTTTTACAAAATAAAATCTAGAATTATTGTAGCATTCTAATGATGTTTAGCATCAAAAATATATGTTTTAAATTCGTAAATACTAATGTTATTACAATACGAATTAGTTTGTACGTTTCTTTGATTAAAAAAGTGTTTGGTTTTTTTTTATAAATGTTTTGAAAGTCTAGTTTATATTTAGAAATAAAATGAGTTTTTTAAAAAGAATGTTATTGAAGCCATATTTATTTATAACAAGAAGTTTTTTTTTATTCATTTTCCTTTCAAAACATTATTAAACATTTTTTGTTCACAACTGAGAGTGACTTATAACGTATAACATTGTCAATTTATCAACTTTTAAGCTATACATTAAAATAAATAATAAAATTTTTTCATTTATATTCAAAATTTAATTTTAAAATTTAATTTAGGTTAAATAATTTAAGTCTTCAATGTGCATTAAAAAGAAAGCATTTAAAAGACATTTTAAGTTTTGGCGGATTTCAATTTTTCCTTTGCAAAATTTTACTTTAAATTTTTTAATAAGAAAAAAAAAAAATCTTAACTAAAAACGCACAATAAAAAAGAAAGAAAAACAAATTTTTCTAAACTAATTAAAAATAAAATCAATAGGGTTTCTATATTCACAAAGCACATTTAGCTCTTAGCATCAAAAAAAAAAAAAACAACAGAGTTTACAATCATTTTATAATTTATAATCTCATTCAGTTTTTATTGATTTTGATTAAATAATTTTTTTTAAGAATTTGGAAATTAATTTGCAATATATGAGAAAAAAAATTTAGATATTAAGAATCTTAGAATTAAATTTTGTTATTAATTATTATAAATACTTAGATTTTTAATTTCGAATTTAAATATTTTTTGCTTTATTATTAAAATTGATTACAAATCCAAATTAAAATCTTTAAAATCGCTTAAAGAAAATTTTTTAAATGGCAAGAATGTTATTAGTTATTTATTAATTACTAAAATGAATGAATACAACTATGCCATAAATTTTTTTGAATAATTTAATTTTGAATAAACGATTATTAGATCGCAGGCCATTTTTTAATCGTTAATTTGCTCTGATAAGCAAATTTAAATCTTCCAAAAAAAAAAAATTTAGAAAATATGTCGTAGTACATTGACTATAAAAAATTTCAATTCTTACTTATATTTTTATATTGGATATAATTCTTAGATTTAATTATTTAAAGAATTTATATTATATTTTTGTTTTATATACCTAATTGTTTAAATTGCAAATAATAGAAATTGTAGATAATTAAACCTAAATTTTTATTTTATAGTACTTTTTGTTTTGTATTTAAATTTAAATTGAAAAGATTAAAAAAAAAAGAACGTTTCGTATATTTTATAGAAAAATATTAAATTAAATTTTTTATTTTTGCTTTGAATTTAAAATAATTTTTTTTTTATATAACTTAGGTCTGGTGCATAATAAAAAAAAGAAAAAAAAAAACAAAATATATTAATGATGTCATACCTATTTTTAAAATAAGTACAATTAATTATAAATAAATTAAATTATATAAAAACATATATATAAATATAAATAAAAAATTTCGTTTTATTTCAAAAAATAAAATTAGATTTAAAAATTATTCAGAAAAAAAAAAAAGAAACGACTTCGAGTCTCGTAACAACCTTATTTTCTAAGTGTGAACAACAACCGTCCAATGGAAACATTTTTTCACTAAGTTAACAGGAAATTTAATATAAAATTATCCGACGGTTGTTGTATAAGATAATCTTTTAGAAATTGTTTATCCGAAATGTTTGAAAAGTACTCATTTTAATTTTCCACAATATATTTGCTTGAAGGTTGTTGTATCAGAATACATTTAATAGCAGGTTGTTGTATGAGAAAATGAGTGAATTTGATAAGAGGTTGCTGTACCAGAAAAGGAGTGAAATATGGTGGAGTTTTTAAAAATGGTTGATGTATCAGATTATGAGTGTAATTGGTGAAATTATTAAAAAAAGGTTGATGTATCAAATTATGAGTGAAATTGGTGAAATTATTCAAATTGGTTGATGTATCAGAGAATGAGCGATTTATTAAAATTGGTTGATGTATCAGGAATAAGAGGAAATTTTTCATATAATATTTTCACTCATTGGTTTAAATATTTACTCATTAATTATTTTGAATTCAGAAGTACGATTAACAGTAAATACTCAAATGTCAAATGTTTTTGATTTATTAAAATTTTTGAAATATTCGTTAATCGTTATTTCATTGTACGTTCGGCATTTAACTGAATGACCGTTGATTTAAACATCATTATTTATGACTTTTTTTTTGGAATTCTTTTCAGAAAAATTATTCAATTGAAATACACGTGTTTTAAATTTAAAATTAAAACTTGAGAAAATGTTGCACTCAAATTTTTCCCTGTTGAAAGAAATGTCCCAAGCAAAAATGGGTACATCTTTTGTGAATATTTGTGATGAAATATTTCCAGTTGCAAAAGAAGTAGCCAGAGGTAAAAATGGTTTTGAAAATGCAATTGATTTATTATTTCATTTGGAAAAATTAACAAGAAATGTAAGAAACAAAAGTATTTTAATTTTCAAAAAAAAAATTTTAAATAAAATTCTTATATAATTTTTAGGCAAATCATTTTGAATCCAATGTTAAAGTGTTAATTGAAATTGTCGATATGAGTGTTTCACATAATCGTTGGAAGGAATTAAATAATTATATTGTGCTGTTAGCAAATCGTCGTATGGTTATTAAAAAATCAATTGTAACAATGGTTCGACATTGTTTAACTTTACTTGATAAACCAAAAATTCAAAAAGATCAAGCATCAGAATTGACAAAAACTCTGTATTCAATTACAGAGGGTAAAAATTATTTGGAAATTGAAAGAGCAAAATTGGCCAAATTAATGGCAGATTATAATGAACAAGAGAATAATATTGATGAAGCAATTAAAATTTTGCAAGATTTAAAATGTGAAACAATTGCTAATATGGATGCAAGAGAAAAGGTAACAGAATGCAACACCTTAATTTCATATAGAAGATATACCTAATAAAATATTTTTTTTCAATTTTAGATTAAATTACAATTGCAATTAATCCGTTTACTAATAGTTAAACAGGATTTTATAAAAGCACAAATATTATCAAAAAAAATTTTAACAAAATTTTTGGAGCAACCAGAACAAGAAGATTTAAAATTAAATTATTATAATTTAAAAATAACATTAGATCATATTGAGAATTTTTTAACCACAAGTAAACATTATCAAGCAATTTTGAATTGTTATGGTGAAAAAGATCCAATGAAATTGAAAATTTTGGGAAATGCTGTACTGTATTGTGCTTTGGCTCCTTACGATAATGAACAAAAAGAAAATATGGAAATTTTATTAAGAAATAAGTTGCTTGAAAGAATTCCAAATTTTAAGTAAAATTTTAAAAGACTTTTAAATAAAAAAATGTAAGCCTTATAAACTCTTATAATTTTGTAGAACTTTTCTTGAAACTTTTCTAAGCAAAGAAATAATTGATATTGATGATTTTATGGAAACATTTAAGAAAGACATGTACATGTATCCAGTATTGGATTGTAAAACAAATATTGGACGAAATAATTGGATTCAAATGAAAAATCGATTATTGGAACATGTAAACAAATCTTAATTAAAATGAGGATTTGATTAATCAATTTTTTTAATTTTTAGAATATTATGGTAATTGCAACCTGTTACAATCGGATTTACTTGAAACGTATGAGTGAAATTTTAAAAGTGCATAAACAGAAATGTGAAGAATGTATATCACATTTGGTAACAGAGGGTCGTATTTCAGCAAAAATTGATCGTTTAACTGGAATTGTTAATTTTAATAAAGCTAAACAAATTGATGAAATCTTAAATGATTGGGCATATGATTTAAAAGATTTGATGTTAAAAGTTAATGATGCTTATCATGTTGTTAATAAAATTCAATGTGCTGTACCTGTAGATAAAAGGCAAAAAAAATTTTATATTGATGAATAAGATGATGCATTTGTACAAACAAATTCAATATAAAATATGTATTTTACTTGTGTTTTAGAAATTGAGGTGTTCAAAAGGATATCGGTTATGTCTAATTTATTTGAATTTGCTAACAGCTATTAATAACTAAAAACTAAAATAAAGAAATTATGTTCTCATATTTATAATATTGCAAATTCTTTTGTTTTTATTTATTATATTTTTTTATTAAATTTATTCAAACTATTTTTTTTTTTTTTATATTCAAAAGGGATGAATTTAAATATTCAGAAAGTTTAAATATTAAAAAATTTTTTTTAAATGCTGCTGGTAATTTTTTTTATATTCTAAAAAAATCATATTAAAGTCTGAATTTAAATTCAATTTGATCATATGTTCATTTTCCCATGTATTTATAAATAAAAGTTACGTTTTGTTGTAACTTTTATTTGTGCCTTTGGTACTTTTATAAAAATACATTTATTGGGTCCATCACTAAAAAGTATTGCAAAGTCATTCAAAATATATGTTGAATATTATTTTTGGATTAGTTATTAGGGTTGCAACATTGTCATGACTGAGCTTTTATTAGGAATTAATAATATAAAAATTTATTTTTAAACTGCCAAAAGTGATTTTACACTTTGTACATCTTAGAATGTGTATCATAGGTATATTTTTGAGTAATTTTTTTAATGATATTTTGGATCATAGGACCCAGCAAGGCTTACATCCTTTATCATTTATTAGGTATTGATCGTTGCCGTGATACACACACACCTCTATTTTGCATTCCTGCGTAGATTTTGTAAGTAAAATTAGCTACGTTAAGTCGGATTTTTTTTAGTTATTCTGAATTACGCCGGAGAAAATCGTAAGAATTTATACCTACTCAATTTGAAAATTTATCTAAGCATTTATATTGTGGATTAAACATGAAATGACACCAGAAGAACAACAAAAGGCAAAAATGAATTTTCGTGCAAAAAGTGGACTTCCAGGAATTATTAAAAAAGGGAACAAAAAATAATACTTTTATTTTTAAAATTTTTATTCAAATTTTTGTAAATAATAAACAAAACTGCAAACAAAGGAATTCAAAGTATGAATATTTCTTGCGTAGATTTTTGACATTTAATTTACGCTACGTAGGAATTCAGAATTGCCATTTTATGAATTTCGAAAAAAAAGTATACTACGTAGGAATTTTTTTTTTTTTTTTTTTATTTTTTATTTTTTTTTTAAGCGCTAACTGTTCAACTGTTAGGCTAATAAGCCTGTCTATACCATAAGTACATGTTGGAACCGGGGGTCATTTTATATTCGAGTTATTAGAATTGGTCTTAATGAATTCCACATACAATTTAAACATGAGATAGTACTAGGCCTTATAACATGCAGAAACGTCTTAGATTTTCAATATTTACAATTCTATTTTTTGTTTATATTGTAATATTTTATATTTTACTTATATGGTATTCTATATCTGCGAGTTATATTATTTAATTAAATTATTTGTTTATATTATGTATTTGTTTATATTTTTATATTAAAGTATTTTTTTATTAAAGATTTATAATTATTAATTATTGATTATGCCATTAATTTGAACCCAATGGCGAATGGTAGCTGAGTCGAGTCGAAAACCAGAAAAGTTTTTTCACTTTCACTAGAATTCGAACCCGGGCCCTTCCGCATGAAAGGTCGGCACTCAACCACTGTGCCACCCAGCTGTAGATTTCACGCAAATTAGTGTTACGTAGTAATTCAGAATAGGGGTGACAAACACGGTTGCTTTAGCTAGAAAAAACAAATATCTAAAGGATTGTATAATATGTACATTGCTTATTCCAAATATAAGATCAGTAGAAATAGAATTAAATATTCAAATAGGAATATTGCCATTATTTAAGAGAAACTCATCAATATTTAATAGAATTGATCCTAATAGAAGACAACTTCATATCTCAAAGTAAAATTTGAGATCTTATATTATATGATAAAGTAATAAATGAGTTCGGCAACATTTTAATAAAATTGAACAAAGTAATAGGTACTATAAATTTACAAACTTATTACAACTTTTGAAATTAATTTATAAAAAAAAAAAACAATTTATCAAAATATTCATAATAAAAAGCAAAAAAAAGGGAAAAAAACCCCATACTATTTATTCACTTTAGAATATACTGCCATTCTTTGTTAAAAACATTGTTTGTTACAATTGAAATCCCAAATGGTATGAAAATGGTACAGAACTTAAGATTCAGGATTTTTTTTTTTTTAGATGCAATGTACACTGTTGTACACACCAAATAAACGTGACTTAACATTTTTTATTATTTGTTTCTGGTTTTTTAGTTTTTTTTTTTTTGGTTTTCTGCTTCAAAGACAAGGTGTATTTTATGGATACAATAGTTTATGGTACATATGCATATATATATTGCAGAGCTGGAGCAACATTTTGATTAAAATTCAATGCACGTGTATGTTTTTAAACGAATATATATATTATTTTGTATTACTAAATTCTGAATTTTTTTTTAAAATGAATTTAATAAAAAAAAACTAATGTAGAAAAAATTTCCAACTAATTAAAGTTTATCAGATAACCCCCATATAATTTTCGATACATCTTGAATGTTTTGATTTTAATGCAAAAATCATACAAATTTTAAAATTAACTTAAATTTTGTTAAAATAAAGTTTTAAATAAGAATTCAGTTGAAACTTGTTGCTTCTTTAGAGTTTGATTGAACAAAATGGAGGTCTGTTGTTGTAAACTTCGCCAGGAGATAACTTAACATTTTTATACCCAAACTTAATATGAGTAGTGTAGAAGCACTAGTTTCCAGCCAGCGTTAGTATTAATTTGGAAAATCTCCGAAACATAGAATTTTCAAATTACGTAAAAGGATGTTCCTTCGTATTTTTCTTTGTTTCCTTAAAGATCAATTAAGGTCAAGGCGATTAGATTACATCCCAAGTACGTTCCATGGCTTAAAAGAATATATTGGGTATAATGTTCTGATTTTGATTTTATTATAATCCTAAATTTTGATATTAGTTGGAGTAGAGGTTCGAATAACTGCCACACGTCCCTCAAGACTTAACGAGTATATCTTTGAAATTAATAGAGATAGAAACTTGAACTTTGGTATAATGAAGATCTGTCCTATTTTTTTTAACATTCCTGATGTTTGAGTTTCATTGAAGTGGTGGATCTTGTATCTTGTTTCTTTCTAAAGTTACTTAGGAATTTTAAATGTATAAATTAAATTTTTTAGATGTAGGGTATTACTAAGTCAGTTGTATTGACTTAATGTTTATTATTTAATTGTTAATATTAATATTATTAGTAACAAGTTCCCTTGTAAACTACGAGTATATGCAGAGGCTGTTGAAGAGAGGACGAGACAATTCTCTACGTCCTATGCCAATTTGTAACCCTAGAAAACCTAAGACTGAGAACCTTAGGACGAACGTACTGGGGTGACTTCAGCACGGTAAGGGAGTTAGACTAGGGAAAATTGATAAGCTTCATGAAGGGTATAGAATGGCTCAATGAGGCGCTGTAAGTATTACGAGCGACTCTGAGAGCAGGGGTGCACAACGGGCCGCAAGGTCTAGGTGTAAGGGAGACTTGCTTTCTCCCCCGTCTAAACAACAACAAGTTCCCTTAGTAAATGTAAATATAGATCTACATATATGATGGAACATGTTCAGGTGGTATTTTTTAATTTTAAGGGTCAAATATTTATGTTGGAAAAGTTCCCTCTAGCTCCTCAAATCATATACATACATTTAATTAAGTCGCATTTGTATTAATTCCTTCAAAAACATCTTCTTGAAGACGGTCTTCTCTTTAAAATCTAAGATCTTATTTACTATAAAAACAATAAAAATCATTCTAGAAATCATTTTACACCCACCGCTTGTATTTGGATTTAATTTTTTTTCCCATTTGCATAAAACGGGAAAGCAATATAATGAAGAAATTTTCCCATTTTTAAATGTTATTAATTTTTTCTGATATGATTGAATGGCTAGTATTAGATTTTCTTTTCCCGTTATTAATTTATTTATGAAAAAAACAAGGATTAAAATAAAATGTCAAGGACTTTTTTTATGTATATTTGTTTTATTATTCACACAATTCATGTCAGCTTTCAAATTTGTATCTTTTTCTTTATGATCGGGATTTGCTAGATATTTAGGGGTAGACCTCAATAAGTAAAAACAAATAAAATGGGACAGAAAAAGGATGAACCACTTAAATTATTGGCTTTGTTCTTTAATTTTTTTTTTTGTTATCATGTTTTTCAAATAAAATTTTCTAAAAAATAAAATATAAATTTTTTCTAGTAATGTATAGTCGGTCTGCATACAATTTTTAAAAGATTGTTATTTAATGCGGTCTAAATTTTTTTAGAAAATCCAAACTATCTTCTGGTTTTTAAATACTATTTAATTTATTCAAATCTTAGATAAAAAGGACTAGTCGTTCCATAAATATATGTTTGAATAATATGGGGGTGTTGAGGACGCAGTATTCTTAGTATTAGAATTGATCTAAATGATAAGTCCATGTACCAAAAAAGGCACATGACAAGATGAATCTAAAAAATATCGTAATTACTGTATTAGACTGTAACTGGAACCCTATCAACTTTATAACCCATTAGATTTCAATTGATACATTTTTGTATTGTAATAATTTCACAATTGTTTTTTTCCTTACTCTTCTTGGGAGACTAGGACTTCCACTTGACACCTCCATATCACGCGATTTCGCGCTGATATTTTAATGTCATCCAATGAGATGTTACATTTAGCCATTTCTTGGTAGGTTGTCCTGCGGCATGTGATGTTGGAACGGCCGCGTCTTCTAGTCTTGAGGGTTCCACTCTAATGTCATACCATACGTGTTATACTTTCACTAGGCTTCCTAAGCGTGTGGCCTATCCAACTCCATTTCTTACGCCTGATTTGTTTGGATAAGGGTTCTTCGCCTGTCATTATCCAGAGGCGTTCTTTGGATATTGTGTTCGGCCAGAATATGTGGCATATTATCCTAAGGCATTTGTTTACGGAAACCAGCAGCTTGTAGGTTAGGCTGCTGGTTACAAGCCAGGTTTCGCTGCCTTATGTTAGTACTGTTTTCACACATGCCCGGAATATTCTTAATTTCGTTTTTCTGGATATCTGGTAGTTCCTCCATAACGGTTGTAGACCATCAAATGCTGTTCTTGCTTTCTTTAGCCTGTGTTCCACGTTTTCATGGGCCCCCTCATTTGTAGTTATTTTACAGCCCAGATAGAAGCTGTTTAGAAATTCTATCAGTTGTCCTTTCAATTGGATGTTTGTCGTGTTGGTGTTAAAAAAAAATGTTCAATATAGACATTTTTGTATTGTAATCATTTCATATTTTTTTTTGTAGTTGTAAGTTAATTTTGTATCTGTGAGTTATATATTTTAAATTAAATAATTTATTTATATTTTACAATATTACAAATTTACAAATATTTTATTTAAGTATTATAAATATAGATCTGTTAGTAATTGTAATACCTCTTATTATCAAGCTAATGAACCATAATAAATTAATCAATTATCTAAGTCATTTGAGCTTATAGAACTTGAAGCCAATGAGCCATGGTTGCTGAATCAAGGCGAAATTATTTTTTTTTTTTCACTAATATTCGAACTAATGACACCCAAATAAAAGGTCATGCACTCTAATCTTGAGATACGTCTTTAGAACTTTCTGAGCTTTCTTAAATTATATTATTATGTCTAGTAGATAACTTTCGATGGTCTTAAGGAATTTCCTCTTTGATAACCAATAAATTTAGTTTCATAATTATTTAAATTAAATTAAAGCTCATTCCGATACATACCAATTATTTCATTTCGAATGTCGCCTAGTTAATAAAATTTATATAAAAAATGTCCTTTTTATAAATCCACAATATAATTTATAACTGATTTCTAATATTTTTTCATTGTTTGAGGGATGCTGAGATGCGAAACTGAAATATATTTTTGGAATTGTGGTAATTTATATATATATATATATATATATGAAATATTATGCCTATTAATTATTTAATTTTTAATTTGTTGATGGAATCACTCAATTTTTTCTGTGATTTTACTATATTTATTCTAATATAGTAATAGTATATATATAGTAATATATGTATAATAGAACGACGTCCTTCAGACATTTATTACAACAAAAACAAAATTAGTTTTTTGGTTTTTTTTATCTTTTAACCCAACTCTTAAGAATTTAACATAACGGTAATAATAGGTCGACGTTGTCACTATATTGATATTGTATTTTTATTTTTTTTTTAATTTATTTTGTTTTATTGCCTTTGAAAACAAATGTTTTGCGTGTGTGTGTGTGTGTTTGATATAGGATTTTTTTTTTTGTATATTCCTTAAATTAAAATATCCTTGACATAATATATCTTTAAATGTCTTGTATGGGAGATACATCTTGTGTTATATTTTGAAAGTTGTATCTTAGGAATTTATACATGTAAAGCATGTTGTGTATCAATTGGGTTTAGGTATTAAAGATCTTTTTCTAAGTTTATTGATTAGATGCTTTAATTTTTTATTTTTGTTTTTTCTATTGTAAATCGATTCTCATCCTTTAAATAAAGACTTATAAAGCTATTATGTAATTTTTCTGCCAAAAAAACTGAAAACAAAACACTCTTTAAACTACTTCTTATTGTATACAAATATTTATTTGTTTTATTGACTTTTGGTCTTTGTAAATATACATATATACAGTTTAGAAGGAAGTGGAATTGGAAATATACAGTTTGGGAGTAAAAATTGAAGGCTTTCAGATTACGGGATCTTAATAAGAAGTTAATATGATTAATCATATATTGTTAATAAACTTGTTTAGTTTTGACAGCTATCAAAATCAAAAATTAAACTTTACAAAAAAACAAGATACATGAAATGTATTTGTCTATTATAACTTGTAAATTGCTACTAAGAATTTTAATAAAATTTTACAAAAATTTATTTTAATATGTAAGGTGTTCCACATAAGCACCATATCTGGTATAAGGCAGGTAAATAAGGTAAAACCTAGCAAAACATGTTATTGAAGGGGTCTAATGTAAGGTGAAATAACTGGAAAAATAGTCTTCCAATTCCTAACAGTTTGAAAGTTATTAAAGTTTTAATTGGTTTTTGTAAAACAAAATTTGATTCAAACTCTATTTTTTTATAACACCCTGTATTTTGGTTCTTTTTTTTAACATATCGCTCTATATGTTTAAAAGAACAGGGTGTCTCTAAATGTCTTTAACACTATATGCTCTTTAATTATGTACATGCTTAATAACTTTTTCCCTAATTCTCACCATTTTTAAGATGTAACGCATTTAAACGAGACACCCTGTTTATTTTTGAAAATTTAAATTTTATTTTATAACTGTATAAAATACATAAAAATATTTTTTTTAATTTTGAAACAATGAGACAAAATCCAGTTGTCAAACTAAAACAACTTGATTATCTGATACGTATATTATTTTAAAAGACCTTGTTAAAAATTGAAAAAATCTTTTATATGGCACTGTTGTTTTTGTAATGCGCACTGATTAGTCGAGAAGTGAACGAATTTGAAAAATAGCTAATTGTCAAAAATAATAAGTTAATCATGGTAAATGTAATTTTTAAAACAACAGTTCAATAAATTTGTTTAACTTTTAGTAATAAAATCCGTATACCTCCTTCGATTTATACCTCAATTATATCTTGTATAAAATATACAGGGTATAAACGGAGGTGTAGAGAAAGAAAAGAAGATGTCAAAGTTAGGGTTAACGTCATAAAAAAGTAATACTGGAAGAAGTGTTCTCAAGCTGAAATGGAAAGCACCAGAGGTGTTAAACTAAATAAATTGTATATAGATAGTTCGGATATGAGAAATGTAAGGTGCTTATGGTGGCGACTTTACGGTAATCAAATACTAGAAAACTATGGAGAGCATTTTTGCTACTGTACGGTGAATGTGATAGGGCGGTGATAACCTAAAGAGTATGAAAAACAATATTTTCATTTTTAAAAAAAGAGGTGAATCCTGTAAACTTTTTAAAAACAAATATGTATACTAAAATTTAATTTAAATAACCTACTTTTTGTCTTTCACTGTATGTATTTGTTTTGTAAAATAAATATGTATGCATATACATGTATCCTTGGTGAATATTTTGTCTTAGTTCATAAAGATGTTAAAGTAAGAAAACTAAAGACTGCAAGAAGAAGTGAGAGTATATGAAACAACATAAGACGTGGTAACACTCGTTTATTATAAAATTCAACAGATGTATTTACAATTTTGGATGTCAAATGTTGGCAGAAACAATTTTATATTTTTCTTTGTTTTTAAAACTTGACAGAAACGGATGCGTGCTATTTCCTGATTGTAAAAAATCAATGTTACCAAACTGAGTGAGACAGAAAATTTTTTTGAAAATTTTTTGTTTCTTTCCTTATTTTTTTATAAAATATAGTGTTTAAGGGATTTTCGTATATATTGTATTTTAAGTAGTAAAGATACCTTCATCTGTTTATCTATGAATTTAAATGAAAAACAATTTACAAGTCCTTAAAAGTCTTTCGAAAAAGAACATAAACATGGATTTGCAGTAAAAGAAATAGAGAAAGAGAGAGAGAGATGATTGTGCGATATATTTAAAAAATATGTGTATTTCGCAGTTACTTTATTTTCATCCAACATAAATGAAAATCTTTAAAAGCTGATAATTTAATTAACATTGTGTTAATTGGTTTAATTTCATTAAAATTAAATTAAATTTTCTTTAAAGTATTAAAAATATTTTGTTTTTATTTTCTTTGTTTTGTTTTTTTGTTAATAAGGAAAAGTATAAATTAAATGAGAAATTCATAAGTTGTCTGAAATTTTCCTTCAAATTAAATGATAATTAAAAAGTTTATAAGTAATGGAAGTAGAAGTTTATTTTTAAATTAAAAAAATTTAACTGACTTTGTATATTTTTAGATTTATTAATATGTCAAGTTTATTGGATGACCACTTGGTAATTTGTTTTTGAAGAAAAACTTTGTACTTGAAAAACTTTTGTTGTACATTTTCGGTCGCTCGTACAATTTGGTCACTGGCTTTGTTTTATGGATATCTTGTAGGGACTAACATTTGCTCTAAAGAAATTAAACAACTTATGCCTCCTCTCAATTTCCAACTGGAAACAAGAAGAGCAACAGATGCTCATCCCTATACAGTTGACATTAATCTGATGGCGTAGCACGGCTTATGGAACTTCATTTGTCATGCACTCATCACGATTATGGAACAATATTCCACCAAATGTGTTCCCCAAAGTTGATAATCTATATATGTACGATTTAACTAAATTTAAGTAGAACATTAAAATTTTTCTTCTAAATATTCCTTCCAATTTTCCCCATCCCCCATAATCCAAAAATCCCCAATAGTCTCCACCATAATCTCAAAATCCTTCCATATCCCCAGCTCTTAACTAAACTATACATTTGTATCACAGGTTCTCTCATAAAGTTTGGTTTAAGAAGTGTGTGGTTTTGGTGTGTTTAAGTCGTGCACTACCCAAAGAAGCACACTTTTAATGGGTGGCTTTCGAGCTTTTCATTCTGTCGAAAAAATCAAAAAAAAGAAACGAAAGAAGATAATCGTGGTGAATATTTAGGATATTAGTAACTTTAGATATAAATTTGTAAAACATGCCGAAACATTTTATTCTAATAGCTGAAATCTTAAATTAATTCTAGCGCTAAGAATCGTATATACAATAGGTACTATTTTGAATAAAATGATTCATTGTTATAAGTGGTTCAGAATATAGATAATTTTTAAGCCCCAAACTAATTATAGATTTGGATGTTTGGATTTGGAAGCCAATTTCCAAAATTCCATCAATTTTTGACTTCAAAAAGCCACTTGTGACTTTAGAGTCACACTATGTCCGTTTTCGCTTTGTAGTATACTTTTTCAAAATTTTTATTCTTTAATTTAAAAAAAAAAATAAGTAAATTAAGTCAGAACAGACTTGTATTCATAATTTTTAATTGGATTTTAAAACATTATTATAAAACTTACTTTAGTATTTATTTAATGTTAATTAACTGTAACTTTAAGTTCCTGTGTGTCCTTGAAAAGACACTATAGTAATTAAATTTTAAGAAGAGAAGTAGAAGTTACCTTCTTCTCTACATCCCTTAGTTTTAGATTTCTTTAAATATACTTTCAGTCAATTTAATATAATTTCTTTTATTAACATTATGTACAGTCAGGCCAAATTATTGTTGTGTAATAAATTATATTGAAAAAATTAAATTTTTTTCATAATATACATTTTTTTGAATTAATCATTGATTTTATTGACATTTGATAAAAACTAATTATTTTTAATCTTATCAATATTTTTAGACTTTTATTTTATTTTTTTTGCATTAAAGTGTTTTTTTTTTTAAATAATAAAAAATGGTATTTTGATGACGATTAATCTATTAAAATTTTTTATAAAATAATTATTTTATTCTGAAATGCAAATTAAATTGTAAAATCTAGATAACTTGTAAAAAAACAGAAGCGTATGGATTATGTGACAAGTGTAAAAAAAATGGACGATAAGTGATTAAGTATAGCAGACTATATTTTTCGTATTTTTTAAAAGTGATCCAGACCACAGAAGCTATAAAGTAAAATGGATTTAATCTTTCTAACCTATTTAAACTTTAAAGTTCAGTCAAGAAATTCAAGAAGTCCTTTCCGATGATATGTATTTCCTTGTCTTGATTTCAGATCTAAAAATGTCCTATTTTTAAATTCTATATTCATTTGCAATTAAGAAATGTACTGAATGCAGAATATCCAAGATTAAATTCAACGCTTTCTTCCAAATCTATTCGTATAAATACTAATATTAAAAGATTTCTCATTAATAGTTTCACATATAACTGTGCCCATCAAAATGTTTCAAAATTGAATTTCAATTTTGACACTTCATCGAAAAAGGATTACCAACATAAAAAACTTTAACCCACGTCATTTTAATTATTCTTTTAAATTTTATTTAAACTCCATTACCTTAAATCGAAGCAATACAGGTGGATATAAATTTTTTTAAATAATTTTTAATAAAAAAAGTTTTAACTATACTGTAATTGTTATAACTAAAAATAAAATTTGTACATTTTAATTTATAAAGTTTTAAATTCCAGTATTTTATATCACATTTCAAATCATATTAAATACTTACAATCTTAACATGAGTAAGTAACAAGTATTATCCCAAATACCATGATTACAATAAGTATCCTACAAGGATTCGTTTATTTCCTTTCTTTTTGTATGTATTAATCGAGAATAAGTACTTTTTATATTGGGGAAACAAAATAAGATCTTAATAAAAATTCTCATTGATTTAATCTTTAAAATAAAAACAATAAAAAAAAAACAAAAAAAAATAATTCAACAATAAAACTCTAAATTTGAGTGTAAGAGAGTATGTTAAGGGTAAGTAAAATAAGAATAATGTTCCAAATTTAAAGATTTAATTTTAAAAATTGATTTCTTACTTTGTACAATACATACAATGTAATACAATACAAATACATACTTATTGTATTTTTTTATTCGGATATTAATAGGATATTTTTAAGATTGTTAAAGATTTATTTATTATCCTTTTACAGTATCAAATATCTCTTGATGATTCCCGGGTATCAAGGACATCAGTAATGCGACTGTAATTGTTATTTATTGCAAAATATAAAATAAATAAGAATTTAAATGGTATTAATAACAAAAAAAAATGTTTTATTATTGAATAATAAAAATCTATTACAATATAAATCAATTTGGATTGTTATTATTTATTCTCATGGAAATTATTAGATAGATTTTGTTGAGCCTTCTTATAAAATGCATACATCAAAATGCAGTAAAGCATTGAAATTTTAATTATACATAGGTTTTCCAGGAAAATGGGTTTACATAGATTTTCCAGGAAAATAGGTTTTCCAGTAAAGCATATTTTTCATGTAAACCCATCCGTTATGGAGCTACAGCCTACCAAACCGCTTTATTTAAAGTGTTATAACAGTAAAAAAACCGCTTTAATTAAATTGTTATAGCAGTAGTTCTATAAAGTGTTTCCTAAATCTAAAACCTAACACCAAACCATAGCTGCCTTTAAAGCTTCACAGTAATATTTATAAAATAAATATATAGTGTTGCCATACGGTATTTTAATTTACAGTAAAGCGAAATTTTTGCAGAGTTTTTTACCCTTCGTATCTTCCAGGCGGTTTAATTTAGAGCCTTGAAATTTTGGGGGTAGTTATAGATCCTTAGAGAAAAGTAATAGCCATTTATGGATTTAATAAACTTAAAATTAATAAACCTATTTATGGAAACTTAAATATTTGCGAGGTGTTAGATCGTTAGAAATAAGTGAGAGTTATTTTAGAAATATTGCAAATTTTTGTGCAAGTCTAAATTAAATTTTTAGAATCTGTACATGTTTGAGTATAAACATTTTTTCTCAAAACAACTTCGTAATCTCCCCATATTCAAGGATACTCACAATATTTTTACAAGTAACTTAGGAATTTAAGACTATTTTTCCAAATTTAAACATAAATATTGAAGGTCACACATTATATTTCCGCATGTATTAACAGCTTTTCTTAAATATAATCAAAATAATTTAAAGCATTTTTATCATTATTTCTTTTATAATACTTTTTTTATTATACAGCCATAAATATTCAATAAAATTATATCAGAAAGCATTTTTAAATATTAAATGTCTATTTTTTCATGTTAACATTAAATATTCCATATAAATTTTAATTGTTACACTAAAATTTTAAGTGAACGCTTCCAGATGAGAAATATTTTCGGTTTTCACTTTTGTTATATTCACACATAACATATAATTATAAAAATACATTATTAAGACATGATTGGAATTATTTGTAAATTGGGTGTTAATAGCACCAAAAAATAAAAAAAAAACAAATAAACACAAATCCAATTATGTCATTAAAACATCACTTGAATTAAAAAATATATAAATTAAGTGTTAAAAAATAGAGAGGGAAAGTGATAACTGATAAGAAAAGGGCTGTATTAGGGTATTCAAAGAATTAAATTCAAATTTTAATATAAATTTCAATTTTATAGCTATTAAGTATATAGAATTAAGTTATGTGAAAATTTGAAAGTGAGAAGTTGATAAAACAGGGCAAGAACATAAAATCTAATGAAGACATTTCTTATTTTGGGAACAATCGGCTATGACTATAGACGCCTTTACGGAGTCATGTAGGTAAAAAATCTCTTTAAATTGATACAACAGAATTTTATAATTTGTTTTTGATTTTGGCCACCAAAAACTCCAATTCCCAGATAGGTTAAGATAGAAATAACATGATAAATTGTATTATTTTTAATTGCATATTTTTAGGTAGCAATAGAATTTTTTTACTAATGTATTAAACAAAACTTTATGAACAAAACATTCCATAAAGTTTTGTTTAAATTTTAAATTGGAAATTTCCAATTTGGTCGTATTTTTGGTATTCTAGAAATATTTCATTTTCGAAATGAAGTAAAATATAACAATATCATCATAAATTATTTTAATATAAATTGCATATTTTTAGGTGGCAGAAGTAAGTTCTGCTATACAGGAAATACATAAAATGTTGTAAATTAATAATTTTATAAGCTTAAATATTCTTGAACTCCGGGGAGAAAGTCATATAGACTCCATTTTATTTAAACTATACCATTTCGTATATTTAATTTACAAACAATCTGAATTTTAAATTTTTATTTTTTTATTGTGTGGGATGAAATAAGTTAATCATATCATAGGTGAATGAACACTTAACGCTTTAACTATACAAACTAACGACATATTAATTTTGCAAATATTTGTATAGGAGGTGTAAAAATCAATATGTATTTTTCTACTTCAATAATTTATAAAAAAAAAAACAAATTTTTTACTATTTTTATTTATTTTAGAAATGAAAAAAAAAGTTAAATATCGAATACATAATATATTCCAAAGAATATTTTTGGATTGAAATGGTATCATGGTGTTCAATATAAATAAAAATGTTAAATGCTTTGTTATAAAATACTAAATATATAAAACATATATAATTCTTAGTAAAGCGAACTTTTATAAAGTAGCTATTTTTAAGAAGGATCGGATCAAGAAGTCAGGTACTTCCGCTATACAAGATTCCTTTCCTTAGAAAATGACTAGATCTCCAGATCCTTAATACACAGGAAAGATATTCTCAACTAGAAGTGCCGATAAAACAAATGGAACTTTAGAATTCTTCTGGCCCGGGAGAGTACTTTAGTCCTTTATATGGAGATGTCTTTGTTCGTTTGCCTAATATGATTATGTTCGATATCACTGAAAAGATCTTGGCTTCCTCTTAAACTTTTAGTTAGTGCACATAGTTTGAAAATCCAATACTTGTCAATTAAGTAAGTTTCTAAACCCCTTATTATAATCCTATCTAACGTACTATGTAAGACACGGATAGATTGTTAAGATAGATCAGTAGCAAACCTTTTCCAGCACTATTTTGATTTGATTCTAAACCAACGAATAATTGCTTCTGTTGAAAACTTAAACCAAGTTTGAGATTTGTTTTACTTTACCACTTTATATTATTAATATATAAAATGTTTTATATCTTAAAAATTAATTTTAAACCTAAAGTTTTGATTTTATTTCTAATTACTAAACACTGGTTGCAAATATCGGCTTTTATAAAATTGTCACAAAAATATCATCATCTTTCATTTCTTCTGGTTCTGCTTCACGTTTTTCAAAACTTTTTATATAAATTTCTCCATTAATATGAATTAATTTTATTACATCTATTGGTTCAATAAAATCAAATGGTGGTAATTTAATTTTATTAAATTCTAAACTAAAATAACTATCTTTAACAATTATTTTATAATAAAATGTTTTTAAATATTTTAAAATATTTTCGTGTGGTACAAATTCATCTATTTTAATCCATTCATTATCAATAAATCTAAATCGTTCCATTTGTTTGTTTTGTGTATTTTTAAAATTAAAACTTTGTTGATAAGCTACAATACAATCATTTTGTGGGTTTTTGTTCCAATTACATTCACCATTTTCTAAATTAATGCTAGATCTGTAATATTTTAATTGTATTTGCTGTAAGAAACAATTTGAATTTTAATGATATGTTATACCTTCCTTCATTGCTTTTAAAAAACCCCTTTAAAACTATGACTTCCCCTAGTTTAAGCGGATTTTCCAAAACAATTGTAGCCGTATTATAGTTAGGCTTTATTAAAATTCGAAAAGTTTGTGTTAATAAAAATTGTAAAATAAAAATTTAATTTTAAAATTATTTAAAAATTTATTAATACCCTCGTTTCAAATGCAACAATTTTATAAATTGGTAAATATTTACATAAAATAATTAAAAATTGAAATTTAATTAATATGAAATTCATTGTTTACAAAAAGTATCAGAAAAGCTTAAGATCAGCTTTATTACTAAAATTAAAAATTATGTTATGAGATAACTTGAGACGATTTAAAGTATTTTTAAAAACTTTCTTATCAGTTTTAGACAATTTGTAAATGTGAGTAAAATAGAAATTGAGATTTCAACTAATCCAAGTAATGAAAAAGACCAAGGTATTTAAAAAAGCTAATTTTAAAAGCTAAAAAGTTCAATAAAAAGTTTTTGGTAAAGAGTATATTGAAAAATAAGTTCATTTTAATTTATTTAGCAGAATTTTTGTTAGAATTTGATTGGATTGGAGGTATTCTGATTACATGAGTTTAAAAGTGTGTTTTTTGACCTCTTGCAGCTCTAAATGCCACAACTATACATTATAAGTATGCATAAATATAATACATGTAGTTTTTGGTATAAGTATTATAGAGATGTTGTTTGTTGTTTCCAAGTTGAAAATATGCCTTAAAGAACTTGGTTTTAAACATTTTAAATATAGGACTTCTTCAAACTTATTGGGGAGGCTACTTCCCCAAAAAAAAATAATTAGTTTTGACTGATGGGCAGGCGGAAATTTTTTGAAAATGTGCTAAATATGATCTAAAACAAAATTCTTAAGAGTGTTAAAGTTAAGCTAGCTAGTATCGCTTAAACTAGGTGATGTCATAGTTCTAAAGGGGTTTTTTAGAAGCAATGAAGGAAGGTATACCTTTCAAAATTTGAGCACTCAAATTATTATTTACATTAATAAACAAATAACTGAGCCGCGCACGGCAATTTTGCGACTGCATAAGCCGATCGATTTAAATGATAATGAGTGATGACTATAATTTAATTTTGTAAACTTACGAAATAAATTCTATACATACACCCTTAATTCGCCCCTGGTTTGTAATAAATTCAACCCTTTTAAAATAATTATAAAATTCAAATTTGAAACATATAATTAAATTTAATTAAAGACACCATAATACAAATATTAATTAAATAATTTAAAATAAGATAATGATTGTTTTAACACTAAATTTTGACAATTTTAATTCCATTTCTAATTGAGATTTTACAAAATTAAGAAGCCAATCCGGACTAAGTATTTTTAATTAAAAACTTATTATATTTTCCAAAATGGAAAAGTATGGTGCAATTCAACCAACCCGCTCAATAAATGGAATGTTAATGTTTTTGGGTTTATGGACATTTAAAGAATCCAATTGGTTTATATTGTATCGTATATATACTTTCATTGGTCACATAATATTCTCAATAGTTCTTACTATCTTAATGAATATATATTTAGTGAGTGCTGATAATTTACGTGATTTTCTTGAATCAATTTATATGACATTTACAATGAATGCAATGCTGGTAAAAATTCTAAACATTTTGTATCATGGTAAAAAAGTTATTAAATTAATGGCATATTTTCAAGATGAAAAATTTAAATTACAAAATGATAATGAATTAAAAATTATTACTGATAGCCATTTGGCATTTAATCGTTTTAAAAAATTTTATATTGTTCTATGTATAACAGTTATATCAACTAGTTATATTAATGGTTTTATATTATATAAAATGCCATATGTTGCATGGTTTCCATTTAATTGGCGGGATA
Organism: Dolichopus griseipennis; assembly: GCA_963082915.1. Classification (NCBI taxonomy): domain Eukaryota; kingdom Metazoa; phylum Arthropoda; class Insecta; order Diptera; family Dolichopodidae; genus Dolichopus; species Dolichopus griseipennis. The sequence continues at coordinate 143,900,725 of OY720442.1, read as the reverse complement.
ATTTAATTAATTTTTATTATGCTTATTGTTATCAAGTTGCTGCTATGACATTTAGTTGTTTGACAAATTTAAATTTAGATTTATTTCAAACTTATATACTATTTCAAACTGGTTTGTACTTTCAATTAATTGAAATGAGACTTCAGAGTATTGGTTATGAAAAACATCAAATTCGTGGAATTTTGATGAACAAGGAAGATGAAGAAGTTGCAATGGCAAATTTAATTAAAACAATAAAAGCTCATCAATTGTTAATAAAGTAAGTTAATTACTAAAATAGTTTAAATAATAATTAAATTAAAATTAGAAAATTTAAAATCTTATCTATTTTTGTTTAGAATTTCAAAAGACGTGGAAACAATTATTTCTGCTCCAGTTGCATTTCAGAATTTATTAAGTGCTGTAGTTATTTGTTTGACCGCTTATGAACTTGTGACAGTATGATCAGGAATTAATTAAATAAATTTTTAAAATTATAATCTTAAGATACTTTTAAATTTTTAGGTTTCATTAAAGGATAACACTTTTGAATTTATATCATTATGTTATTTTTTGATAACAATGGCTTTTCAAATATTTTTACCATGTTTTTATGGACACATTATAACAGAAAAAAGTGAATCACTCTGTAATGCTATTTATTGTTCGAATTGGATTGATGTTTCTGTTAAAATGAAAAAATTCATTTTTATTTATATGGAAAGTTTAAAAAAACCAATTCATATTAAAGCTGCATCAATTTTTATTGTTGGGCTTGGTGTATTTACAAAGGTAATTGGATTATTGTAAGTTTTCTTTGGATTTTTTAAAGTTAATGGGGGAATTTGTATTTTAGACAATAAACAACTCATACAGTCTATTTGCAGTTCTAATGAATTTAGAGAAATAAATATAACTGAAGTTGGTTTGGTATATTTTGAGTTTAATAAGAGTTATAATGTATTTCAATATTATTAATATAAATATAATGTTATTTAAATGTTATTTATTAAAATATTTCAAATAAAATATGTCTTTTCGTAATCTATTTATTATTTGAATAAAAGCGTCTTAAATTAACTAGACGCAGTTGAATCAAAAAGTAGCTTGATTTAAGTAGATATCGAAACTTTAAATATCAAACTTTAATTACTACTTTTCCAGTATAATTGATTATAAAGTCCAAAAATCGATTAATATTATTACAAATCAACTAAATAAAAATAATATTTAGGTTTCAATCCCAAGTTTTAAAATTTGCTATTTAGTCGAAAAGTTTTTAAATGTTGTCGCAATGTCAGATATTGAAAAGTTAATAAAAAGTTTATATTTTAAGCATTGCAATCGTAGTTGCAAAATGTCAAAAAACGTAGCTATCAAATTTAAGTTAAGACTTAAGTATTTTTGAGTCGTTGAAAACTTTGATAGTTATTTTCATTGTGTGCATTTTTATTGTTTTTCATATACTTGTATTTAACTTTTAAAGTAACATTTTTTCTTTGATAGCTACGCTGATTTTCCTAAGGAGGTTGAAGCTGTATGTTGTAATTGGATTTTTGAAACAATTGTTTTGGCGAAATTTATATAAGCCTATGTTCTACTCCTTTTGCTTTTTTAGCTGAATTTTATGTTGATATATAATATATAACTCGCTTTAGATATGGTTTAAATGTCACTTATGGAAACTATCCAATATTATATCGCATTCAGAGATTTTCTTCTTGAATTTTTTTTGTTATATTTTTTTTTAAATGAATATACAATGTATATTTTAACTCTATATATTTTGTTTATTTTTTTGGTAAAAGATATTATACGATGTATCGACGTACAGTACCGAGACAGCAGAAAACCGACTTATTCAATGTATACTATAGCTATATTATGTGATCAATCTAATCGAGTTTTGCTTCACAAGATCTATTTACGTATTAATTGAAATCTGTAGCAAAATTCATCGTATAGAAAATATTTCGCCAGTCCTAAAATTTTATTTTTTAATAAAATTTCATACTTACTTGTTTTTGTTTGTTATATTCAATTACGATAAACGTCAAATGATACTTGTGCCAAACGTCAAAATTTTACTTTAGTGCGTCATTGCCGATCACAGCTAACGAGCTAAGAAATTGCTTTTGGATAATTTCTGTTCTTCAAAAATTTTGAGTTCTAATTCATATATATAATCATCATTTTAGGGATACTAAACTTTTAATAGTTGCATTCATCTGAAATTTTTTTAAATAATTGTGCAATAAAAACGCATTCATTTTTTTTTTGTATAGGAAATCTCTGACTTTGTTTTTTATTTAATAATAATTTTTTTTCAATTTATTTTATTTTCGTAACATTTTTTCTTAACTAGACTATATTAAATAATTTTTAATTTTTTGTTTTTTTTTTTATTTTTAATTTAATTTTTAATTTGTTAAAAATTATTTTTATTTTAGTTTTTTTTTTTTATTCTAATTTAAGTGTTTGATGTGTTTTTTTTTTTATATTTTGTATTTTGGTTAGTGTTCGAAATTATGTTTATGTTTTACATTAAAAATTTTTTATTGTTTTAAATTATGTTTTTTTTATTTGTTTTTTAGTGGTGTATTAAATATTGATAATTGTTTCTTTTATATATTATGTTTTATTAAATGAATTTTTACATTTATTTAATTAATTTATATTTTTTTTTATTAATAACTTTTTTCAATTTTAAAAAAAATTTCTAGGTATTCAGTATAATTTTTCAGCTTTAAAATAATGCAAAAATTTAATTAAAACTTATTTAATAAATTAAATTAAATTGATTTTTTATGTATTTAAAAAAATTTTAAATTTATTCAGAATTATTAAGAAACTTGTGATATTATTAAGGAAATAAAATTTATTTTGATATTCAAAATAAGATAAATTTGGGAAACAATTTCCTAAATAAATAAATAAAAAAAATCAGGAAGGCAAATATTTTGTAAATCTAATATTTTAAAACCATATTCATTAAACAAGGTAAATAATGGAAAAACTTACGTATTTATATTTTGATTAAGTTCAATTAAAATCAAAGATAGAATTATTTATTTGAACAAGACATTTTTATTTTAATATCTCAAACTGATTGGATGAGGGTATAGAACTAAAGTTTAAAAAACCCTGAAAAAGGGGCTTATATGAGATTTTAAAGAAACATAAAAAAATGAAAATAATTCATATAATATTAAATTAATTTTTAAATTATTTAATAAATACTTTATTTTGCTACATTTAAAGTTGAAAAATTATAAAAATTATTTTATATTAATACAAATTACATATTATATACTATAAATATATATTTTATTAAATATATAAAGAAATTTATTTATATAACTAATATTAAATTTTTTTTTTTTTAATATATAATTTAATTTATTTATTTTTATTTGTTTTACATAAATTTTAATTTATCTTATGAAAATTTTTTTATTAATTTTAATTATTTTTTTTTTTCTTCAGATGTATAGTAACAATTATTAATCTATTATTATTTAATTATAAATTATATTATGTATACAAAAAAATTTAATGAGAATAATTTATAAAATTTTCTTGTAATTTTTTAATTTTTTTTTTATTTTTATTTTAAATTTAAATTAATTTTTTTTTTTTTTAATTAATAATTTTTTTTTATTTTTATATTTATTTAATTTTTATCTAAGGCCATATTTTTGAAATATACACAAACATACATGTATAATATATGAAATAATAATATAATATATTTAATTTATATATATTAATATATTTATACACTTCATATATCATAATATAATAAAAGTAAAAAATAATTATTTTTAAATTATTTTATTAAATATTACAGCCCGTAGTAGTAATAAAAATTAAGATTATCTATTTGGTTTTATATTATTTAAATTAAAATATAATCAAAGGGTTTACGAAAATATGAAAAACGCTTGAAGAAGGGGTATTTAAATTTAAATCTATCATATTAATATAATCATTAATACAGTAATTAATAATTATTTTTTTTATTAATAATTTCAATTTTTTTCAAAAATAATTATAAGGAAATCATATCGCAATTTTTCGACAGATTGAATTGAAAAATTGTAAAGATAATGTGGATCTAATTTTAATTACCTTAGATTATAGTTATGATTTGAATTATCTGTAGTATTTAATAATTTTAAATAAAACTAATTGAATTTTTAAAAAAATCAGCAAAATAAATTTAATAATTGTTGTTTCAAGGGATCAAATCAAAATTTTTAAATTTAAGTTTAATAATTGTTGTTTCAAGATCAAATCAAAATTTTTAAATTAAAGTTTAATTAATAATTTGAATCAGTTTTTTAAATTACAGCACATTTAATTATTAGAATAGGTACTTAACGAAATAGAATTTTTCCAATTATCTACCGAATATCAAAGATAATAATAATTTAATTTGAAACATATTGGAGATTTATTTTTCAGAATCATTTAATTATTTTTTGAACTTAATTTAAGAATTTAAATTTAGCGTTTTAAGAAGATGATCAACTCAGAGAATTATAATGAAAATAAGTTGATAATAAAAATTCGATTATCCAAATTCAATTGAGAAAAAACTAAAATTAATCAATTATTAATCATTTCCATTTTGTAACTATATATATTAATGAACTATTTATGAATTAAATATAAATATATTTATATAATAATTAATATTAATTATATTTTCCATTATATTTACATATTTATAATTCAAATACGAATTTTCATCTTTTTAAAATTTTTATATTTTTTCAATTTCTTTTTTTTTTTAAAATATATTTTTTTTTTTCATTTTATTTTCATAAATTTTAGTAAAGCGTCACAGTATACCAAAGCGTTTGTATTTTTATTCTTGTATTTTTAACATTTTTATTTTTTTTTTTGGTTTTTATTTTGTTATTTTTCTTTTCAATTTAATTTCAAATAAAGTATTTTGTTTTTTTTTAATTAATTTAAATTAATTTTTTAATTTAATAATATTTAATAATTGTAAAATAAAATTATAAAAGTTATTAAATACGTTGAAAAATATATGAAAGAACCATATTGACAGGGAAATTTTTTAGTTTTGAAATATGAGAGTTGGGAGAGTTGGAGTTTATTTAGGGCGTCAGTTATAGCTGTCATTGAAATACATACGAAAAAGGTTTACAAAAAAAAGCCAACAAACCCATATAAAACTGAATCAGCATTTTTAATTGAAACAAAATTGTTCCAATGACAGATGTTTCATTTCACCGCGTTTCATATTGTTATAGAAAAAAATTCTTAAGAAATTTTCTGAAATTGTTTCATTATGATTTTGTATTTCAATCAGTTTACACTTAAATTGTTATAATAGCTACGTATACATTTCAATGAAGGCTTTAACTGACGGCTAGTAAAAAACTAAGAGAAGAAATTATTTTTGCAATTTATGGCTGAGTTGAAGTTTACGTTCCGATATTTAATTTCAACCTTAAATTAAATTAAGAAATTTTATTATAGAATATTTCATTTTAAACTTCTGTATTGTGTTTGAATATAAAAAAAAAATTATTAAGAAAATTTTAAACTTATTATTTGAATTTTAGGGAAAATACTTTTCTATTTCTTCGTTGTTTTAAATATTTTCTTTCGAATTAAACCAAAATAAAATTCGACACAAGTCGATAAAAAATAAAAATTTATTCATAAAAACACGTGTACCTAAACAAATACTAAATTTAAGGTACATCCACGTGTTTGTAATATTTTAAGATGTTTTTTTTTTAATGGAAAAAATTTAAAGAAAAAAGGTAAATTTTACTTTTAAATATTTTTTTTTAGCTAAAAGGTTTTGTCAAACAAAAAGATTAAAAAAAATTTTTAAATTATTTTATTTGAAAAACAAGAAATTATAAATATTTACATTTATATATTTTTTTTTACTATAGATAAATTATTTAATATTACATAATTTACTAAAAATTTACAATTAATTACAAATTTTGTTTTAAAAGTTTAGCCTTTTTTTGTTGATATAACTATAAATTGAATTTCATGAAGAAATTTTAAAAGTTTTGGAAAAAAAATTGGTTTAATTGGGGATTTATTTTTTCTGTAGGGTTTAAATTCAACAAACGGATTTCGTAATAAACTGATACATGAAATTTAGTTAACAGATGCATAAAATGGTAATAAATAGCAAAGAACAGGGCGGGCCAACTTGAAATTACTGATTTGAAACGTTTATAATTTTTGTATTTTATTTGTTTTGTGCAATTAAGAAAGAATTTTATAAAATTTTATAATGGCGTCATACTCAGTGCAAGAACTATTGTAACGTGTTGACTTTATTCAGAAAATGTCAAATTTTTGAACAATCTCACTATGGGCGATAACACATTTTCATTTAAATGGATATGTCAATAAATACAGAAATATCGAATTTGCGATGCGGAAAATTCAAGAGCAGTGAATTAGCCATCAGATTAAAAACCGTGTTTACATCAACCATCCTATATTTAGTAGCCACGCATGGAAACTGTTTGAAGTATGTAATTTTTTACACTTACCTTAAAAAAAATTGAACAATTTTTAATTTCCTTTAATAAAAAATAAAATTAAAAAATTATAAACATTTCAAATCTATCAATCTAAGTTAGCGCACCCTGTATATTTTAAATAAAGCAATAGATTTATTATAGGAAATCAAGGTTTTCACTTAAATATAAAATATTGAATTGACACACACTTTTTAAAATTTCTTCACAAAATTAATTTTTTCTTATAAAATAAATTTTTGTATTAAATTTTAAATATTATTCAAATTTTTATTATAATTTTTCTTATTAATATTAATTTAATTTTTAATTAATTTATATTGTTTATTTTTTAATTTAATTTTTCAATTATTAAAGTTTTATTTTTTAAATGAAAAAGAAATATGAAAAATTAAATTTTCATAAAATTGCAGTATAATTAATTATAAAATATCAAAAGAAAATTTGGATTGTTTTGTTTTATTTTTGAAAATTTAAAATTTCAATTTTATATTATTTGTTCCCAAAACGCATTATTTATTTATACATGTTTTTTTTTTATATATATACTTGAAATAAAGAGAAATAAAGTATTTTTACTTATTGTAAGGAAAATTTCAAAATATGTAAGTAATGAAATTAAGTTTTTAATTTGGGTTCATTTTCGACTATCAATTCACAATGGGAAAATTTACGTTTAAACGTCCAATGGCGTCATATCATAGCTGATATTGACATTTTTCTGTCATTTTTACAAAAGAATTTCATTTTTAAATTTATGACTAATTTAGAATTTTTACATATTTACTTAACTAGTTTTGAAAGCTAGCTGATAGAACATGTATAGAACAGTTTCTCTAAGACTGGGCGCATTTATATTGGAGTTGCGATAACTGATAAGAGCGTTGATAAGAGCATAACGTAAAAAATTTATATTGTTAATCGATGATCAAAGCGATGCTTCAATATAAACACCTCTATGTGAATCATGTATATAGTTTTCTACCTTGTGCTCTTTTTGACGCTCTTATCGCTTATCGCTTATCGCAGCTCTAATATAAACCCACCCTTAGAGAGTATTGAGTTCAATTTATAGATTTTAATTATAAGAAAATAAGGGTTTCTCTAAGTAGATAGTAGTAGAACTTTAAAAATTATGTTTGGTGAGTCGGTAAAATGTTTTTATTTTTACACATACAAATTTTAAACTTTAGTAGGAGTTTGTAAAATGTTGAAGGCTTTAAAGATTTAATCTCGAACTAAATTCACCTTAAGTTTATAACCTCTTACATTTTAAAGTCGTCAGATTGTTTTATAGAGGTATCAAATACAGGTCCTCCAATTATTATTTTTCGCTTAGCTCTAATTATTTGCTTATGTGACAAATAATAGTTGTAGTGAATTTGATCAATGGTTGAAATTTTACTTAATTCATTTGAATTACATTAATCGATTCTAATAATTCTTTTCGATTAAAAATAACGTGTAAAAAAATTAGATTTTTATGATATTATAATTTTAATTTAAATACAGTCAACCTTTTTAGATTGACTTTTAATGGTTTTGTATTAAAAATTGATTGTAAATCATTTTTTTATGTATTTTGAAATTTAAATATATTTATATTAAATTAACTTTAATTTAATTTAAGAAAATAAACTTTTTACTAATTTTTTATGTTATATTATACAAATTATTTAACTACTGGCAACACTATCAAATATGTCAAAAAAATTTGTCAGAAAATAAATAGGTATATTAAAAAACTAATTTGATTTTTAATTGAATTAGATAAAAATAAATTATTACAAAATTTTTTAATTATGAAATTATCTAATTATAACACATATTAAATTCCTTTTATTACAAGATAAACAGTTTAAGTGAAAATTAAATTCAAATTTTATATATATATATATATTGAAAATTTATTTAAAATTTTTAATTTAATTATAAATTGTTTTGAATGGGATAATTTATGTATAAAAAGATGAGATAATTAGTATTAAAATATATTTTTTGGCTTTCTAATAATGGTTTTGTTTAAAACGAAAGAAAAATGAGAAGAAAAAAAAACATTCCACAGCCATAATATTTTTTTTTAAAAAGTTAATTATTTATTTATAGAAATTGCTCTGACAACATTGAAACTGGTAAAAAAGTAAATTATGTGTTAATTTTAAGAGCTTAGTAGAAGTGGAATACTATGTATAATTATATATTGGATTATATCTCAAAAAGGATTTATTTCCATTCCAATCGTAAACTTACAACATGGAGACTCGCACCCTCTCGTTTAATTTTAATATAAAAATTCGATTTACACCAATTTTTATAGAATGCTTAGATAATCAAAATAAATATTTTTAATTGTTGTAAAATTTTTTTAAATATTTAATTAACGTATTGAACTAATTGACAATTAGGATTAGAGTCTGGGATAAAGGTTCTTTTAGGTGTCAGGTATACCTTTCAATTAAATGCATGCGGAAATGGTTTATTTTCAATTTTTTTTTATCAAATACATATAAAATTTAAATAAAATTTTTGATTTAAAGAATAAATTCTGCTACAATTTATTTTAATTTTAATTTAAAAATAAAAAAAAAAGTCAATTTTATGATTTTCCGAATCGATAGTTATTTTTCTGAATAGTAATTTTCAGTAAATCGTAGACAGTACAGTTGATCAGTAATTTTACATAATGAAACAAAATTGTTTCATTTCCGTTTCAGCTTGTTATTGAAAAAAAAACTGAAACAATTCCCTGATACTATTTCATTTTCAATTTGTATTTCAATCAAATTGAATTGCTTGAATTAAGAATGGAATGAAACGTTTTTTTCTGTATGCATTTTAATGACGTTTTATTTAGACATTAATTAGGTTTGAGTCTAAGATGTGAATTCACAATAGAATTAAATATTAAATAAAATATGAATCTCTTCCACTTAAACTGTAAATCTAGTTTAAATTGTTTTTATTTTTTAGATTATAAAATAACGTTTAATTTATTATTCTTAAAAATTTTATTTTCATTAACTATTATTATAAATATTTATATATTAAATTTTTTTTTTATTATTATTATTATTTTAATCAATCCCTTATTGTAATTTTTTTTTGAATATTATATATACAAAATGTTAATTATTAGTTTATAGTTCGTTATACTTAAATATGTACATTAGTATTTAATATATATATATACCTACTTTTATATTTAAAATTTATTTAAATGAATAAATAAATTAAATATGAATTTATATAAATATAATTATAATAATAATAATAATATAACATTAAAGCAAACATAAATATTTATTTTACAATATTATAATTATTTTATTTAATGTTTTTTTTATTTTAAATTTTTTTTATTTTTTTTTTAATGATTTATTAAAAATCATTTTAACTACACTTTAAAACCTCTTTCTTTAGTATTTGAGAATCATTATATTAGTCATTCATTAAATATTATTCGTTTTATTTAAATTTTTATTTTTTAATTTTAATCCGATTTTTTTTATGTGATTTGCAACAGTTGTCTCTTTTTTTTTATATGCTATTTAAATCTGTGAGTTATATTTGAATGTATTTACCGTTTGAATCTGAGAAATATGAAGAATGTATGTATGGATGATATTATGAAAATAGATGCGATTTGACGAACTAACTGGCTTTTTTTTTTAACTATTTTTTAATTGTTTTTTATTTTTTTAATATTTTTTTTGGTTGTTTTTGTCTATTTTTTGGTTTGATGAAATGCGGTGGTTCGGTGATCATTAAATCCATTTATTTTTATTTGATATCGATGAGCGGAGCCTACGGCCCCACATTAGGTTGTATCATACAATTGTACCCTGTAAATGTTGCGGTGATGGAGCAGCTGATTGTGATTGCTGTTCTGGTTGATTCAACTGTTGCATTGATGATGCAGCACCACTCATATCGGATGAATTAATACCTAATGATGAACCACCTAATGTGCTACCACCTAATGTTGAAGGATTAACACCACCAATACATGGTACTGGTACACCTAAGATAGGTGTTGGTTCTTCTGGTGGAGTTACCTGTTTAGTTTTTTTGAATTTAATTTTTTTTTTTTTCAGTTTAATAAAATGGAAGAAATTTAAGATTTTTTTTTTTATTATTGATTTTACATTCAATATATTTGAAATTGTTTTTTATTTTACATAAATTCGTAATTTGCTTGTACATATTACCTCTAATCCTATGCTACCATTTAATGCTATTTTAATTGGATTTGAATGATTTGTTGCTTGCATTAATGTTGTAAAATGACTAATTCCAATTTCTTCTAATGATGATTTTCTACGTCCAGATACACCAACATTTGGTAAACCCTGACGTAATGAACTAGATCTTCTTAGCAGAATATCACTATCAATCTGTTGAATTTTGCAGTCATGTTGATTTTGTGGGGTTGGATTGAATGTTTGGTTGATTTGATTTGATATTGATTGGTAGTTTGTTTTTTTTCAAAATTTGTTTGATACAAAAGTTTGAAGGGAAATGAAAAATTAAAAAAATAAAAATAAAAAGTAAAAAAGAAAATAGAAAAACAGAAAAATAAGTAGAAAATTAAAAGTGCAAAGAAGCAATAAAGTGAAATTATAACATAATTAAAAATACAGAGAAAACATAGAGAGTTTTAATTTATGAAAAAAAAAGAAACAAAGGACGATAAAAGTATTTAAAGATATAAAAAAATTTTTTATTTATATTTTTATTGAAAGTGTGTTTTTTATTACAAGTGTATTTTAAAAATATAAGAAAAAAAAAACAATTTTGTAATTTAAATACGGTATGTAGTATTGTGTATTTACAAGGTACATTTTGTATTGAATAAAAATGTTTATTCAAAATAATTGGTACTGGGGGTTTCCATAAAATAATTTCTTAGCGATTTTGGTAAAGAATTTGATTTTATAAAAAATTTTTTTGTGAATGTATAAATATAAATTATACTTTAATTGATTTTAAATATTTAAAAATTTGTTAATGTATACATACAATATAAATTCATATATAAATAGTGATAATGTTTAATTTGAACTCCAGGCACTTTATACATAAGGTAGTTTATACAAAATATATTTAGTACATCCTTTAAATGGAATATAGACAGATTTATTTATTTTTCAATATTTAATTTTTAGCACATTTTCAAAAAAATTTTTGTAAAAATGTGCCTATATAGTTTCACTCTGTCCATCCGTCCGCATGCAGCTATAAGGGCCCGAACATTGAAATTTTGCTATTTTTAAACACCTGTAGCTTGAATACCTGTTCAAATTTTTTTTGTTAATATACAAAATTTGAAGGTCCAACATTATACTTTAACATATGTTAAAAGATTTTCTTAAATTTAAAAGCGGTTCTTTAAATTGAAGAAAGTGTCTCTCAGTTTTAACCATTTTTGCTTAAATAGTAAAATTCTAAGTAAAATGCCAATTTTTTGTGGAATTCACAATTTAATTACTAGAACCTAAAAAAGTTGGGGGAAGAGGAGTAGTGAAGATTAGATCCTTGAGAAGTTGGGAAACCTTCCCCATAGAGGGGCTATTAGGACCTAAAAATTAAAAAATTTACTGTTTTTATAAATAAGTAGTAACTAAGTCACCAACGTGTAGGTATATTTGGTTCCGAAAAAATACTCAGTATGAAAAACTGTATAATTTTGAAAATGTGCTTTTTTAAAAACCCTTGGTTTTTTCATCACTTGTTTTAATGAGTATGTCGAAATCCATTTTTAAATTAATAAATTTTAGTGTTTCCGTTTAAAATAAAAGCAAAATTGAATGTAAAAATTTGATTATGTATAGTGTAATTTGTTAAAAATTATTTTAATTATTGAAAATTTTAAATTGTAATTATATAGTATTAGTTTGTAGGAGGTTTATTAAATGTGTATTGAGCTTATCAAGATATAAATTCAAAGTAGACAAAAAGAGTTTAAAAAATGTTCATTGTATTTCTTTTAAAAGCATATATATATAAAATTCTGAATTTCAATCGATCACTTAAACTTTAATCATAGAAAAACATTTTGATATAAATATCTAATTAAAATTTATTGAAAATCTATACTCTAACAATACCTATCTTTAGATAAGATGAAAATTATTTAATATATCATTTTCCTGTCTCTGTTCTCTTATAAAAGTAAAATTTTAATCTTAAGTTCTGATTGACAGTTTTTAAAACAATTTCTTAAATTAAATTTCTGTATATATATAAATTTTGTAACATGTATATAAGATAAAAGAAAAACATACTTAAGAAGTTGTTTGTTATGTTGAAGTTTTTTGTAATATTAAATTGAATATTCCTGTATGTTTTCTATACCTAAATTTTTTAGACAAAGGAAAATAAATTTTATTATAGTTTCAAAAATTTAATTTTCTCTAAATTCTATATATACAATATATCTTTATAAATTTATGAGACAAATATACTATTCTAATGGATAATATTATCTATTGAATGTATACCAATTGACTTAATATATCTTAAGATAAATATACTTAATTTTTTTCTTATTTAAGTATAATGAAATATAAAGGAAATCTTTTTAATGTACTAATGAATTCTACTTGAATTTATTTAATTTATATAATTAAATAATAATTTAAAAGTTTTGTATAAATTTAATTAAATATTTAGAATTGTCTAGAATTAAGATTAAAAGTGTTTTTAAAGAACACAATTTAGTTGAAATAATATTTAATACTGAATGTAATAATGAATAAATGTTTTTGAACTCAATAACTTTAGCATTAATTAATGTTATTTAAAAAATAGAATTTAAATTAAGGTTTGATGTAGAACAGAAGTATGATATATTAATAAAATTCTATTCTATTTGGTAGATTATAAAATATATATTAAAGTTTTATCTAAAAAGTTTATAGTTGTGCTATTTATTTGTCGATACTACCATTTTCTATATCTACCTATTATTAAATTGTTATTTTGATTCTAATTGTAATTTAAACTAGGGGACATTTCACCAAAATTTACAATTTTACATTTTGCAATAAGATTTCCATAAAATTGTATTTTTTTATTAAAGCTTACATGTCTTATACAAAAACAATTTATAAAAGTTGTAAGAGTTGCAAAATTGTAAATTTGGCGAATTAGAACACAGTAGATTTAAAATCAACTAATTAAAAACATGATTTTCAAATTTTTATTGGTCATCGAACTACATTTTCCCAAACAGGGCCCTTATTGCATTTATAATCAATCTAAGACCCTATTGAACCAAACTTTTCACTTATCAAATGGTTTTTTACTAATCAAACTTCATTAGATATTACCATGGAGTCAAGATAATTGGAAGAAGGACAAATTCATATAAACTTTTTTAGTATGAAAAATTTTTGAGAAAAATAAACGATAGTCAAGGTTTTGAATGTATTAGTGAACGTTGTGCATTGTATGTATATTTTGAAATTTAATTTTTTAATAAATAAATATGTGAGGAAGTGTGTATATAATATAATTAAAAAAAGGGTAAATAAATACTTTTATTTATTAGTTTTCTGAATAGAATAAGTGTTCACTAATACATTCAAAACCTTGACCATCGTCTATTTTTCTCAAAAATATTTCATACTAAAAAAGTTTATATGAATTTGTCCCACTTCTAATTATATTTACTTCATGGTAATGTAAAATTGATAAGTAAAAACCATCACTCATAAAAAAATGATTATTTGATAAGTGAAAAGTTTAGTTCAATAGGGTTCCAGTTTAATTATAATTATATTACATTCTTTGATAAGTGTGAACATAGCCCAGTTTTAAGTATAATTATAGTCCAGGGTGTGATGCTAACATTTTATTATGCAAATCTAATAGGAAATTTTCTAATTATTTTAATAGAAGTTTTCTTAAAATAAAAATAATAAATTTTAGTTTTAGTTGACTTTCATTTGTATCTTAATGGATGTTTAATAAAATTTTTCTAAATTTAATATAGGATAAATTCTCATTAGCAAATGAGTTTTTTTTTTTTTTTATAAGTAAACATTTAAAAAATTTTGAGACAAAATAAAGGAAAATAACGAATTTATTTTTTTTAAAGGACTATAAAATTTTAAACATTAAAAAACAGCGAGGACGAACAAATATTAAACGATTTTTTATGGCGAGTTTTTTTTTTTTTTTAATTTTTTTTTTTTTTTTTTACAACAAAACAACATAAAGAAAACATAAATAAAAAAAATTTTGGAAAATTGAAAATGATAGAAAATATTTGGTCGTACCCTCAATGAATTACTCCTTCCACGTGTTTGACCAACAACAGTAGGGCTGTCGGGTAGAGAAAGAGAATTGGATTTAATTGCGTTTATAGGCGGAGTACCTCTTGGTGTACCATACCCAGCTAATGTTTGTACACTTTGCATTGGATTCATTCCTAAACCGGAACCACGTCTTGAACCTGGGCCAGGTACATTTGATCCTCCTAAATTAATATTTGAACAAAACGATATGTTTGATTTTCTTCTTGAATTATGACGTTCAAAGGTTTTTTGTGCTGAAAATGGTGAAGGTCTAACTAAATATCTGTAAGTTTGGAAAAAAATAGAAAAAAATTCAAAAAACAAAAAAATTGAAGGAAATAAAATAAAAAGAAGAAATATTTAATTAGTAGATATGTATATAATTTTTAATTTAAATATTTTTGAATTAATATTGTGATTTTAAAACAATAATAAATATTCGAATTTTGGGTTGCAAAAGCCATTCTCAAACAACTACTACTACAGCATTTTCAAATTAATAATTTGGTTTTTTTTTTTGATAACTAGTGTTTCGATTTCTGTTTTGTTTTTTGTTTTGTTTTTTTTTTTTTTATGATTAATATCTTACATTACATCTCCTTCTTCTAATTTAAGATCACAGCTCGGATTTATGATTACATATGATAAATGATTACGTTTTTCACTGACATCATCATAGTCAATGGTTGGTAAATTTAATGATTCCATGCGACTACGTACTAAATTTGCAACTTCAGCTCTTTCAATTTGCTGTGCATGATTATCACGGGCCTCATCGGCCATATTGATCGAATACTGAAAAAACATTGAAGACTAGTTACGATTAGGATCGTATTTTTTGTTTTTAAAATAATTTTTTTTTTTGGATAATAACAACACAATAATTGAAAACAATTCAATTTGATTTCAATTATAATTAAAAAAAAAAAAAAAAAAAAAAAAAACAACAAATAAATAAAAATCACACCATTGTTGAAATTAAAAAAAAAACTTTTTTTTAAAACAGAAAACTCTAAATGACCTTCTAATAAAATTATATATTTTTTTTTTAAATATAATTTTAATAAAAATTAAAATTAAAATAAAAAAATAGTTTTTTTTTTTTTTTTTTAATAACGAACGTGCACCGTGCATATTTCAGAATATACTGGCAGTCATATTTTTGTTCTATATTTTAAATTAAAAACTTTTTACAATCAAACCGAATAAATTTCGAACAAAATTAAAAAAAAAAAAACTAAAAGCCACTAAATTAAATTTGTTAATTTTAGAATGCTTGTGTTAGACATTCCGTAACATATTTGTATTAATTAATTTTTTTGACAAAATGGTTATGTTTTAGTAAATGTTAAAGCAAATAACATTTAAGATTAATTCACACTTTTTTGTTTTTTATTTATACTTATTTTACAAACTTGTAAAGCTGTTTAATTTTTAATGTTATATATTATTTTTTTACGTATTAATATTAATTTGTAATTGTAAACACAGCTTTATGTTATCACATTTACAAAGTTTTTTTAATTAATAATAAACAATAAAGGTTAAAAACGATTCTTAGTCCAAGTATTTTGAAGGCATTCAAGAAACTCATTGCTACTGGATACAAATCCAAAAAAAAGAATAATAATGAAATAACAATTTAATCAAAGTGGAAAAAGACTATTTCTTCAGGTTCAATGGATGCTAAAGAACGAAGTTTAAAATATAAAATAATTTCGAAATAAATCAATAAAGCGGAACAATACAACTTCGTACTTTAAAAAAAAAATAAAATAAAAAAAATCTTTTTTTCAATTTATACTTTTATTAAAGTAGTACTAGCCCCCTAAAATGCAGAAAATAAAAAATTGAAGGTAGATCTTGGGAATTTGTTACTGTGTTAATATAAAAGTAAATTGCTGGTATAAGAAACAGTTCTTTTAATGTTTGAAAACTTTTAAGCTTAAAATGTTGAAAATTTTCATTAACCAAAAATTGTTGGTAGATCTTTTGCATTTAAAAGTGTTTTAATATAAAAGTAAATTGCTGAAATGAAAGACAGTTCTTCTTTTTGTTAAAATTAATCCAGCAATTTATTTTTATATTATTATTTTACTTTTATATATATTATAATATCCCTGCATACATATACATATATATGCTCATAATAATATAACAATAACATGGTTGAAAATCTAATTCCAAATATTAATGTCATTAATAAAAACTATTCACTTAAATATTTTTTGTTTACATTTCCAAATACAAAAAAATTTATTTTATTTGTAATTTTTTTTATTATTTCTGTTGAATTTAAAAAAAAAAAAACAAAAAAACTTTTATCTTTGAAGGAGAATCGGACTCAGACCTATATACACAGTAAGCCACTTTGCTAACCACTGAACCATACATTAATCTTATAAAATTTATGGTCAGTTTTCTAATATAAATGTATCACTAACCGACAGAATGAAAAATAAAGCCATAGACACAGGCAAGTTCAATTAAAAGTATATAATTAACCTATGATATTTGATAAAACTCTATTTAATTTTAAGTAAAATTTATCTAAAGTTCATATTTTGAAAAATACTTATCTGAAATTTAATTTTAAAATATTTTAAAAAATTAACTTGTTTATTAAACCCTAATTATCTTTTAAAAATTCTAACAATTAGAAACCACTTAGAAACGACTTAACTTGAAATTTATTCAGAAATTTACTGAAGGAAATTCGAATTTACAAAAAAACTGTCATTGTGTTAATAAAAAAAAAAGAGGGTTCATTTTTAAAGCTGAAAATAGATAATTTTTTACAAATTTAAGTCCAAATATTGAATAAAGTACAACGGAATAACAAAAATAGCAAAAAAATTATTTTGAAGGACCTAATAATATAATGAAGTCCTTTAAGTTAAACTGAATTAATCTAATTATGTCTGAAATCTTAATAAAATCTCATTAAGAAAAGGAACTTTTTATTTTTTTTTTTGAATTAATGTCAAGTTAAAAAAACAGAAATAAAGCTTCAGAACAAAAAAGTTAAATTTTACGACGGATAATGTTAATTTTATTTTTTTTTTAATTCAAAAGATTTACAAGTTTTTTTGTTGTAGTTAACCTATATGTATGAAGAAATGTCAAACGATGGTAGAAGAAGAAATTAAAAAAAAAATCAAGGGTTTTTAAAAAAGCACGTTTACAAAAATTAAATAATGACACATTCCATTATAAGTTTTGGATGTGCAGTATATTGAAAAATGAATTTATAATCATATAAATTATACATCTGAGACATATTTTTTTTAAATTAAGAAAAACTGTTGATACATTTTATAAATGTTGCAAAATCTAAGACAATTTGCGTAAAAGTAATTACAGGTCCTTAAAAATAGTAAATTTTCAGTTTAGGTTTGTTACAGCGGACTACAAAAAATATTTTTTTAATTGAACCATATTTTTTCTAAGAGTTGCTAGACTCCTCCTAAACTTTTAATTTAAACTAATAATTGTGTTTCGCATAATGGTAATTTAAAATATGGTATGGCAACACTATATATATATTTTATAAATATTCGACTCAGCTACAATTCGCCATTGGATTCAAATTAATGGCTTAATCAATAATTAATAATTATGTATTTCTAATAAAAAATTCTTTAATAATATAAAAAAAATGCAAAATGTAAATAAATAATTTAATTGAATAATAAAACTCACAGATATAGAATACCATATAACTCAAATACAAAATATTACAATATAAACCAGAAATAGAATTGTATATATTGAAAATTTAAGACGATTCTACATGTTATAAGACCTAATACTATCGCATATTTAAATTGTTTGTGGAATTCATTAAGAATTAATTCTAATAACACGAATATAATACGACCCCCCTGTTCCAACATGTACCTATGGTATAGACATGCTTGTTAAATATTAAAAAAAAAATTATGAAACCTATGGGATTGTCATTTGCGGTTTCCAGACTGATAATGCAATTGTATTATTACATAGGTTGACCGAAAGACGAGAAGTAAAAACAAATTGGCACATTTTTCCAAAATATTTTTGTAAAATGTTACCAAACGTTATAAAAATATTATTTTATTATAAAAAGGTTAAAAGTTATATTAATAATTTCATTAAAAAATTATATTCAGCTTTCACAAATTATTAAAGTAAAAATTTTATAAGACTGAGAGTAATTGTAAAAATAAATTAATAAATTTAGAAATAAGTATTTTTGGAAGAAATTTCATAAATAGCGTAAAGATTAATTATTAATGTAATAGCAGTTATATATTTAGTTATAAAATTCATTTTCAAGAAAATAGTAGAATCAGAAGTTGGAAAATAGACATAATATTAATAAAAATTTATTTTTTAAAAAAAGAAACTTAAGTACAATACAAGTGATGCAAGAAGTTCATGCTCACATTTTAGTATATGCAGTTTTTGGCCTGTTGTTTTTCATATGTTTTGGCTTGTTTAAATTAAAGTTAATTGTTAATATTAAAAATGTTAAATCTAAATGTTTTAAGTGTCTATTATATGAGTTAAATTATTTTGATTAAGAATGTTTTAGAATTGTGAATGTTGCAATTATGTTTTTTGTGCATTTATAATTATGTTGGTTTTTTAGTGTATTTTTGATTATCCAAAACGATAATTATGTTAAGTTTGCCAACTATTCTATAATAATTTAAATAAAATTTTTTCAATTATTTACATTAATTTGTTAAATGAATAGTTTTAAATTCTTTTGACTAAAATGTTATATACTTTAAAAAGATAATGATAGATATTTAAGAGTAAAAAATAAGTAGAATTATTTATTAAAAGTTATTTAAGTAAGTAAGTAGGTTACATATTAAAAGTTAGTTATATTAGTATTTTTAAATTTAAATTTATTTACCATTCCAAAACTAAAAAAAAAAACTAGAAATGCCAATAGTTAATAGAAAAAGAATATTAAATGTTAAAATTTATATGATTTTGTTGTGCTTTGCAACAAATACATTAAAATGTTTTATTATTATTGAAGTTAGAATGGAATTAAAGAGAAATTATGAATATATTATTAATTATTTTTTTACTTACTTGAATTCTAAAATGTTGTTAGCCTCTTTTAATATTGACCTCTTAATTTTTATATATATATTTAATTTATATTCGTTATGGATAAATTTAAATGTTTTAAAGTATTTGTTGTGTATGTTTATGTAAATTCTATCAAATTAAGTGAATTAGTTTAAGTTGGGTTTTAAGGTACAAGATTATTACTGATATGAAATTAAGTATAAGTAATATTCAATCAAATATTCAATTTTATCTATTAGATTATAATGTCCATATTCATGTTCAACATCACTGAGAAAAAGTTTGATAACAAAGACCTACTTAGGCTTA
>OY720442.1:143736874-143880295 GCA_963082915.1 Dolichopus griseipennis | reverse complement strand
TTTAGTTGGGTTTTTAGGTACAAGATTAAAAATCAAATATTCTATTTTAGCTAATAGATTATCATGTTCATTTTCATGTTCAAAATCACTGAGAAAAAGTTTGATAAAAAACACCTACTTAGGCTTAGCTCACTATTCAAAATGCACACAATGCAAAAATTAATTGGCAAATTCTAATAAATTGGGACTATTAGCAATTGTAAAGTAATTATAGACAACCTTAAAATTTAACAGTAATCTGACCTCAGCTCTATTGTTTTGAAAAAAAAACTCAGTTGCGTGTAAAGATTTAGAATTAAGAGCAATTTTATAGTTGTTTAAAAAATCAGGGTTTCCATTTTTTAAGAATATGCGTATTTATTAACAACAAACACTGAATAAGTGTTTGATTAGTTTGATATAAAAGAGTGTGATGTGGGAGCTCCGAAAATTTCAAATGCTTTTTGTTATTGAAATATGTATGCAAAAATTAGAAGAATCTTGTAGATGCTAACCAAATTAGTATTTACACTATTTTCAGAAAAAAAATAAAGTTTTTTTTGCAAAGCAATTTTTTGGAATATAATATTTGCAGTTTGATCTAGGGTTTATTGCACACTAAGCAAATAATAAATACCTATTGAAGACAATAATCGAAATAAGAGGAAACATTATTAGAAGAGGCTCCTTTCAATTTGGAAGTTCCTAATAAAAACTAACTAAAAAAAAAGAAACCAATACAAGACCAATTCTGAATTTAAAAATATCTGTTTACTTGCAAAACCCCAAAATTTCATATAACTAAAAGAAAGTTGTTTAACTGCTTTTCTTAATAGTATACATTCGGTTTCTTACTTTTTCACATATGTAATTATATTATAGAATAAAGAATGTAACTCATTGATTCCTTAAATTTTAACGAACGAATTTCAAAAAAGTTTCAATACTTAAATTAAACTAAGTATACTGTAAGGATTTGGTACAAATATCCATACATAAATTTTTACAACTCAATTTAAAAGAATTTTTTAATAAAAAAATTGAAATTTATCAATAAAATACTTAATAGTGCATTGAAAAAAAATGAATAGAAGCAATTTTCAGAAAATTTCGAACAATTTTCGAATAAAGTTAGTAAACTTTCATAAGACAAACAAATTTCATTGTAATTCTAAAAATTTATGACAAGTATACAAACAAAAAAAAAACAAATCTAAATTACATTTTACAATTGTAAGTATCATTTAATATTCACTTTTATTTTGTATATTTTTATATCCTTCAGATATAAGTGTAGTTACTTTTATTTGATTTAATTTTTTTCCCATTTTATTCGGAAAAATTTTCACAAAGAACTCACAAAGAAAAATATCAAAGAAAAAAACCGTGCTTATACAAAAAAAAAAAAAAAATGTTTTTAAATATTTTATTTTTTTTTTTTTATTTTTATTATTGATCACTTATAACTGATTTAATGCACATAAAATATATATATAAAAAAAAAAAATTCAGTGTTTTTTCAATAAAATTCAAAATATATATATACACCACCATTATATATATATATATATACCACCATTGTTTCTAACACATATTATACATTGATTGTTTCTCAAACTGTGTTCTTTATTTTACAAAAACTTTTGTTTTTTTTTGTGTTTAAAACTTTAAAAAAAAACTTTTCTTAGTTTTTTTTGTATGTTTTGTTTTTGTTTTTTTTGTTTTTTTTTTAAATACTTACTGATGATCCTTTACGTTCTGAACAACCACCCAAACATGTTGTAGATTTGTGATGTACTGGACGATATGTAACACCACGTAAAGCGTCAGTACTTTCCTTTGTTGAATCCGGTGTGCCAGCCTCCTCATCGTACTAATTATATATAAAGCATGCGTTTTTGTTTTGATTTTTTTTTTTTTTTTTTTTTTAGTAATTAATTTAAAAAGCAAAGATTTATAAAAGTAAGAATTGGTTTTTTTTAATAAAACATGGTGAAAAATAAATTTTTAAAAATTAATAGAACTTAAATAATTACTTGAATTTAATAATTATGTATTTTTTTTTTAGTAAAAAATTAAAAATGAAATTAAAACAATAAATGAAAACATAAGTATATTGAAAATAATAAACTTAAGATTGAAATTTGTTTTTTTTTTAAATATTTATTTTGAATTTAAAACTAATTGTTTTTATTTTAAATTTTTTAATAATTTATGCGATAATGAAAATCAAATGTTCTCGAATTGAACAAAAACAAAAATAAGAAATACTAAAAAAATGCTTTTTATTTTGAATTATAATATCAGTTAAGTTTTATTTTGAAATTATGTACACTGTACAGCACTTTGGTGCATTGATGAGGTGCATATATTGAATTTCGAAAAAAAACAAAAACAAAAAGAAATAAAAATAATTTAAAATTACAGAAAGATGCAAATACAACATGCAAATAACACAATTGTTAGAGGTTAATTGTTAGATAAATTTTAAACTAAAAACTATAAAACAAGGTTAAATAAAAATAAGAGAGTTAATTTTAAAATAAATCCTATAATATTTAAATAGAATTTTGCATTACAACACCGTTAGTTACAAAGGACCTTAAAGGTTTAAAACTAATAATGTATATGTAGAATTATATTATATGTTATAGTTATTTACTTATTTATTTTTAATCTAATATTAATACAATAAATTGTAATAACATCAGTAAGATCCACGGCTATATTATATAATTATATACATTTGGCCAAGAATTTGTTAAGAATTTTTCCTTAACTTGAGACTATAACGTCACTGGGCCTACTTTTTCTTATTGTTTTTAGAAATGACTGGAATCAATTTTATAAAAAATTGCATACTTCTAGGATTATTATAATATTATGAAAAACTGGAACGTAAAGAAATGAAACATCTGTCATTGGAACAATTTAGTTTCATTAAACATTAAGCAAAATAAAAATAAGCTAAATATTTAAATTAAAATTTAGAAAATTTGTTAGTTGTATTTATTTAAAAAAAAAACAAAAATTTGTCGAAACAATTCAATGACAGATTCAAATCAATCGACTTCTAATTGAGAAAATTGAAAGGTTAAGTAATTGGGGGTAACAATTAATTTTAATTTTCTTTAAAACCCTATTTTAAATTTTGAATAAAATTAAAATAGGGTTTTAAGGAAAATTATTACATTTCATCCTTAAAAAAAATTTAATTAAAATTAGACTTGTATCAATCGGTCGATTATAAAGGAGGCATAGCGCTAGAAAGCATAATATGGCAAGATAAATTTGACAATTTTGGACGAAAGAATAATATAAAAATAATAAAATCTGTAGAAAACTTAGCTATATAACTAAAGTTTAAATATTCTATGTAATACATGCAACTAAATTTTAAATTTATTGCTCACTTAATGATATAACATGACATTCATACATATTTATAAATATATCTGAATTAGAAAGTATTTTTTAAATAGTGCAAATAAAAGTTCGCCAAAGGCTCAAAAAAATTATTTATCACTTACATTAAAACGTACACTTATTTTTAATAATATATTTGAATAAATTTCGCCATTTTTTTTTTTTTTTTTTTGTGATAGATATAGAAAGTTAAATTAAGGGCATATAGCTGGCATGCATTTTATATATATATATATATATATATGTAAATATTTTATTAATTAAAAGTAAGAAAGTAAGTAAAGAAATATGCAAGCTGAATAAAGATAAAATGCTTTTCGATTGAGAAAGCTGACATTTTCATTTCGAAATATCGTATTTATTGTTTGCAATCAGTTTTTTTGAAAATCCATTTTTTTTTTTTCTGACGTTTATGTGACACATGATTTTTTTTTTATTTGATTTGCTTTGATAAAATTAGCGTTTTCATTAGATTTGTTTTTTTTTACATTATAAGCTTTATACAAAATCCAGGAATCATCTTTTATTACAAAAAGTTTATTGTGCATTATTATATACAGTTATGCGATAGAGCAGGATAGATAGATAAATTATTTTACGATTAAAAATAAAAAAATTAAGTTATTTATTTTTAGCCCAAAAAAAAAAAATGAATAGAAGGCGTTAATTATAGTTTTATTTTATTTATTTCTTTTTTTTTTTTTTCTAATTTTAATCTTTAAAAATTTCATTTTGTATATTTTTAAAGTTTGTTAAAGTTTAAATCAGCTTTTTGGTTTTTTATTTTAACGTTCTTATATGAATATTTTATTTAATATTGTTAATTATTAGTTAATTTTATAGTAAGTACCCTTTGATATTATATACATATATATTATTATAATTTTTTATGAAATATACACTTTATATATTTTTTCTTCAACGAAATGCCGGTAATACAAAACATGAACCATTTTTATCAACAAGCCTTGCTCTTAAAAAAATTAAAAATTTCAACCAAAATAAAAACTATATCTTTTTTTTTTTTTTAAATTAGTTTAATTGTTTATTTTGCTTTTTATTTTGGAATGATTAGAAATAACATTTAACATTTTATTCTATTAAATAAATAAAAATTAAAACAAAATCCATAATAATTAACATAATTTTAAACTTTAAAAATTAAAAACTAAATGTAAAATTACTCTTATTTAAAAAAAAAAAAAACAAAAAATTAATATTTACCAAACAAAATGAGGGACATCATATGAAAATGCCAATTAACATTAATTTTAAGTGTAATTATAAATTCAAATGATGAAAATATTTTTATTTTGAGTTGTCAGATATAGGAAAATAAATGGAAATATTTTATATGATATTTTTTATATTTCAAAAATACTTTATTTTTAATTATATATGCACAAATATATACAATTATATCAGCAAGATGCAATCTATTAAAATGGTTTCAAATTTAAATAACAAATTTATAACTCCAACATTTTAAATTAAATGCTAATACACTAAATTTGAATATAAGTCATTATTTGTATTAAATTTTCATTTATTACTGCTTTGATTTTAGTTGGAGCATAAAATACTATAATTCAAATGTAATTCATTAATTTGACATGTTGCAAAAAAAGGTAAGTGTAAAGGGGAAGTAATTTAAAAATTCATTCAATATTAAAATCTAATATTTTCCAATCTGACAGCTTTAATAAAAATGACAGTTAATTTAATTTTAAAAAAATTTGTGATTGTGAATTATTTTTATTAAGTATTATTTCAGAAATTTTTCCATGTATTATTGTATTTACATCAAATCTTTGAAGTAGTGTGTATAGTTTTTCAGAAAAGAATTTTACAACAAAAACAAAAAATAAAAAAAACACACAAGATAAAAGAAAAAAATTAACTTTTGCGAAAGATGAATTTTATATATAAATTATGAAAGATTAAACTTAAAAATTCAATTAAAATTAAAAATGAAAATATAAATTAAAAAACAATTAAAATAAAAAAACACCATTAGAACTAAAATGACAGCTAAAAATATATGAGAGAAGCCATAATGTACATATATATATAATTATATTATATAGTTATATTAAGACATATAACTATATTTAAATAAATATTATTTATCGTCTTAATGGTTTTTTTTTTCCCCCAAATTTATGTATATACTTATATATAAATAAATATATAAATATATAATATATTTGGTTATATACGAATGAAAGAGAGATAGATGAATAATTGAAAAAATAAAATAGAGACTCACTGCGTGCGTGTGCGTTAATTATCAGAGGGTCCATATTCTTTTTTTTTTTGTATTTTGTTTTTTTTTTTTTGAAATTATTTTTGTTTTTGTATAAAGTTATATATATATATTTTCTATATATATATATAAATAATTAATTTAATTAATTTGCAAAAAAAAAATATTTTTATTTTTTAATAAAATTTAATTTTCTATTGCAAAAATTACGTTTTTCTGTTCTAAAGATTTTTGTTTTTAAAAATAATTAATAATAAAAATTAGTTTGAATTGTTGAATTTTTTAAGCTGTTCCGAATTGCTTACTTTTAATTTTGAAGATATTTTTTTTGATATTTTTAATTAATTTTTAAAATCTAAAGTTTCTAAACGTTTCTGAAATCTATAGTTTCTATGATTTAAAAATGTATAAAATTTATTTGAATTAAATTTTTCTAGTTAATGGAATTAAGAAATTATTATTTTAATAAAAGAAATTAAAAATTATGTTAAATAAAATTGTATTTATATTTGTTTATTGGTGTTTTGTTTTGCTTTAGTGACATTTGCATCTCTAAGGCGCTGATTAGACGTTAAGTGAATCAGTGAGTTTCAACTGAAAGTCCATATATTTTTTTGCAAAAAAAAAAATCAGATAAGTCAAAATGGCTTTTAGTTTTTTCGATTTCATTCGTTTCAAAATTCTTTGCCATTGTTTTAAATACCAAAAGTTAAAATAAATTTCTATATATTTTATCTGTTAAAACTAGTGCTGATCAGACGTTCAGTGAATCAGTCATTTTTAACTGATAGCCTATGTATAAAAAGTTTTGTTAATATGGATTGCTTGATTTTTATTTGAAAAATTTAATGTTTTATTTGCACTTGTAGCTAACGAATGACATTTCTCGATTTCTGCCATATTTAAAAAGTGCCTGTTAAAACTATTAGTATAATCATTTCACATTTTTTCAGTAGTGAAGCACTGACTGAAGAACTGAACCTCTAACCAGCGCATAAGAAATCAAAATAGATAGTTTTTTGATTTCAATTTAATTATTTCTATGGAATCTAATTGTGCGCTTATTCATCTTTAAAAGACAATGTTTCAAAGATCTGTGTGTTGGCGAAATATAATTTGTGAAAGTACTTTTAATTGTTTGTTTTTAAAATTTATTTTTTAATTATTTTGAAATATTTTAGGTATTGAATGTCTGAATGATTTGTTATTTTCTAAACGATGATTTGTCAATGCTATTGAAAAGTTGCATAATTGTCAAAATTAAAGAAACTTGTAGATTGTGTATTGTTAAACGAAATTTACAAATGTCACTTAATCACTAACTAAATTATGTATTTTTATATACATTTGTTAATGTTAACTATATGGAAAAAAAATTATTAATATTAATATTAAAATCGGTAAAATATTGAAAACTAATGTTAGTAGAGTATTTCTTAGACTAAAAATTAATTTAATTGTGAAAATTATTTAATTTCTATTTTTAAAATGTAAATATGTAAACTAATGAAATCTGGTGCAATTTACACTTTGGTTTTTTTACCGATTTTTAAATTTCAATTTAAAACTAAAAAAATAAAAAAATTAATTTTATTTGTTATTTATAATTTTTTTTTAAATTTATTTTGGTATTTAGTAATGTGTATTTGAAAATTATTATTATTTTAATTAAAAAATTTTATTAACTTTTTTTTTTTATAATCTATATTTAATTTTTGATTTTGTTTATTTTTTAAAATTTTATTTTTATTTTTTCAAACAATAAAACTATAAGTAAAAAAGTAATAGTATAGAAGTTAAGAAGAAAATTGAGTTAATAATATTATAATAGTAGTAAATTAATTAAAATTATATAAAACATAAATACAAATTAATAATTATAATAAAAAACAAATAATAATTGAAAAAAATTTAATAAAAAAAAATATATATTAATATCAAGCATAGAGTAGAGTTTTTTAAGAAATCAAGCTTATAATAATTAATAATATAGAAAAGAGAGTATATTTTTTATAAAAGATATTAGAAAAGAAATAAATAAGGAAAAATATGTTGCAAAATGAAGTTTGTTCTTTTTAAAAAAATTTTTATCATAAATTTAATTTAATAATAGTTATGTGTATTGTAAAAGTTATTATAAAAGTACAAAATAAATTGTAGTTATATGAATGTGTTTGTGGTTGTTTATTTGTATTTTAGTATTCTAGTTGATTAAAATTTAATAAAAAAAACAAATAAACTATTAATTTATTTTTTTGGTAAAAAATAAATGAAAAAAAAATTAAATAAAACTAACAATGAAATTAAATATTAATTTAAATTTAAAATTATTATGAAATATATAATAGGGATTTTTAATCAGGAAAATTTCTTTTGGTAACTAATTATTGTATTATTTGCTATGGAGTACTGCTAGTGTTATTTTAATTTTAAAGAATATTAGAATATTTTATTATTGGAACCTTTTTAATATGAATGTAAGTTTACATTCTATATAATATGATATTCACTGAGATTTACATCCATGCATTAATGAAAATAACAGAATGTTATTTTTACATTTTTTTAAATATCATATTTAATCATTTGTGCAATATGAGTTTTTTTAACCCTTTAAAGGTTCGGGTAATCAGAAAATGGAAATTAATTCTAAAAGTTTATTTTTATAGAAGATTTTTAAGGTGAATTTTTTGAAGTTTGAATTAATAAAAACTTTTAATAATATTATCAACGGAATTGATTAATAAGGTAAAATAAATTCTTAGTTAGAATACAAAGTCATAACTATAGATGGAGATTTTTACAATACAATTTTAATCTAATGGAACATTACTCAATTTTTAACAATAGTTTATTTTTTAAATTTCATTATATATATTAACATTGAACAACTATTATATTATATTTTTAAACAACTATATATGAAAAATATAATTATATTGAATTTTATCTAAATATATATAATGCAGAAAGAATAAATAAAAAATTTAAAATATATATGTTTTGATTTTTATAAAAATAACATAACAAAACGTTGAAGAAATTTCGAATACAAAAATAAAACTTTATGAAGAAAAAAATTCTCCTAAGTCCTGTTTGGTTTTTTGTTTAGATATAAAATAATTTTCACTAGTATTACAACATTTTAGAAAATTGCTTACTTTTGCTTGTATGGGTAATATAGCACTAAACATATTTTAATATGATGTGCGTTAAACATACACACAAACATATATTGTATATATATAGATATCATAAATATATAGCAGAAAATAAAGTATAATTAGAAAAATTTGTTTTAAACATAAGTAAAATTAACCACTTTTAAAGGTTATGATTGTTTTTGTTTGAAGAGAATCTTAGTAAAATATAAATTGAGAATAGAAAACTAAACCATAAGCCCAAAACTCAAAAAAAAAAAATAAAAGAGAGAAAAAAAAAATATTTAAACTAAAAAAAGTAAAAGAAAAATATTGAAAAAAGAGAGAAATTAAAAAAACAAAAAAATAAAATAAAAAAAGAGAGTGTTAAAAAATCCCTTATATAATTAGTTTTAATTGATAATCAGTAGAAGTAAGATCGTGTTGTGTTTAATGAAAAATAAAGAATAAATAATAATTTTTTAAAAGTAGCTGTAGTATAAAGGCGGTTAATATTTTAATAATTTTGTTTGTTTTTTTTTTAATTTAATTATTTTTTTACTTTAAAATTTTATTTTTTAAATTAAATTTATTTTGTGCTGTATTTTGTTTTTTTTTTTAATTTTCGCATTTTATCCTATTTTAACTGAATATTTTTATTTTTCATAGAAAGAATATATTGTTTTTTTATTATTGATGTAAAAATTTGTGTAGTTTTGAGAAAAATTAAATTTTTTCTTTAAAAAAATTTTTAAATTTCTTTTGAAGAATTCAATCGTGATTGTTTTTTTTTTTTTTTTTTAAATTTCTTAGTCTGTATGTTTTTCTTTTTTCTTTTTTGCAATTATATATTTGTATTTGATTTATGTGGACTCACCGACGGTCGCAATCGCACACAGTGTTTTCCAAAAGCTGAAAATGGTCCCCATTTCTCTACAGGTGAATTACTCACATGAGATGCTTCCGAACTAGATGTATCCTGAGTTCGATATATTCCAATTGGTATTTCACATGTAGTTGAGCAAAGTTTTTGATATAATCTACCATAAGTTCTAATCCACATGTCATCTTTTGTTATACGCATCTATATTTAAAAAAAATAAATATAAAAATAAGAAATTATATTAAAATTGTATTTAAAAATTGATGTACATATTCAAATTTTTACTTTCAGATTCTTACCGATGTCAAGAAACCACTACCAGGTGCTTGATCAATTCCTAATAATAAACGAACAAATGTTATCACATAATCTTTTACAAAAGCCTGATACAACAAAGTATCAAGCATCGATGCACTAAATACAGCTCCAGCTGCAAACGGTAAACGAAACATGTACGATATATGAGATCCACGTTCTTTTTCACGCTAAAATAATTTTAAAGATTTAATATTATTTAATATTCATTAAAATAATGAAAATAGAAATAATAAAAATTAATTTCTCTGGTATATGAAATTTTTGTACATAAATATGTTAAAAAAAAAAGGTTTCATGATAATGCAATTTTATACTAATTATTCAGTAATCACTTATAATAACAGACAATATATTTTATAAAATTTATTCACATTGTTAATTAATTGATAAAAAAGTTTTTAACTTGTTTATTTTTCCATTTTATCATTCCAGAATCTTTTCATCTTATCTCAATTCGAACATAAAAAAAAATTGAACTTTTATACAATAATTATTATTGACTACAGTTTAAATAAAATAGAAAAAAGATAATGGAATGATAAAAAAAAATACAATTATGTACCTATACACATATTTATAAAATATATACAAAATCGATAATATTAATAATAACAATAAAAATAAAATACTTAACTTACCTTTTCCATTTTACTCAGGTGTAAAGCATATTTATCATGAGCTCTAAATTGCATGAATCTCATATTTGAACTCTGTGATAGTTCAGTTATACTTTTGATACTTGGAAAAAATCTATTTTTATTTAACAAACAAAAATATAAAGGACGAAATTACAGAATAGTAAAAGTATATTTAAAAGTAAGAAAGTGAGGGCAGGAGTAATGGAAGAAAAAAGAAAAAGAAAGTATAAAAAAAAAAGGAAATATTATGAACCCAGACAAATAATAAATTGATACTTTAATAATGAAATATTTTTCTAATTGTATACTATTAAATATTTACTTAAACATAGTTTGAACAGCAACGATTGTATTACAATCAGACAATGAATCCTCTTCAGCCGAATTGGATAATTCTTTGTTAACAACTACAACGCTTTCAGCTAATGTTATACCAGCACGTAATAGATCATCAAGGCAATCAATTGATCCTAGCATCCAGTAAACCTATAATTTAATTATAAATATATTAATATATATATTTTATTTATTTAGGATAATAAATGAGTCCCAGAAATTACTATATAAATTAGTGAGAATGTTTTTTCTTGGGATGGAGAAAACATTAAATAAAAGTGAATTTCATTATTATTTATGGAAAATAAATGATAGAATAATTATTAATTTATAAAGAAGAGTTCAATTTAAACTATTCCGAGCACATTACTACAATTTCTAAAGACAACAGTTAGTAATACAATTTTTTAAAACAAAAACATTAGTAAAAGAGTTAAAATAATATGTTATCAATCATTAATAAGGTAAACACTTCTATATATTACGCAATTTTCGAGTTTAAAGGAAAAGATACAAATTTTTGAAAGAAGGTGAATAAAAGTCAGCACTAACATTTGAGAACCCTATATAACCATTAATATCTCGAAAATACTTGTATAAGAAAGCATCATTAGAATCGACAATTTTTTGTTTAAGTTGATTCGACACCATTTTCATGATGCCCAAAGCAGTCCTAAAGATGGTCCTCCACGATAATTAAAAGACTATATTAGATTTATAGACTCTGAGAACTTCAAACTCGGAGTTAGGTTTTTTCATTTTTTTTTTTTAAAGCAATGTGTTGCATTAATCAGTTAAGTTCTCAAAGAACAATAGTGGATCAATTCGCCACTTTACATAAACCTTATAGACTGAAAAAATGTACAGGACAAGTGGAGCTCCAAATGAATATGAGAAAAGGAATAGTGATGAGAATAAATACAACTAACACATATACCATTACAATTGATAACTGATCAATAGAAGATATGGAAACTTCAATAACTTACGTATAGCATAAAAGTACAAAATTTAGATATAATTGGAAACATAATAAATAGGTTATACTTGGCAAGAAAAGCTTTCATCAAATTATGAAGAATATCTACACAAATAGCCAAATAGAAATCAATTTTCCTATAGGGCAATGAAACCTTACTGATAAACGAACGTCATATTTATAAACATATTGCAGGTTTTCATCAACAAATTTAAGAAATCATAAATTTAATTTTTCTAATCTTAAATATATAAGTAGACAATAATTTAACTTTAAACACTTTCGATTCCATATCCATGATAATATTTCTATCATACTCAGTCAAGTCAAATTTATAGTCTTAATATTTTGAAAGTTCAAATTAAATTTTTAAAAGGTCATAAAAAGCCTTGAAATATTGAAATTCAATTAAGACAAATTTTTTGCTATTTTTGATTCTTTATATAAACTTTTAAGTTCAAATATTTTTTAAATACATTTTGAACTTTTATAAGTATAAAAAAAATTAAATATAATATTATCTAGTAATAAAATTATATAATTTTATTTAAACTTAAATTTTAAATTAAAGTAATTTTATGATACTTACCAAAGGAAAATATGAAATAGCATCTAAAAATGCTACATCAGGTCTTCTTTCTAATAAAAGTATAATTGGATTTAATGAAGTCTTTGATCGAAAATGTGCTCTTAAAGGTATTATGAAATTATAAATTCCATTTGATGCATAATCAGCCGCTAATATTATCGTTTTATTTTGCCATTGATATTCTTTAGCATTTCTATAACTGCAATGTTCACAAACCTTTGCAAAAAAAATTTTTAGAATAAGGGAAAAAAAATTATTATTAAATGTCAACTCTAGAAATTTTATATTGTTTTAATATTAAGATTTTATAAATTTTTTTTTATATTATATATTATATTATATTAAAGTGTATTGTAAAGTGTTTTTAAAAATGGCAAAGATTAAATTTTTGCGTTTGATAATTTTCATCAAAGCTTTGTTTCTGATATAAAAATTTTATAATGCGACATTAGATAGGGAACTTTTAATTTAAAAGAAAATCAAAGAAAATATAATTTCCTTAAAAAATATTACAGGAATCTTTAAATGCTTTTCCATAATATAAAAATATTGTATTACAATTAATCACAAGGTCTTTATCAGATTTGTACTTGCTTTAATAATACCAGAAGTAACAACTTTTGGGGAGAGAAATTTATTTAGATTTTAATAAGTGTAAATTTTGTATTACCTCCCGATGCTTAAGGGAACCTCTTAAAAATTTTTGTAAATATTTCCCACCAATTAATATGGAAAATTTAAAAAAAAATGTGTTACTCAATTAATTAAAGAAATATACAAATATTTGTTAAAGGTGATGTTTAAATAAAAATGCGAAAAATTTGTTAAGATTTTTAACCTTAATACATTGAGCGCGTTCTAAATTGTACTGAGGAATAAATGTTTAATTATTTTAAAGAAGTAATTTATGTGAGGTTTGTGAGGATAGTATTTTGACTAATTTGAAGTGGCGCTGGGGCTGGGAACCCAAATTCTTTATATATATTATTACTTTTGTTGTTGTTTTTAATTGGAGATAGCATGATATCCTTACAGATAACAAATGTTACCACTGTACATTGCAAATATATCAAATTATATATAAGTTAATATTTATATATATATATTTTTTCAATATTAAATAAGTTAAACTTTCTGTATAAAATTTGTAACCAACAATCGAACCTATACTTCCTCTCCTATACTAAGTCATGTTCTTACAAACTACATAATCGAAGCCCCTAGACTTTAAATTTAAATTGTCTGTTACTATCTGTTCGAATATAATGTATTTAATACCAAAAGATTAAAGATCATACAATATCAAATACAGATTATTTTCTAAATTAATAATAAGAAATTAATATTTTAGGTAAAGATTATTTATAAGACCTCAAGTTTACAATTCCCATGTCTATGGAAATATTATTTCATAAGCTTATTAAATTTAATATAAAAAATATTAATAATTGTATCTCTTTAACTTTTTAATATGAATTATAAATGTTAATTATTTCCAAGTGATATAGATATAAATTTTAATAATATAGGATGATATGAATCTAATCTTACTCTTAATAATTTCACAATTTCACTTTAGGAAAATTACATTTTTAATATCACGTTAATTTTCTTTGTACTTAATAACAAACTCTTTTATTAATCTGATACTAACTTATAAATATAATCTCATATAAATATTAAATCGTATAATAAAATAAATATATTATTTTATATATAAAATTTACTTTAAATTAATCCAAAAAAAAAAAATATATATATATATAAATGAAACCATTATTTAATTTATTATTTTATTAAATTAAAGTGGTATGAATTTACACTTCAATACTTTACAATACTTTTAACCAACTTCTATTATTACTCTTGTTAAGAGGTTGACCTTAAATTTTGATATATTTAAATATAATCTGGCAATATTGTAATATTAAGTTGATATAAGCTTGTAAAAGGGATAATTAATGATGATTTAAAGTACGTAAATTACTTTTAAATTTATTATGATATTCATATTGTATATGAGATTAAATAAAGTTTAATGTAAAGGTTATTTATATCTACTCTTACCAAATTTTAAGCAACAAAGTTCAGAGTTTGAATATAATTTATATTTCATTAAATTTGTATTCTATTAAATGAATGAAAATTAAGTACAAAAAAAATCTTCTCATTTTCTAAAAATTTATTTTTGATTTTCTTTGTACATATTTTACTTTGGAAAATTCTTGGAAAATTAGAAATTTTTAAAAAAATTTAAAAAAAAAATAATTTTAAAAAGATTTAAAAGTAAAAGCTATATTAGAATTTAATATAATTTATTGTATATCTATAAGATATATGAATATTTTAGGTTTACTAATATATTTTCATAAATGAGTAAAATTGTATATTGTGTTTTGTGAAGTGATTAAATAGGTATTTTGGAACGAGTAAAGTGTTTTTCAATTTTTCAAAATATTTACAGTAAAGGGATAATAACTTAGCTTAATATAATTTAATTTTTTTACAATAAATATGTTATGTAATAAAGAATTTTCTAAGCTTATTATATTAGTGATTAGATATTCAATATTTTTTTTAATAGTTTCAAATCTTCTTTTATAAAAGTTTCAAATTTTCTTTCTTAGAAGATTTTAATATAATTTAAAATTTTAAATTATATTAATTAATAAATCAATTGTAAGTTTAATTTTTAACTTTAATTGTATTTTATTCCCTTTTAATTAATACAATCAAATTAATTCAAAAAATTTCAGTCTTACTAATGATGATGAATAATTTGATAATCAAAAAGTACTAAAACTTGATTACAATAACTTACTTGTGCTAATTGTAAACAGCATAACGGTTTCTTTTCTTTTAATAAATAACATAATGTTGGACTAACTCCAATAAATGGTGAAACGGGTGGAAATCCTTTAACGATCCTGAAATAAGAAATAACAATAAATTAGTATATAAATTGAAATTAATTAGAATTCTTTTTTAACTTTTCTTTTTTTTTACAATTTAGCATTAATTACTAAACTACTAATAAGTTTATATTTTCTTTCATCAAAATTAAGAATTTGTTTAAATTACAATAAATTACTTGAAAGATAACACATACAAATCCTTTTTAGCAGTCAACAAATAAAAAAAAAATAAAATAACAGAAATTATCAAAATAGCAAAAAACTTGAAAAAAGGACATTTTTCAAAAAAAAAAAACTTAACAAAAAAATGAACCCAAAAGCATTTTACCCAACATTTATAATACAGTACTAGACTAGACTAACTTACAAAAAAAATAAAAATGAAACCTTTTTCTTTTATATTTAATATGCATATAAATTTACAATTTCTATTACAATTATGTATATATATATATATATATGTATATATCTTCATTATATAATATTATCTACAAGTATAAATAAATGTATATATATATATATATATATATATATATATATATATAATATACAAATATATATATAGTTTAAAATATAATATACACTAATATTAATAAATGATTCCAAAAAGGACTTTTTTTTTTTAATTTAATCAGGCCAACCAACATCAAAAGCTTTTAAGTCAAAATTATAAATATTATAGCATAAATTTCAATATAAGTATATGCTAATGTTTATATATTTTATATCTAAATATCTGTACAAAATTCTATCTATAAATATCAATAAATATATAAGTATATAAGGTGCATACTTAATGTAATTTAAATATTTTTTGACAGGTTTAAATTAACAGGTATTACACAAAGTAGAAATAAAATATTTTGTATTTTTCTGCTATTAATTTTAAAGTGTTAGAGAAGAAGAAAAAGTTGAAAAAAAATTTACTGAAGGTAAGAGGTTCCCATTTCTTGGATTGCTTCTATCAAAAATAACAAGTTTTATTTCTAAGAAAAACAGTTTTTTATACTGAGCGGACAATATTCATTTTTAAAAAAAAATTGTTCGTACAGAAATTTATGTAGAAAATTTCGAATAGAAAGTAAAAATATAAAAATCGAATAAAAAATTGTTTACCGAATAGGAAACGGATTCAACAACAAAAAAAAAAAACAGGTTATTGAATGTAGAAGGATTTTTAAAACGTGTCCCATAAAACTCTTTATAAATTCCTTGGAATTTTTAGAAATTATTTTGGGAGTTGGAAAAAAAGTTTTGTAAAATAAGTGAAGTACGAGTATATCTAAAGAAATGATATATTAAGTTTAAGTTTGAATAAGTTTTAACTAATCAAAGGGTTGTTTTTTTTTATTTTATAGTTTTCATTTTTAATTTATGCTTGATTTTTTTACATAATTACAGTTTATACCATTTTTACTTTATGTAAAGACTTTTTTATTTATTTCGAAGAGAGTTTTTTTTTAGATTAAATTAATACATATTAGTTTCAATAAAGAGTTTTTTACTTTAAGTGAATATATATTAATTTCAAAGAAGAATTTTTAGTTTAAATGAATACTTTTTTATTTCAATAAGGAGTTTTTTGTGTTAAGTGAAAGCATATTTATTTCGAAGTGTCTTTTAGTTTAAATGAATACATAATTATTTTAATGAAGATTTTTTATTTTAAGTGAATACATATTCATTTCAATAAAGATTCTTTATTTTAGTAAATTTATTTTCAAAAACACACACATTTTATATATTATTTCAATTTCTGAAATAAACATTCTTTTTTAACAAAAGATATATTCACTTAAAGTAAAAAATATTCATTAAAATAAAAATGTTTTCAGTTAAAATTCAAAGTTTACATTTAAAAATAAACTTGTGCTAAAGTAAAAATGGTATATTCAAATATACATTCAACTGAGTAGATTTGAATCATTTTTCGTTTTAAAGATGATGAAAATTTTTTCACAAATCTTTTTGTTTTACTAACCTGGTAACTTTCCTTTAAAGTTTTACGTTCTTTTATTTAAATATCATTCTATCAAAGTTCATTTAAAATAACTTACCTCTGATTATTAATGTGAAGTGATTAATTAAATTTTATTTTGATTAATTGAATAATTTTTAAATAATATTATCTTTTATATAAAATTATATACATTGGTAGTGTGTAAATATTATTTTTAAAATGCTACACTTATATAATGAAAGCATGGAATAATTAAAATAGTTATTAAATACATTAAGCTAAAAAGAACTTAGAATTAAATAAATAAAAATTAAAAAAATCAAACTGCTACTTTTTGGCATTTACAACAATTTTAACTTTAAATTAACATTAAGGAAAAATTTAAAAATAAAATATTGGACCACAATTTAATTCTTATCTTTAGTTCTAATAAATTACTTCTACTTAAAATACGAGTACTACAAATAAAATAAATTCGAATAATATGACTACAAATTACAATAATACAAAATACAAAATATAAAGAGAAAAAACAAATGATTTGCATT
The DNA here is from genome assembly GCA_963082915.1 of Dolichopus griseipennis. NCBI lineage: Eukaryota > Metazoa > Arthropoda > Insecta > Diptera > Dolichopodidae > Dolichopus > Dolichopus griseipennis. Next base: position 143,862,318 of record OY720442.1, on the reverse strand, counting down.
AAAGAAATTTATTTAACAACATCATCAACATTATCAACCAATATAATTAAATAACAGTGGCATGAAAATTCTTGTTTTTGCTTGAGAATTTTCAACAGAAGCGTTCTCCATTTGTTTATGTTAAAATTATAGCATTTTTTGTAGGCAGTATTTAAAGTGTATATCCGTCTTTTTCATATTAATCAATCAAACATTGTATATTAGGCATCGTATAATTTTATGTAGTATTGCGTTGCGTTTAAAAAATTTTTTAATAAACATTTTTTATAAAACAAAAAGAATAATACAATAAAAACAAAAAAAGTTATACACTACATCTGTTGTGCAATTGTCAAACACATTAATAAGCATTTATTGTAAGTGTCTCTTTTTGAAAATTTTGTAAAAATTAGAAAAATTCTTTAAAATTTTAAAATTTTGGAATTAAATTGGGCTTTAAAACAATTATTTAGATTTCATCAATAATTCGCGTTACATGCAAAGAATTAAATTTTAATTAGTTTTAAAGTTTAATTTAAAATTCAGACTGATCCAATGTCCATTAAACGCACACTTTTCAAGATGTAGTGCATAATAATTATTAAAAAATAAATCTGGCAATAACATTATCAACAAAAACTCATTAAATCTGATATTTTAATTTTGAAAAACATATTTTTAGGTTTTTCAACAAACATCTTACAATATGTTTGTAAACATTGTTGGTTTTTTTAATAAAAAGAATTAAAGAAAAATAGAAATAAAAAAAAAATCAGAAAAAAAAAAGAGAAAAAACTTACCGGGAACAATCTGCATGCCATGCAGGGGATTCACATTTACTATTACATTCAATTGGTTTGTAGCATTCACTATTACAACTATTTGGTGTTGTTGTTGAAGTTATTGTTGTTGTAGCTGTAGTTGAAGGCGAAGTTATTGTTGCCTGATTATCTGATTTAATTGCCGTCATTATTGTACGATAATAATTAGGGGGATTTAACGTAGATGAAGTTGCTGTTATTGAATTATAACTAGTTGTTGTTGTATTTGTAAATTGTGAAGGTGTATAATATTTTCTTAGATTTAAATTTGATTGATTCCTTTCATAATAATTACAATTACAATAATTATTATATTTACAATTTTCATCTAATATATTAATACAGGTTTCTTGGCTACAACAACGACGCGATTCATTTAATACAGAATCATCAGATGAACTTTTTACAAGTGCATAAGTACGTAAATGTGTTAAATTACCACCAAAATATCTAATTATTTATTTTTAAATATCAGTTATTTTTTTTTTTAATTGATTTATCAGTTAGTTTTTAACAAAATACAAAGTAATTAAATCCGTGGTGTTGTTTTTTTTAATATGAATTTATAAAAGAAAGCATATATGAAGGACATTTTTAGTAAATTATATTTTAGGGTAGTAAAAAAAAACGAGAGGGAAAATAAATGAAAAGAAAGAAAAGAAAATATAAGAAATATAACATTAAAATATTTTTTTTTATTATTATTTAAATAATTATAGGATTTTCAGCAAATATTTAAGTGAAATTTACTTTGATAAATTAAAATAAGTTTAATATTGGATGTAATTAAAAGAAATATTAATTAAATGCAAGTTAATCGAAAAATCTACAAAATATATTTATTTTAAATTGTAATTTTTATTTATCAATGAATTTTTAAAAAAAATAATATTTTATGTAATGTGATGCAGGATGTACGTCGTTCGAAGATCTTTCGAAAGATAGATCAAAACAATTAAAACTAATCCTGAAAGTTGCTTAAGGTTTAAGAATATACTTTAAAAATAAATAAAGAATCGTATTTAAATTTTTTAATTAAGAATATCTGTCATGTTTTCTATTAGTTGTCAAAAAAATTTAAATGGTTTATGTTGAGAATTCTGAAAATTTTTTAAGTCGATAAACCAGAAAAATTTTATGATGTCTTTTTGAACCGTCCGTCTTTCCATCTGTCAGTCCGTTCCACTTAGAACTGAAAGACTATTACAGCTAAGGTCTTGAAACTTAAGCAAAGTATATACATACAGGGTGGCGCAAAACCACCGATATGGTTTGAATGTTTAATAACTTTTTAAGTTTATTTATATTTTTTATTTTTATTTCAGAATTTTGTGAAGAAAACTTTGGAAATTGGAAATGGAACAGTACACAACAGAACAGCAATCAAAAATTACGAAAAGTTATGAAAAATATAAAAAATCTAAGACGTTTCTATATGTTATTCAGGATGGTGCAAAACGACCGATACGGTTTGAATGTTTAATAATTTTTTAAATTTCTTTATTTTTTATTTTTATTTCAGAATTTTGTGAAGAAAACTTGGGAGATTGGGGATGGAACAGTACACAACAGAACAGCGATCAAAAATTACGAAAAGTTATGGAAAATGTAATGGAAAGAGCACGAATGTGCGAAGCCGAAAATGATCACCACTTGCGGGATATAATTTCTCTACTTAAGCTAAAAATATTCTCCATTAATATACTGTATAACAAAAAAAAAAATAATAATAATTAACCATTAAATAAAAAATACATATACCCGCCGAACTTCTAAAAGCAGACATCCCCACAACGGCAGATATACTTCTCCCATTGATTCAGACTAAATGGGAAGAAGAAAAGTACCCGAGTGAGTGGAAAGAAGGAGTTATTGTAAGCTGCCAAAAAAAGGTAACCAAAAGCATTGCAATAACTGGCGCGTTATTACGCTATTATCTGTCTTCTCGAAAATAATGGCAAATATTATAGTCGAAAAGATCAAAAGCAGGATATGGAAATACATTGAAAAGACATCAAGCTGGCTTTCGCAGCGTAGACTCTTGGGTTGACCATATCAACACGCTACGAATAATACTCGAGCAATCAACAGAGTTCGGTCGTCGCTACATCTCATGTTTGTAAACTTTGAGAAAGCTTTTGATCGTGTAAACTGCGAGTATATATGGAGAGCTCTTAGTAGGTGGGGTATCCCGGAGAAAATTATTAAGAAATTCTACGAAAATGCGAGGTGTCGAGTCTTACACAATGGACAGTTGACTGATTCGATGGAGGTGCAGCAGGGTGTAAGGCAAGGCTGTATATTGTCGCCTATATTATTTTTGGTGGTGATGGACGAAATTTTAACCGCAACCGTCGGCGTAGAGGTATGGCATTCTGTAACGAGTAGGAAAACATTTAAGCCACTTAAATTATTCTGATGATGTAGTTTTCAATGCACACACAAGAAGTGGTCTGAACAAAAAAGCAGCTAAGACCAAAAGCATGCGTACAGAGCACTTAACGCATCAGCAAATTCTACTAGAAGAAAATTGAAGAAGTAGAGCAGTTCAATTATTTAGGAAGCATGGTGACATCAAATGGGGGGAACAGAAGTTGATGTTGACAGCAGAATAAATAAGGCTAGTGCTGCTTTTGAAACTCTATCAAACATATGGCAGTGAAATAATATAGCCCTATGTACAAAGCTAAAAATATTTGAAAGAAACGTCAAATCAGAACTTCTATACGGCTGTGAAACATGGAAGGTAACCGCCAATATCACCAAAAAGTTGCAGACGTATATAAACCGTTGTCTACGCTGCATCTTAAGAGTTCGTTGGCCGCAAATCATTACTAACACACACCTGTGGCAAAAAACGAACCAAGAGATGATTGAGGTCAAGATCCGGGAGAGAAAAGGCAATGTTTTGAGTGGAATCCACAAGGCAGACGACAAGTGGGTAGGCCAAGGAAAACATGGAAAAATACGGCTTTGAAAGAGGCAGAAGCGCAACGCAAAACGTGGTTACAGCTAAAAGGAATTGCTAAGGATCGTGAAAGGTGGAGAGGATTTGTTGACGCCCTATGCCCCACCATGGGTTCTTGAATCCAGTAAGTAAGTAAATAAATAAAAAAGTTAATAAACATTCAAACAATATTGTTCGTTTTGCGCCACCCTTTAGATATTTTTTTTTTAAGGTAGCTTCCGAACTCCGAAGTTTGTCATATAAGAATAAAAAATGTGATCATCTTAGATTTTTACTATTCACAATCGTTCTATTCATCACTTTTTATATAAACCACATATGCAAATACAAAGATATGATATTTTCTAAATATTTTAAACAAACCCCTGCAACATTCAAGACAATTTTTTACTTGTTTTGACCTCTATTGTTATCTTTTTTCTAGCGAGATAAGCTTCTCAATTCTGAACGTAAGTCTGACACATTTTAAAAATATAAATTATCTACCATTCAATTGATTATTAATCGAAACCTTAATCCAAGGTCATATTTTCAAAAATATTCATTTATTGTAATTAATTTTGGTATTAAATATTTATTTTTTTAGTCTTAGTTTTCTGAACTTGGGAGGAAACCTATTAATGTAATGTGTTATTAATTAATTAAATTTAAACAATAACTAATTTCAAAATAGAAAAATATGGATATAAAAAATATTTAATTTTTTACTTATACATTATAATGTTTTGGATTTTACGATATACTTCATGAATTAAACACATGAATGATAATAATTACTCAATTAATTAATACAAAAAAAAAAAAATTAATAATTAAAAAAGTGCAGTATTTTGGACAAAAAATTTTAATAAAATCTCAATTTAAAAATAATATTTTATTCAAAATTAAAAATAATATACTTTTTTTAATTAATATCTTATAAATATCTAATCTTTTAAGAAAATAAATCTTAAATGATTTAAAAGGGTACAAAAGTCTAATTTTTAATAAATACTAAATTTTAATTATTTGTTTTAAAAAATATATATATAATAAAAGTTTAAATTTTTCTAATTGTTTTAAATTTTGCAAGCTTAAATTTAGAAAAAAAATTTTCATTTATTAATTAAAGAAAAACTATCTGATTATACAAAATTAAAAAACAATATTTTATTATTTACGAATATCATAAGAATTATACCTATAAAAATAAATAGTAATAATAATAATTAAAGTATATAAAATAAAATAAATTCATGAGCATTACATTTTTTAAATGATTAATATTACTTAAGTGCACTATTAAAAACACAAATCTTAATAGTTTCTCAGAATTGTATTTCAAGAGTTTTTAATGTAAGGCCACTTTAAAAATTTTTAAATAATAAATTCCGAATCTTCTTATTTTAATTTAAAAATAATAATGGTATAAAAATATATTTTTTTTTTTATTTTTGAATTGCAATATTGTCCCTAAAATTCGGTTTTTTTTTCCTAATTTAAACATTAGAATAATTTTTTTTATTATTATATTTGATATAATCACGTCTGATAACCATCTTAAAATTCTTCACCAGAAAAATGAAATAATAAAAGTTAAAATTTCGAGACTAAACATTAAAATATAAAAATATGTGCCTCATTTATCGTTTTCAATAATAATAATTTTCAAATTCAAAAAATGGCCCTTTTTATTATGTAATAATTTTTTTTTATTTTTAACAAATTCAGACCCATATGCATATATATGTTTAAATGTTTACATATGTGGTGATACCAAGGCAAAACAAGTAACGAAGAATCCATAGGTAAATAGGTAAATATGCAAAAGCATATTTTTAAAATTAAACAATTCATTTCATAAATTTTTATCATATGTTTTGGGTAAAATGTATATTGAAAAATGGTTTATAATCATTTTTAAGAAAATTTGATTAATTTTAGAGCTCTATTTGTATATCACATCACAAGTTTAGACTGGTATTCAAGTTATTGCTATTTAAAAAAAAAAACGAATTTTCTAACCGAAGAGCGATATCTTAAAAAACTTATACTTATTTTTTAAGATGTAACTCCTCATTAAGTTCAAGTCCCTAACTTAATCCATTTGAAATATATAAGAGGTCAAGAATTTTGCAAAAATTTAGTATCTTCTAATGGCAAATTAAAGTATCGTATGGCAACCCTTGTGTTACAGATTAAAAAAACAGTTATCGTTCAGTGTTACCAGATTGAAAAGATACCAAATAGAATATTTGTGATAACTATTTAAATATAGGGCTTTTTTGCACTTGGTTGGCTTATCTGTAACGAGTGGAGCTACACATAAAATTCGTTCATGAAATTATTTGTTTTTGCAATGCCTACCTGTAGTTAAAACATTCTTTTCCTTATTTTATGATATTTAATGCTGAAAATTTTTTGTAAAAACACGGATGGACTTACAAAGTGACGGACACATGGACAAAGTAAGGCTATGTAGACAAAATTTTTTGAAAATTTTTTGAAAATGTACTCCAAAGATAATATAAAGGATAGAAGTGAAATGTAATTTTTCACATCAGAAAACGTATCACAGATGTCGAAATTCACAAAAATAATATTGTTCTGTGTCCTGTCTTGTTGTTCGTTTACCCTTTTGGAAATTTCTTTTATTGTCACACAATAAAATATTTTTTATTTTCGAGACTTAATTTTTCATTCCAAGGTTATTTTGTTTTTAAAAATTGAATACTTATACAATATAATAATCTTTTGTACAATACATTTGTTTCATTCGAAATTAGGTATTGAAAGAATTTTTAATTTTACATAAAGTGTTGCGAAAAATATTGATGATACGAAAAGTACCTAAAAACTTTTTGAAAGAATATATACTAGGGTTTCTGAAAACTCGGGTTTTTACGACTCGGCGATTACGAGTCCTAAATTTTGAAAACTCGTCGAGTCCGAGTCGAATCCAATCTAACTCTAAACTCAAATCAATAAGCGAAATCGTTTAATATTTTGGAACTCAAGAAAGTATTTGTAAAAAAAAATTACTAAAATTTGTTAAAATTAGAATTATTTATTACATTACAAGATTTTTAACTGAAATTTGTGGTCCTGTCAAGAAATTAAAAAGAAAGTGTACTCAAATTTATTTATTAATCAATTTATTTTCAAATATTAAACTTTGAAATTACATTTAACTATTTGAACATTTATTTGATCTACTTAATTGCTTTTTTGTTCTTCGCTTGTGTGAAATATTCCCACACTTTTGATGTTTTTTTTGTGACATTGTTTCTAAGCAAAGCAGAAATATAAATAAAATTTATAATATACTCATCTTATTTATCGTAATTACCTTTTATACTTAAAATAGCTTCGTGAATTACAATAATTGTCGCAAAATAATATTGAATTATTATGAGTATATTATATATGCATATATAAATATAAATTATAAACCAAATTTTATTGTTTAAAAAAAGTTAATTTTACTGTCTTACAATTTTGTGCAAATTAACAGACTGCAGCAATAGCAAAATACTAACTAAGTACTTGTAAACTTTGATAGTTTGTTTTGCAACATTGAAAAATAAAACCATAATAACCATGGCTATGCATGGCAATATTTATTTCTTGGCAGGGTTACTATGATTTAAAAAATAAATTTAAATGAAAAACTTCTGTTTGAAATTTTTTTTTTATATTTTGTGTCAATTTTTCAAAATATTCGTTTTGAAGTTTGCTTAATTTGCTTAATTTTAAAAATTTGGACTCGTCCAGTAATAGAGTCGAGTCCCGAATCCAAGAAACCACCCAAATACTCGACGAGTCCGAGTCGAGTCGAATCGAGTACAGAAACCCTAATATATACTTTAAAATGAGTACTTTAATGAATTTAAATGAGTACTACAAAAGACTAAATAGTTTTTTGACATCAAAGCTATGAAATGTCAAAAGAAGAAATTACTTTATATCATAAGTAATTTATATTTTTCATTTTTTTTCCCATTAGAATTAACAAATCATTCATTGGTAATTTTGAAGTTGTATTATAAAGTGCTTTGATTAGTAAACTTGATAGATTGTATGTATGTTTTGGTTTTTTGAAATGTTTGACATTGTAAATAACAGTTTTGAAAATATTTTCGCGAATTTTATTGAACATATCTTTGTACTTCTGTCAAAAGAAAAAATATCTTAAATCCCTCAATGTATTCACTGGTGACCAATTTTGTTTTTTACCAATTTTTTACGCTATTTGAAAGTCTTGACAACAGAATACTTTTAGAAATAACACATTCATTTGGAATCATTTTTAATGTTATACCTTAGATGTATATCTTGTAGTATATCTTGTTATCTTGTTAGGGTTTTTTATTATTGATTTCAGTCAAAGTTCAATAATTTTATCAACTATGATTTATTTATTTTTGTAGCAAGAGCATCAAATAAAAGCAAAAAAGTGGAAAAAAAAAGGATAGAAAATATTAAAATGTCTGATTGGTTTATGGTGTAAATCAATCAATGTTTATTTTTTTTTTCATTCTATTTGTTTGTGTATACCCCGTCTCATTTACTCCTCTCTCATATTAAAAAAAAAAACGTTAGGATCAAAATCCGAAATTGCGAATTAAGATGAGAATCTAAAAATAACAAGAAAAAGAAAAAACCAAATAAAATTAAATGTTGTATATCGTCTCTGTATATATCATATCAAATTGCTTTATTTGAAGATATACAGATTAAAGATATATTCTATATATTAAAGACAAAGCCAATCAATTTTTTTATCGCGTTCTCTATCAACATTTTTATTGTAAATTGTTTTGATATTTTGTCCTTTAATTCGACTGCAATAAAATAGAAAAAAAATTGTCATATGATCTTAATGCGTATTTTTGTTAAGATAATATCCAAAAATATTTTCTTGTTTTTTTTTTATTTTTGTTTAAGGACATTATTGTATCATGTATCAAATCCAAGTTTTAACGATGAGAAAACATATATTATAAGTCCAGATGTTGCTAGAAAATTGTTGCACATAAAATACAAGAAAATCAATTTCATGGAAAATAATTTCGTATTTACTTTTTGTTTGAAAATATTAAATAGATGGGATAAATATAATATATATGTATATGTTATATAGATAGAAGAAAATAAATGGTCATCTCTTTCAGAAGGTCATTGATCGTAGATTATTTATTAAAAAAAAAAATAATCCAACATTTTTGCTCTTTTAAATTACGATGTTTGTTTTTTTTGGTTTAAAAAAAGATTTTAGGATTTTCAGAGAAAATTTTTGAAAACATTTTTTAAAAAAAAATGTAGATAGCGCGGAAAAATTTAAAAAATGTAATGAAAAATAATAATTTCCGAAAAAGTTAACTGTGAAAAAATGAAATAGTACCTTTTGTTCAATATTTTCAACACAAGTACAAATACAATGTTTAAGAAATAGTTTGTGTGTATTTCTTACTTTAAAAATTCTAGACAGGCGAATTGTCAACTTTTGACCCCTCAAAACTTTTAAATGGCGCGCGATACAATAATATATCTTATAATAATTGACCCATTCTTATTTCCAAAAAATCTTATTCGCTTTAAAGTTTTTTTCTTAAACCGTTTAGATGATATTAGTCATGAAAAATTTACCAAATATTGAGTTTCGTATAACGGTAAAATACATTATTGTATGGCAACTCCTCAATATTTATTTAATAATAGTTTCATAATTCAACATATACCACCTTATTGAATTTGTTATTAATTATATAGTTAGAAATTTCAATAGAGTGCTGAAGATTTTTTATAAAGTTAATTTTGTTGCGATTGCAGTTTTTGTAGGTTTTCATTGCTTTATTCCAAACAGTACACAAGTTTTGAAAAAATCCATCCAAATTGAAAAGTGACACTATAATTAAAATTTATGAAAATGAGCGAAAAAATATTATTTTTCTAATTTTTCCTAATTCAATTGACTATTTCATGTTATTACACTGACGAAGAACAGTTTTTTTTTATTCTAAAATAGATACTCAGTCCTCAAATATAAAGTCCGGGGTTCTAAATTTATTCTAATAGATTAACATATAAGATAGACTTTAAACTATAATCTTTATTACTTAGAATATAGAGAAGATACGACACATTCACATAGCTATTATTAAAGACTTTTGAAGAATTAATATTAAGTCAAAGGCACAAATAAGAGGTGATTTTTTTTGTGAAAATTAATTAATATTAATATATAGATATATATATATATATATATTATTTGTTATACAGTTACATAGAGATACACATATACACACAGATAATAAGTTACAATATACATTGAATTTGTTCGATTTAACATTTAAAATTTACATGTGCACTTATATTTATGATTTATTCTCTGAATAAAACATTTAATTTGAATGAAGTTTAAATAATAATGTAAAAAGAAAAATTTAAAAAATAACATTTTTAAAGTATATTATAAAAAAACTCTTGTTAGAAAATATTAAAAATTTTAAAAAATATTTTAATACTATTTGTACTTAAGAACAAAGTTCATATTTAATTTACTTACGCAATTTTTTCCGAAGGCGAACGCCAAGGTACATCATCATCTAATTCATCATCACTTTCATCACCTTCTTCACCATCTTCATTACCAGATATGCTAAACGAAGACGATGTAAACATATCTGGTACTGGTAATATTGATGGTCTACGACTACCTATAAAATATGTATATATATAATTAATTCACAATAATATTGATATTCAAAGAAAATTATCCTAAAAGTATGCAGTATATATATAATTATAAATTTAAAAATTTAATGTATCCTTAAAATATGCAATTTATATAATTGGTAATTTAAAAAAAAATTATATTTTATTAAATTTTCAATATTTTTACCTGCTTTTGGGTCATTTATAATTTTTTTTAAAAATTTAATTCAATTATATTAGACATTTTAAGTGTTTTTTTTTTTTAAACAATATGAGGAAATTTTTAAATTGAATAATGGATACTTACTAAATTAATTTTTTAAAAGTTTTTTTAAATGTTGTCAAAAATTCAATAATGATTATGAAAAAAATTTGTTAAAATCTAATAGCATTTAGTAATATTAAATTTCAAAATTTTTTTATTAATTTTTTTAAATGATGTCACAAATGACATTAAAATATGTCGAAATATTGAGGGAAGGTGTTTTAATGCATAACTATAAATTTATCCGCGGAAATGTAATATTGTCATCTAAATTCTCTTAAATATTCTTCAAATTAGCTAATTTTATAAATTTAAAAACTCTGATTTTTTGAAATTACCTCTTCTTTGATTTAATACATCTGGACTTAATAAATTTGGATTACTTTGTTGTGGTAACTCTAAATGATTGCCTGTTGTTATAGTTGTTGTATGTGGCGTTGTGGTTATTGTAGTAGCTGGTGTTGTTGTAGCAGTTGTTGTTACTGTTGTTTCTTTCAAATTTGTTTTTGAATCACCTATTATCACAGCCGTCGGTTCAGTTGCTATAAAAATAATTTGTAATAAAATAAAGTTTATTATATATTATATAATTCTATTGAAAGAAGAAATACTTTTAAAATACTTAATTTCTCTTTTGTTTTTTTTTTTTTGAAGATTTTAAATTTAATTTGCAGATTAATTAATAACAAAAAATTAATTTAGGTATTAAAAAAATAGTTTTTACCAAATATCTAATTAAATATAAGTTTTGAATAAATTGTTTCAAAAAAGGAAATAATAAATATTAAAATTCAAAAAAAAAATAAGAATATTTTTAAAATATATATTTTATACTTCTAAATTTCGTAGAACATTTATTTATATATTTAAAGTTTAATAGAATTTCATTAATGAAAAGTTTCTTATCAATTAAATAAATTGAATTATGCTATGGGACTTAACTTGGCTGCTGCTGCATGTTTTTTTTTTAGCTTGCAATCATTTGAATCATAAAGCAGACATAAAATATAGCAAACAATATTTTCTCTTCTATTTTTTAATTTTGCAATATGAAGCATTTTATTTTTTTATTAAATATCTATAGATATAAAAAAAAAACTTGAAATAAAGATGCTAGTTATGCAATTTAAAAAAAAAGCTATTAACACTTTTCTTTTATTGCGACAGCTATTTATTTTTATATACAAAATTAGATTTTAAAAATGATTGGAGTATTTATTGAATCATAAGACTTTGTATACACCATGAATGTGGCAAATTTAATTTAAAAAAAATTACAGATCATTTTAAATAGTTTTAAAGATAAATATTGTAGACGTTTGACTTGATTTCATTCAAACTAAACAATTTTTCTAGATAAAAAGTGTCTAAAATATACTTTAAAAGGTCAGAGAATTGTATAGGTGAATATCTCCACAATTAAATACAAAATGGTTTCTTGGAAAAAATTTTTTTGTAATAAAACAGTGAAAAGTAGAGGAAATTTTAATATTGCTAACCAAATAAAATTGGTTCAACTTCATTGAAAATTCAAGTTTTGAATTTTAAAGAAATTTAATTTTCTCAGTTTTAATTAGGAAAACAATTCGGAAAATTCGAAAAAAATTAATTGAAAAGAACTACCTTTGGTATAATCGAATTTTGAAAGTCATTTTAATAGTAGAGATGTTTAAAAGAGCGTTATTAAGAATTGATAAGTCTATGACTAAATAAAGATATACGGTATTTTATAAGTTACAAATTCTGCAGTCATTTAAATATTTTATATTAATTTTCATATTGATGTTTTTTAATGTTCTACGTGCTAAGAAGTGATATTTTTGTTTTATTAAAAACATATACTCTTTTCACATAAATTTGGTCCTTTTAAAAATTTATCTATTACAATTATTTGATTGCGTTTTGATCGAAAATTTTCAAAAGAAATTGGTTTTTCTTCAAATCATTTTGAACTTCTTTGATAAAACGAACCCGTTTTTTGGGATCCAGAAAGCAAGTTGATATGATTTGAAAAATCTAATTTCCAATTATGTAATAGATACTAAAAAAATTCCCAATTCTGTAATAGAAATTTAAAATAAAAGATAATTTCCAAAAAATGGCATCTGAATTTTTGAAATCTATTTTTTAGAACAAGCTTAAGAGTCGGACTTATTTACTTTTAATAGGTGTACATAGGTTCCACTATAATATCAGTGAGTATTTTTTTTGAAATATGTTGATTTGACTACTGGAAAAAGGAATTGGTTTAATTGAAGATTTAGGAATAGCTAAATAGTATTTGAAAAAAAGACAAATTTCATTTGAAAAATTACCAAATTTCATTTGAAAAAGGACCACATTCATGCGAAAAGAGTATAAATAAGGTAAACCTTTTTTTCTTATTTATTTTATTAATAAGGAAACTTTATATATATTTTCTTTCTATATATTATATAATAACTAGTTAAAAAAAATATTGATTTCTACATTACTAAATTAGTTTTAAAAAAAGGGGTTTCTTTAAATATTGGAATTATTGTATATAAATATTTATATATATAAAAAAAAAACTTAGAAATTTACAGTGTAAAAGATAGATAGTTAGATAGAAAGAAGAATTATATAGATACAAAATTTTAATAGAGAGATAGAGAAATATTAAAAAAAACAAAAATTAAATAAAATTATATGTACGTATAAAAATTTTTTTTTTTCTTATATAATTTTTACAATTTTGTTGCAAAAAAACGTTGAAAATTCAAAAAAGTAAAAGATAAGACTCTACTACCTACTAATAAAAAAAAAAAAAAAATACTAAAAAATATTTTGTGGGTCGTAGTGAAAATCTTAAAAAAAGGGTATATGCTTTTATTTTATACAAAATTTTTATAATTTAATAATTTTTAATGTAAAAAAAGGGGTAGGAGGGGGGGAAAATACAAAAAAAAAAACCAAATAATAAAAATAAATAAATAAATAGAATTATGGCTGTGGAAAAAAAACTACTTAAAAATATAAAAGAAAACTAAGAATATTAAATAATGAAAATATTTTACTTTTGAATCTACTCGTACACTGAAAAAAAATTTTTATATCTTTGATACTAAAATGTGTATATTTAATATTTTACAAAAATATAAAATAAAAAAAACGAATTAAATAAAGAAAAGTAAAAAAAATTTAAGGTGTGTTTGAATGTACACGTGTAAAATTCTTTTACAAGATACTTGAATTGTGTGTGTAGTAAGTATATATACATAATATATGAAAAAATAAGATGAATTTCTATTTTAGTTTGACGAATACTTAAAAGAATTTAAATAAAAATTGATTCTTTAAAAAAATATTAGTTAAGTGTAAAAGTTTATTTAATCTGCCATTGTTTTTATTATTATATGGTTTGGTTTTGTTTGTTTTTTTTTATACCAAGTACAATTTTGTAATACCGTCAGTCATAATATGGTTTGCAATTTTAAAAGCAATGTAATTCACATCTTTTGTTTTAATAATGGCTGTATTATTATTTCATTTGAATATATTTTTTTTTATTATTCATGAATCAAGTTACATTTAAGAATAATATTTGTCGAATCAAAGTCTTGGCATAAAAATTTTAAAGTTTAATGCATTCAACTTACATTAAACATTTTCATCTCGTAAACCTTTTGCGCTGCTTTGCTTCTAAAAAGTATTTTCTTAATTAAAAAGCAATATAAAATTTTCTTCAAGAAATACTCAAAAAATTACCAATTACTGAAAGCAGTGACGTAGCTCGAAAGGAAATAAAAATTATGAAAATGTTGAAAAATAGATGGCTCAAATTTTTTAAAAGTTTATATTTTATACAGATATAATGAAAATTTTGACATTTCAAGAAATTCATTTGACTAAAATTTAAATTTAAAAAAAGCGATTTTTTGCTGATTTTTCTAGCGCTTTAACAAGGAATTTTATAAATTAGAAGCAGAAAAAAACTATGATTAATCTAATAGCAGCATTTAATTTGACAGAAAATACTCATATAAGTTTTTATTACTCAAGTTTTTTTTTATTTCTTTAATACCAATTCAATTTTGTATTTTGAATTTAATTTTTCTGCCGACAACATTTACATATAAACGCGTTCAATACAATTTTGCAGGAATATTTATTTCCTCATTTTAATTCATCATTTGCTGCATCGAACTGATTACATATTTATTTTTATTTACTGTCAGTTGCTGAAAATTGCTACCTTTCTTTTATTTCAAATAATTTTTATGCTGTCAACATTTTTTTGAGTACTGTCACAATTTTTGTGAGTACTGTCAAAATTTTTTTAGGGATTGATACTGCTTTCTAAATTATAAAAAAATAATTTTTAATTTTAAAACAGTACTTCATTTTCTTCGAAATAAAGAGATTACAATTTTTATCGTTTATAGTTCGCACAAAAATTTTATTCGAATTTTTTTAAAAAATTCCAATATGATTTTTTAATATTTTATAACATTTAATGTACCTAATGCCAGTACTCGTTAAAGTCAATTGAATATTCAAGTACTTAATCATTTGTATTCCAATTTAATTAAAAAAAAATTTGAGATGTTTTCAATAAAAAGTTAAAAAAAATGACATTTGTTTAAAAGTCTTTCACAATTTTTTTTGACATATGTTTGTCATTCAAATTTTTTATTTTGTTTTTTTTTTTTGAAGAAAATCTTTTGTTTCATTTTGAACTTTTTTTGCAACATAAAAACAACAAGCAGAAAGAGTTAGAAAGTTTTCTAAAAAACGATGTCAATTTCATATTGCAAAAATGTTTTAAAGTTTTAAAGTTTAAAATGTTTGTAAAATTATTACAGTATAATAGTGGTAAAGAGAGTTTCACTTTTTGATTCCTTTTCTGACTTTAAAATTCTGCAACCCACTGAAATACTGCGGTATGATGTTGTTTGTTTTATAAATTTATAAAACTTTAGTAAAAACCAGTGTTTAAAATTACTTCGACCAATTCGTTGGAAATAAGTAAAAAATTTATGCAAAGCAAAATAAGGCAAAAATTAAATATTCAAGGGGAAGAACCGTTAAATTGCAAAAATTTTTGTTTAAAAAAAAACACTAAAACAAAATACATGTATAACTAAATGGTATGAAAATGTCAAAGGACATTTTATGATTATTGTTGTTGTTGTTTTTGTGTTGCATTTTTTTTTAAACTGTTTCAGGAAATCAGAATCAGAGAATCTGAAAGTTTGTTTATTTTATAATTTATTTTTTCAGATTTATTCAGTCGGAATTTAATAGATTAGTACTGGAAGGTTAAAACTAAGTGTGTGTGTATAATGTATAAAATAAAAACAAGTTGATATAATAAAACATTGAGTGGAATTTTGAGATTAGAATAATATTTTATAGTGAATGTATATATGCATTTTTTTAAATTAAAAAATTTTTAAGTGGTTTTTTTTTTTTTTTGTTTTTTAGAAAAATGAGTGTTAGAAAGTGCTTTGAAGCTTTATAGTTTATAATAGACAATTATTTATTACAGTAAATGTACTTTGTTTTATCTTAAGCTATTATAAGGATAATTCAAATTAAAAAAAAAAAAGTTATGGTGATTAAGGATCTTTTAAAATATCTATTGAATAGGAGCGTTTAAATCATTCTGATGGGGATTACAAAATAATTTAGGAATTCATTCCATAGTTATTAAATATATTTTATATAGAAGAATTTTTTTTATGAAATTTATTGAAAATTTTTTTTAAAAGTGTGTGCCACTTGTTTTATATATGTAATGAATGTTTTCAAATTTCTTTTGTCTTATTTTAAAATCCAATTCGATTTATTTGATTAAAACTTAAAAAAATTGAAACAAATAATTTATGTTTTAGCAAGCAAATCACGACAAAAAGAAAGAACAATTTTAAAGTTTTTTATTTAGTTTTGAACCAATTTATACGATAAGTATGAAATTTAAAAATTATTTTAGTGATAATGCATTATGAATTTAATTTTAATTTAAATGGAGGATTTTAGAATTAAAAATATTCGTTGAAATTGATCTTAAACATTCAGGATTGCTTCACTCTGCATTTTTTATTTTGGATTAATGAGTGAACTTTTGTAATTTCAATGTTAACTTCTAAATAATTTTCAATCAATACAAAAACTGCCCGAGGACGAAATTTGGATTGTAAAATTGTCTTAACAATTGTTATTTAAAATTGAATATTGAACAAAAGTAAACGCATTAGCGTTATTGAATTATCAAAAGAAATTGATGATTTAGCAAAAAAATTAAGAGGAGAATATGACGCTTTAAAGACAGTCATAAAACTTTTTTAAAACTTCCTTTTGAAAAGTTTAGCGAACTTCTAAAAATAGTAAAGTAAAGTGCAATATAAATATATAAATGTGTATTTAGCTCTAATAGTTCACGTGAAACGTTTCTCCATAAAAACTTGTGTTTAATTGATTTTTGGATTTTTTTAACAAGAAAAATATTATTTTAGATATTTGTTTATCAGCGCTGCCGAATGTTCTTTTTGGAACAGAGCAAGATGGGTAAATAATATCCAATATGTTTTATTGAAATGTTTTTCAATTGGTAAAAAATGGTCGACTGAAATGTTTGAATGTTTAAAGTTGTTTAATAATGTTCATGCAACAATTAAAATGTGCAAATTGAAATAATTTAAAAATAAATTAATAAAGGAAAAAGCAAATAATTTAAAAATAAAACAGAAAAAATAAACATTAAAAAAACTTTTAAAAATGCTATTTATAATATTCACAATGTAATACATACAATTAATAAGATACATAATAATGCAATCATAATATATTTAAAAAAAAAACTATTACGGACAATTTACAAAAAAAAGTTAAATACAAAAAAAAATTTACATATTTATATTTTTCTGTTGTTATCTATACATGCTTATATCCATCAAATAAATCTAATATAAAAGATGGATTTTGCAAAAATGAACATATAATAAAGATAGATTTAAAAAATTTGCATAACATAGTTCTGATTTTGACATGCTGAAAAAAGTAAAAAAAAAAATTTTTTTACAAAATATTAATACTTATTCTATTTTAAGTAGTTTTCTATATTTTCTTTTTTATCTTCAATAAAATATAATTATAAAAAACGTATTTTTAATGACTACTATTACTTTTAAGTTACAAAATATTAAAGAAGAGAAGTAAAAAAAGGTTAAAAAAAAAAACGAATTAAATTGAAATTTTAATAGAAAAGAAATTGTTATCTACAGATTGGCTTCTAGGGTTCAAAATTGGATAATATTTATTTTAGGAAAATATTTCTAACACACATACTTTATGTAAGCCATTTACCTTTTATGGGAAAAAATGTACTTCAATCAATGTTGAATAAACAGCTTTTCACAACAATAAAAAAATTGTGAATTTGTCAGAAAATTACAAAATCAGTTTAAGTTTCTGATCAAGGTTCTGATCCCTTAAAATTTTGAAAATATTACTAAATATTATAAGACTTTGATTATGGGATATTTCTTTTGATTCTAATTTGTTTAGATTAAAAACAATGATGTATTTAAAATATAAAAAAAATTTAAATTATAATCCTTAAAGTATGCAATATTGTTTTTACAGTTATTAGGTCACGGTTGAAATTCGAAAATATTTTTAAAATATTTTAGCATATTAATTGTGATATTGTTCTCTCAATTTTTTATTTGTTTAGATTAAATTGAAAATCGTAATATGTATATTTAACATCTAAAAAAACTTTAAAAATTTTCAAGAACCTAAAAGTATGCAATATTATTCCTTCCTTTTTTTTAATTGATTCTACCTTGAACCAAAATATCTGTAACACATTTCTTTTCTATTGGTAATTATTTAAGAGTTTTTTTAAAATACTTTATAAAAGAGAAACATTTTATATTACAAGTAAAGCAATTAGAAACACAGAGAGTATAAAAATTTGTTAAAAGCGTTTTTTAAGCAAAAGAAAGTTTATTTTAGAAAAAAAACGAATATGTATAAAAAAAATCAAACTAAGAAAATTTAATTTTTTCTAATTCTTTCCAATTTCAATACAACAAATATAGAAATTAAAATGTTTAAATGTTTTTTTTTTTTTGATTATTTTTGAAAAGTTAAAAGAATAATTTAAAAAATTTTGGTATTTTATGTTTTAATTTTTTTTTTATATTAAAATTCATTTTAATTAATTTCAAAAAAAAATAAGTTTTTTTTTTAATTAATTTTTAAATGTCGGGTGGCACACTCACGCACGAATAATGTTGTAAAATCACTGTCAGATGGTTCTCTTTTGATTGGCGTGCCCGGACCAGAATC
Source organism: Dolichopus griseipennis (assembly GCA_963082915.1). Classification (NCBI taxonomy): domain Eukaryota; kingdom Metazoa; phylum Arthropoda; class Insecta; order Diptera; family Dolichopodidae; genus Dolichopus; species Dolichopus griseipennis. The sequence continues at coordinate 143,843,270 of OY720442.1, read as the reverse complement.
TAGCGTACTAGGGCTGTGGGGCACACGAACACATACAGACGGCACTGGTGCCATTTGTGGATTCACTGTGGTCATGGTGGTGGTGTTGTTGTTTATTGTTGTTCTAACTAAATTTCATTTTTATTTTTTTTTTTTTGTATTTTTCAATTGTTGTTGTTTTTTTTTTTTAAATATTTTAACATATTATTTTTTAATTTTTTTTGTTATTGTAGATGTAATTGTAAATAAATGTAGAAAAAAAACGAAGACACAAAAAAAAAAAGAAAACATAGAATTGAGAAAAAAACATGAGTTTTTGTATTATTTAAAAAAAAAAAAAAAAAAAAAAAAAAATTGATTAATTAATTTTTTTTATTGATTAGTTTTGTTATTGATTGGATTGATTATTTTTTTTTTGATTATTCTACAAAATATTTAATGGAAAATGTTAATCTACATGTAATGCGTATGGCAAAAAAAAAAAAAAAAGAGGGGAAGAATCAGTTGATAAGATTTTAATGAAAATGTAATAATTTTTTCTACAACTAACGCTTGAGTTTTTTTTTTTTTATATATAGGGTGTCTATAATAATAGTTCAGTAAATATTTTTAATTGAAATATTTCATGATTTAGATTCGATATAAATCGAATAGAATGATGATTTGACCTGTTTTCAACTTCTTCAAAATTTATAAATTTTTAGTTAGTTAAAAACTTTCAATCTTATGTATAATTTGATTATATAATATATTCATATTTCAAAAAATATACAAAAAAAATTTTTGAAATAACTTTTTCATGAATAAATTTAAATTAAATAATTTTTATTATAATTCTCCAAGTAGCTTAAAGATTTCGTTTTTGCAAAATACTTTTTAAAAAACAAAAAATAAACTTTTAAAAATTTTCAAAAATATTTACTGAAATATTATTTGCATTACTCTAAATTGCTATTTTTGTATTGTTGAGTATTATTGTGTACTATATTATATACACATGGTTTTATTAAAATTTTCTATATATTTTTTTTTTGAATCTATGAAACTAAAAATGATAGAAATAAAAAAAATAAAATAATAAAAAAATACATAATTTTAATTTAAAAAAAAAATGAAGTAGAAGGACATTAAACTTAAAATTAGGAAAAGTTTTTTAATCATCCTTTCACAGTCTACCCCAAATGAGAACGTACGGTGATGACGTATGACGCAAAAGCACCATAAGTTGCATTCTTGGTTTATACTGATTTAGAAGTTCGAAATTTGTCAATTTTATATGGTTTCACAATAAGCAGAACATTGAAATTTTGGATGGGGTACGATATCTCGATTTTTGAAATCTTGTAAATCAAAATCTCTTTTTTTTTAAAATCTTTATAATTTAAATATAGTTTTTTTAAAAGTCTTCAAAATTAAAATCTTTTTTTGTTTAAAGCTTTCTTTTTTTCGAAATTCCATGTTCTCAAATGAAAATATGGTGTATATTGATATTTTGACTTAATACAAAAACAAAATATTATTGAATTTAATAAAAAATGTTAAAATATTTGGCAGCAGTAATTATTTTAGTTTTTCCAGAAGCTGCCTTCTTAGAAACCTCTTATAAATATTGAAGTTAGATTTTACATCAAAATTAAAAATCTGTTTATTTTTAAAAATTTAACAAAAAATTGTAGAAATAAAGATTTTTTTCATTACCTTAAAAAACAAAATTTTATGAGATTTTGCATCAAAAAGATTTGAAAAAAAAAAAACCAGATTTGAATTTATAAGATTTTAAAAACCGAAATACCCTACAAATTTTTATTTATTTTTTCCAAAAAACTATTGAGAATAAAAAATAGAAAAAGACAACAGCAACTGTAAAACATACATTGTTTCAAAATTAGTCGCGTGTTTCTGTGGTCTTCATATAAAATATCTGTATATTAACATATTTTGACAGACGTTATACGTCATACGTCATTATTTAGGTTAGACACTCAAAATAAAAAAAAAACAAATAAACAAAAAAATAGTATTTTAAAAATAAATATGACTAAAGAAATGAATAAAATATTTTTTTTTGATAGATTAAAGAAAAGCCACATTTAAGTGATTTTGTTTTTTTTTAAAAAAAAGAAAAACCTTTTCTTTCTTTTGCCGCCTTTCTTTCTTTTTGCAATTTATAGAATTGAATTTTTAAGAAAAGCAACAAACACAAACAAAAAAAGTTTCAGAAGTATCTTAAATTTATTTTAAAAAAAAAAAAAAAAAAAATAAAAATAATAAAGGACGATGTAAAAAAAAAATTCAACTTATAAATAATAAATTGTGGCAGAAAATTAAAATTGATTGAAACACAAACGAAACAAAAAAAAACAAAACAAAAACACAAACAGAAAACAAAAACAATTTTTTTTTTTTAGATATATTTTAAAGATATTTTAATCCTTTAAATAGTAGACATTTTTTTGCTTCTTAACTTATACATGTATATAAAAATAATTGTGTATGTATTTGTTTGCTTCAAAATTAAACACATCATATATCAACAAATACTTTGTTATTTTCAAAAAAAAAAAAAAAAACAAAAACAAAAAAAAAAAAAACTAAAAACTTAATAAAATCTATAAATAAAAAAAAATTAAAAATTAGTTAAAATTGGATATAATATTTAAGATACACTTTTCTTAAGATGGTTGATTACTAAAGGTCGGAAAAAAATTTTAAAAGAAATATGTTTTTTTTTAAACATTGTGTCTTTTATAATTATTTTGATCTGTTTTTTTTTTTTATATTATTTTTTTCGTTTTATTTAAAATGTTTTTAAAGATTACTAAATTAAAAAATATCTTTTCTGACATATTTGTTTTTAAAAAAAATTTAATTTTTATTTTTTGATACTTACCACCATCCTTTGTTGGTTCTGTAGTTGAATTCTGATTTTGATTAACGACAAATGCAGAATTCTCTTCTTTTGTTATGCTCATATAATAGCATGTATCATCTTTTTTCATGATATGACGTGGACCCGGATTTAATAATATTGTATCCTCATAAAATTCTGGTAATTCAGCTGGTCGTACACCAACTAACGCGACACCATACCTAGGATTATGAATAAATGTGAATTAAATATAAGTATTAAAGTTCAAAAGGTAAATTATGGTATCCTATGGCAACCTTATGCATTTGTATTACAGATAAAGGATATTCGATTGATCTTATTTTTTTTACAATATCTGTCCGTACCTAAAATTTGTTTTTTTTTTTTCAAACGATGTACAAGTTTATTAAAACGCTAACGGACGGACAGGTTAAACTATATAGGCATATTTTTTCAGAATTTTTTTAAAATGCGCTAAATAGGACTGTGAATGTGTTCACAAACAAAATTTCTATTTTTCTGCAAATCAGCCTTGAAATTTTTATTAGTTTGAAAGACGGGGTCAAGTAATTAAAAATTCTCCATTTTCGTTTTGTTATTAATTATTTATTCAAGTTCATAATTTTCGACAACAGATGGCATTTCTTTTAAAAGACTATTATCAGAACGTTAAACGAATAATTTATTGGACTTTTTTTAAAATTTTATTTAATTTTTTGAAATGGAGTCTTATCCTTTCTATTCAAAATTTTTATAGAGTTTGATAAACTCATTTGTCGTCCTTGAAATTCAAATAGAAAATAAAAATGGCAGATTTTCTAAAATTTTCTTAAAGGATTCTAAATTATAAAGAATTTTCATATTGACCATTTAATATTAACAGAAATCGTACTTACTTTCTATGAGAATGAAAACTTGCATATGTAAAACTTTTGCCTTCATATTCACCAAAAAATCTACTATCACCTAAAACTATATGATATATTTCATTGCCAGAACATTTGCCATAAAGTCGATGCCATTCTTCTGGCGATTGTTGACCTTCTCTATTTATTTGCGTAAAAAAAAAAATTGAAATTCAGAAAAAAAATTGAATTAAAATCTTTTTTTATAAAGAATTACGAAAAAAAAAATGTTTTGCAAAAACTTACTGGCCTCTTGATGTGTGCAATAATAATGTAACAAGTGTACTAGCACCAGGACATGTACAATTATTTGCAAGTAATGCATATTTAAATTCATCTTCACAAACAACATGCTCAGCAAATTTAACATGTAATTTATGTTCAGGTCGAAATATTTGAACGTATTGTGGTACATTTGGAGCAAAATCTTTAACAGCCCATGATCTTAATATTGTATGTTCATCAGCTGCAGTTTTGTCGGCATAATTACGTGCTGCCAATATAAAACATGCTTCAGCTTCATTCATTCTAGCTCTAGCTAAATCACCATCTTTCAAACAGGAACCCTTTCCCATATAAAATTTGAAAGTAAAAAATTGATTTTTATTGAAAATATTGCAATTTTTAAAATCGCTTTAATATGAAAATACAAAAAATTTTCTATCATTTCCAATTTCCATATTCTTGTGTATGTAAAAAGAAAATTCTATAAAATGAAGAAAAAAAATACCTGAATATAAATGACTCTTTGTGCCCATATAGGAACTTGCAATATCATTCGCATTGTTGTATCCAATTCCATTGGACTTAATAAAACAACATAATAGTCTTGTAAGAGCGGATGTGCATAGAATTCATTTAAAAAATCCATTATTGTATCCGCATGTAATGTTGTTGAACAAACAACAACATGTTTTTCACTTTGGGCTCGATGTGATGAATAACTGCCACCTAATTTTTGTCTTTCCATCCACGTAAAAGCTAATTGCTCAAACTGATTACATTTCATTTACAGATGTTATATTAATGTTGTTTTGTTGTTTTTTTAAAAATAAAAGAAAAATTAGAAAATAATCAATGATTTGATACTTTAAAAGAAATATGAAATTGAAAGTATACTTTAAAAACTTTTTAGTTAATATATAATTGTTTGCAAGACCATCTTTATATTATATTGATATCTAAAAAATTGATTTTTAAAAATGGTCTGTTTTAGTCATATTTTTTTAGAAAAATGTTTCATAAAAGTTTTTATCCAAGGTAATTTAATGTTCTGAATAAAAACTTTATAGTTTTCTTCTCTAGTATTTCAGATTTAATTTTTTTTTTTTTTTAGAAAAAAGACTGAATCTAATAAAATTTTTTTAGAATTAACAAATTTTAAAGTTCTAAAATATTAAAAAATTGTATAAAAGTTTTTTAAATGCTTAAAAGTTATTTTATAAACCTGAGATACCATAAAAATGCAAAAACTAGTTTAAAAAATCATTTAATCCTTTTTTGCTAAAAAACTACATATCACTGTAATTAAAAGAAGCATATGCCCCGATATATATGCAATTTTTAGAATTATGGAATTCTATTTTTATTTTAAAATTATTATAACTGTGCTTCCTTTAGTAATAATTGAATTAAATTAAAACTTATATATTAAATAAAATTCCCTTGAAATCACTTCTGAAAATACATTGAATTTAATTTGGTATTGGGCTGTCATTTTCAGACAAAAACATTAATTTCCTCTTATCCTGCTTTATTGTTTTGTTGGTTTTACGCAACATTTAACAGTTATACTCCAACAATTTTATATACTAATAATATAAGATTTATTTTGTACATTATCAAAAGAATACTTTCTTATAATTTTTTTTTTTTGGAAAATAAATATTAATTTTTTTTGTGAAAACACTTACCTGTGTTGGCAATACTATTAATGCTACACAAATCATTATCACCATATATAATTGTGAAGGCCATATATCAGGAACAAAATCTCCATAACCAACAGTAGAAAATGTTACCACAACATAATAGGTACTTTGGAATAAATTTAAATGACGATGTCCAGCCCGCTGGAAGTGTTGTATTCCGCATACACTAAAATCAAAAAAAAAAAAAAACAGGCATTTCAATATTTCTTTAATATTTGTAATTAAAACGCAATACAGGAGAACCAAAATGTCGGACTAAATTTATGAAATCAATTAAATTTATAAATAATTTAAAGATCACTAACTATGCTATTGTGAATGGAAGTGTTAAATATATTTCAAATAATTTGAAATTAAATCCCAAGTTTGTAATAGATTTTTATTAGTAATCAACATTAAATAAATATATATATATAGAAAATGTATATATATAAATATAAATTTTACAATTAACAATCAACAATATAATATTTATACACATATATATATATATATATATATATATTTTATTTTTAATGTTTATGTGTAAAATGTTGAAAGAGATCGAATAATATGAAATTCCCAAATTCTCCTATCAAGGGAAATATTTATTTTTATTTTGGAAATTTTTTTACTTATTCTCATCTTTACCCATTCGATTTCTCAGAAGTTTTTGATTATTTTTTAAAGTAACTGATTCAAAAATATCTGAAATTAATATCTTTAAAAACTAATTTAAGAATTTATTTGAGAAAATACAATATTTATATCAAATCTTTTAGAATTCTAAAATTTTAACTACCATTTTTGAGAAGGTCATTTCTCATAATTTCACCCAAAAAAAAGTTTGAAGGAAATAAAGATTACCAAAGTAATTTTCTTTGTTTTTAATCTCATCATGGGTTTTTATTTTTATTTATAGGCAAATTTTTAAATTATTATAAACATTTTATAAAATGTCTTAATTTTTTTTAAAAATATTTAAAAAAATGTTGATCTTAAAAATTGTGAACGACGTCTATAGTTAATTAACCAATAAAACTAAAGTAAGATGTTTAATATTGAAAAATGTCAAAAATGTTTATAAACATTTAAATGTTGATAAAAAAATTTTTGACAAACTTACCTTGTAAATACTAGACATAATAAAGTTGCTGACAGTATTGTCAATTGCTGTGATAAGGCTGACTGAGATTTTTGCATAGCTCGATGCAGATCGTTCTATATTTTAATTTATTAAAAAATAAAATTAAAAATAAAATATGAGAATTAATAAAAATGACATAAACTAATATATGAAAAATAAGTTTTAAAAAAGATTTGATTAAGTTATTAAAAAAAAGTTATAATAAAAAGCAATATATTTAAAGAATAAAATGTTTTATTTAAAAAAAAAAGAATATAAAAAATTAAATAAAAAATTTAATAATGTTTATAAAATATTTATGTATTATTTTTGATTAAATAAAACAGTTGAAGAATTGTTTTCTTCATTACATGTATTTTATATAAAAGCATTAAAAATTAATATTATTTGTTAATATTTGAATTATTGCAGAAAAAATAATTTTTATGACATTTATTATCAATTATAATTTTTTTTAATGTGCAATTAAAAGTTTTAATTTCCTGACGCATCTGTGCTTCTTGGGAAGAATTTGGATTTAAAAAAAAACTCAAGGATATTATTATTATTATATGTCAAAAATATTTTGGCATAAATATTGTGAATTAATTTTATCAAAGTGTTTTATATTGTAACTTAACAGAAGATCAATGTCATTCCTGTCAGTTCATTGACATTTCATTGACATTTGATTAAATTACAAAATAAAATTTAAATATTTTTAATTGTATAATATTATAACGTTCACCATTACAGAATTTTTCAACAATTATGAGTATTAAAATTTTAATGCAGTTAATTTGCATATTATTATGCATTGGAAAATTCATTTAATTAATTAAAATAGTTTATTTTTCAATAAATTTTTGAGATAATTTTTAATGTCAATTGCATGTTTTTCGTTTTAAAAATTTTTATAAAAATTAATTTTTTTATTTTTATTATTCTTTTGTTTTATAGTGAATAGAATATGAAAATTAAGAGGAAGCTATGAGTGGTTATTATATAACTTTCAAATTATATTTAGAAATTATTCGGAATATTATGATAAAACATTATTTTATATTTGAATTATAAATTTTATTCTGAATTAGGAGTATTATGTTTAGAATTCAAATTCATCTTCTAGAAAAGGTTATAATAAAATAACTGTAAATCAAAAAAAAAGTTGAGTACGAAATCTAGTTAGTTTTATTATATATTAATATATAGTAATGTATTATATAATGTATAATATTATTTATTAGGTACAATGGAACATGAATAAGTAGCTATAACCACTGTTTTCAATTTGAAATGTGGGATGGTATTGTGATAATTATAAATTATATTTTTTAATTAGATATGAGCTGGTCTTATTGTAAAATCTGAAGAATTTTCAAATTTGGATTTGAAGAATATTAATTTTTAAAATGATCAACGAATAAAAATTTTTAATCTACTAATTTAGAATCCGAATTTACAATTTAGAAATACACATTTATTCCAAACGAGGAAGAGTGTAGTAGAGTAGACTGTGTCAACTCTGGGATACCCGTATGACCGTAACATATACATTAGAATATCATCCGGTTAATTACTTATGGCTTTATTAAGTGTAGTGGAATGCTCATATAAAATAAAGAGTTGTATGGCAGCTACTCGAACCCTCTGTCGTTGACCAACCAAATTTTGCAGAAACTTTGGCCATTACACTAAACAATTGTTGGCAAAAATTCAGTCACCCAGCTTTATTAGGTGGAGAGTAATGCTCATATAAAATAAGAAGTTGTATGGCAGCTACCCGAACCCACTTCACTAGACCAACCAAATTTTGCAGAAACTTTGGCCATAAAACTAAACTACTTTTGGCAAAATTTCAGACACGCAGCTGTAATAGGTGCAGAGTAATGCTCATATAAAAAAAGAAGTTGTATAGCAGCTACCCGAACCCATGGACCAAAATGGCTGGATTTAAATAGCGATGACGGCTATTGCAAAAAAACGAATTTGCGAAAATTTCAAGATCATAGCTCCTTTAGTTTTTGAGTTATCGTGCGGACGGACAGACGGACAGACGGACAGACGGACAGACGGACAGACGGACGGACGGACAGACGGACGGACGGACGGACAGACGGACGGACGGACGGACGGACATACATAGCTAAATCGATTTATTTTTCGATTCTGATCCGATCCATACACTTGAGTCTATATCTACCCCCCCTCCTTCTCTGCGTCACAAACGTAATGGCAAATTTATTATACCCTTTGACTATATAGTCATACGGGTATAAAAAGGGGAAAATTCTGTTTTCGTTACCAATTATAAAACTCGACCTAATTCAGAGTATTATACAAAAAAAATGATTTTTAAAATTTTGGGAAATTATTTCATAAAAATGTTTTAGATTTGGTAAAATTTTTCGAATTAAAAAAATTTAAGATTTTTGAATATAATTTTGAATTAAAAAAAACTTAACCCAATCGGTGCCTACTGAAATTAAATATAAATTACATAATTTGAATCTTAATATCTAGAAACTAAAATAATTTTGTTTTGAATTAAATAAAATTCAATAAAAATTTTTTTTCCTTTTAGCCTAAAAGTATGTAAATTTTTATAACAAAACAAAAACATGTTATTTCATTATTTTTCAGTCAAAATTGTAGAATTCAAAATTTCTAAAAATTAATTATTTGGTTTTCAAATTTGTTTTTTTTTTGTAGATCAAATGTTATAAATATAAAAATCAAATGCTATATACATATCAATTAACCTGTAAAAACTGAGGTTACAATTAGGTCAATATTGTAAAATTTTTAAACTTAATTATAGTAAACTAGGTATATATTATTCAAAAAATTTAGTCTGACTTTTGTAAAATGATGATTGGTTGGTTTAATTTATGTGGTTAACCTTTGACAATTGGAGAAAATTTATTGGGTTAAAAATGTTGATGCGTAAATTGATTTGCTTTTGTTTTATAATTTATATTGAATAATTAAGTAAATACAAAACTTTAAATTTATATATCAAATTAATAAGTGGTTTAAATTTTATATTTTTAAATTTATCTTCAGAGAACAGTCAATCATTCCAAATTATGTGGTAAATGGTATTTAATTTTGAAATTTTGTTAATTTAATAATAAAACATTTATACCATATTTTTTGGGTTTTTATCCAAATTAGTTTTTAAGTTTTTAGCATATAAAATTTAATATTAGTTTTGTAAAAGTGGTTAGTTAATATAAAATTTGGGATATAAAAAATGAGATATAATAAAAATATATATATATATATAAGAAATATATAAAAAGAAATATATTATTTTATAAGCGTATATTTAGATTATTAAAAAAATTTTCGTAAATGTTGTAACATTCGAAGCAATGGTATTAAAAAAGAAAAGCCAATTTGTAAAATAAGTCACCATGTAGTTTTTATTACCTGAATAATCTCAAATTGACAAAACGCCAAAAATCCAAAATTAAAAATTAAATAAATTAATCAAAATTTAAATAATAACTTTGCATTTTATTTGTATATATTTCAAGTTATATTATGTATTGTAAATTATTCTTTGAATTCTAATTAAAATTTTGGAAGCCTAAAGTTATGCAATTTTTAAAATTAAATTCACCAAAGTTATATAGTTCAGGAACAAACCTTTTAATATTTCAAACATCGCAATTTAAATAAAAATGTAAAAAGAAAAACTTAGTAAGCAGGCCCAAAATAGCCTTTTTAACCGAGGGTCTTACTTTAATCTTTTAATCTTAATTGAATTAATATTAGTAAAAATAAATAATTAACAAACTTTTTAAATTATTTAAAAATTTAGAATTGTTTAAAATTTTAACAACCACAGACAATTTGTAACGTGCTACTACAATTCATTTCCTTTATAATGAGGTCAGAAAATTAAATAAATTTCCTTTAGTTTTTCTCTCTTTTATTAATTTCTTTTTTCGTTTTTCTTATTTCAAATTATTTAGTAGGTGTAATATTGGGTGGGTGGGTATAACAATAAATTATAAAAATATATAAGACACAAACCTATATTAAAATTTTGCACAAATACATACATAATATAAATGAAATAAATTAAAAACAAATTTAGAGCAATCCCAAGACAAAGGTGTTACAAGAATGCAGAAATAGAAATTCAATTGAAAAGAAAGTAAGTTAACTGTAGAAATATTTTGTAGTGTCTGAGATGCCTTCAGAAATTGCAAAATTAAATTTAAAAAAAAAAAAAAAAATTATTTTAAGTATTTATTAAGTTTATGTTTTGAATTGAGTTTTAAACAATTTTATGGTCCATTGATTTTTAAAAGGACGACTATAAATTTAATTTCTACTATTTGTGCAGCAAGGTGTAAGAACATTTTTATGTTTTTTTTTTTATAGTTTTAATATTATTGTAAACGGATTTTCCTGTGTGTTGAGAGTTACAAAAGAAGGAAAAGAAAATTACAGGTCATTGAATTTTTGATAAAATTCATTCTACTGGTTTAAAGTTTCATTCTTTTTTTTTCACTTTTATTTGTAAATTTAATTTTAGTTTTCTTTAATATTTTATATTAAAAATAAGCTTACAAGATATTTTACTTTTCTAAATTATTTGTACATGTATATTATGTATATATATATAGCTTTATATATATAGTTAAAGTCTAAAAGGTAAGAAAAAATATTGATTGTAAAAATTTCAACAAATTCTTGTCACGTTGTAATTTTGATATGATCCTATTTTTTTTTTTATTATATTATTCTTTTTTCCTGCTTCTGTAATCCTTTTATGTACATTTACTCAGTTATATAATGTACTAAGTAAATATTTTGTTAAAGAATTGATGAAATGTTATAAACAAGTTCAATTCAACTTTTTTTTTAATAAACTTTTTGCCGTCTGATTCAAATGCATGGCAGCTCTTGTAAAAATTTACAGTTGGAACACAAATTAAAAAAGAACGAACTTGTAATATGTATGCGTTCTTTAAATTTGGTAATTTCTATAGGCTGAATTTTCCAAAAAAAAGTATATAGAATAAAAGGGTTTCTTAAGAAACTCAAATACACCTTTTTTCTTGGAAAATTTTTTATGAAAAATGAAATTTTCATGAAAATTATATAAAAGTGACTGGAAAATGTTTACTCGCTCATGCATATTGAATCTTTTGTATAGAAATTTTAAAATAATATTGGGTTTTGTATAAAAAAATATCATAATTTACTAGACCAGTACAAACATGTGCAAAACTGTAAATTTAATAAAGCTGGGTGTCGGAAACTTGGCCGAAAGTAGTTAAATTAAATATTTAGAAACTTTAAAAGTTGTTCTGGTAATAAAACGACAACAAGTTGCCAGACAACTGCTCAATTTTTTATTTTATTATTACAAATCTCGAAAACTGTAAGAAAAATGAAAAAAATGTGAGGCTTCAGCTGAAACTTAAGTTTTTGAGATTTTAAAAATGAAATAAAATCGGTACATTACTAACGGTTTTTTTATGCAAAAATTACAGTTATTTTAAAAAATAGTGAAAAATATAAAAAAAAATTTCAAATTAAAATCACTGTTATTCTTCAACTATGATAGACAATGTTAAGTAGAGATATGATTAAGAAGTCCATGTTCCAGGTGGCTCTGGCACTAAAACCAATCTTCTACTTTGACCAGGGTGAAATATGTTTATCTATTGATTTTAAAAAATAGCGAAATAACTTTGAATGCTGTTATCTCGGAAACCGTTAAAAATAAACATCCCTCTAGAATAGTTTTTTTTATTCAGAATGAATTTCTGTATATCCTCTGCTATTTGTAACCTTTAAGTTCTGGATAGCTGTATATAATTTACAAATTGTTGCAAAATTTCTTTGATCGGAGGTTTAAGTTATGTTTAAATAAGTATCCCAGGGTTGACACACCCTACTCTACTATCGTCCCCCCTTGTATTACAAATTTTATTAAAAAATTTTATTAAAAATTTGGTCCCTACTTAAATTAATTTTCATATAATAGAAAGGAACAAATCCATAATAATATTGATAAATAATTCTTTTCTAAGAAAACTTCATTTTAAAATTAATATGTTTTTCTTGATGGTAGTTGTAAATATGAAATTGAATAGTAATGAAAATTCTAGTCTATTAAATATGGAACAAAGCAAATGTAAAATAATCTTATTGTAAAAAAAAAAAACAAAATCATTAAAAAATATTTAATAATGAAAATTTTAAACGTGTAATAAATTCAATTCAATTTATAAAGTACATACTTTAATTTAATTCCTCACTTTTCCATTTTTACAGTCTTTGAAAAAGATTCCTAGAATTTTTATATGTATTTTAATACTGAACTAGTAATGGGTGCTTGCATTGCAAGCGTTCAAAAAAAATGATTATCACACATAAAGTTTCAAAAAAGTATTTTGAGATTGACCTTTCAAGTAAGGGCCTAAATACTCTCTCAGTACTCAAGCAGAAAGAATTGGAACCAAGGTTTCCAAATAAAGGTTTTAATATTATTTATATTCAGAGTTTAAAAATTTCCTAGGGCCAAATCACAGTGCTCTGGAATCATGATTTCCAAATAAAAGTCATAGAGGTATCCAAGAACCTAATAATAATGACCTATATAATGATGAGTAATGATCTAATCAATGGTGAAAATAATGAAATTCCCACACAGCTTATAAAGAGTTGCTTAAAGGACTTTTTTGAAATTGAATTTTGCCAAGGTTGCAATTTTTTGAATAGTAACACGTCAAATGTTCTTTTGAAGTTACCTTAAGATCCTACAACATCTAGAAGTGCTTCATCCTTTTTGGATATAAGTAATAGTTTCGAAGTGGTTTCCACATTTGTTACAAGCATTTGTAATTTGTATATATATTAAATGGAAAATATATATTTTCAGAAGAATGAAATTTTAAATACATGAAATTAATAAGTTGTACATAATATAATAGGGCGCAACAATAAGGTGAACAAGGACAACAACACAACATAATATGACCAAAGTAAATCTTGCCATTTAAAAAGGTCACAATTTATTTATTTGTCGGTTTTTTTCTTCGTATTGATTTTTTTTTTTTTTTTTTTACTAATATATATTTATATTGTAATTTAATATACTTAATTTATTTATATATATACATACATATTAAATATACATTTGTATAAATATATTAATTTATATATACTTACGAACATATTTTCCAATGATCTTTTCGCTAGCCAACAATTTAGAAAAACTGGTATGAAAAGATTCCTTAAAGGGGGCCATAATATCTATAAGATATATTTATACATTAATATAAATAAAGAAAAATAAATGTATGTATATAAATTATATTATATTATATAGGTAGATGAAATTTTTTATTTAATAAGAAGTGAAAATAACTTACCGTAAGAGCAAATGGTAATGTCGTTACTAATTCTAATATAAAATGAAATGACAGTATTTGTTGCCATATATTACCCTATTAAATAAATTAAATTAAATTTAATTAAAAACAAAAAACAAGTTCAGAGAAATTGTAAAAATTACTAAATTGTTTTACTAATATTTAAAAAATATAACAATTGAAGAAATTTTTTTTTATTCATTTATTTAACCCTAGAATACTACTGTTAATAAAATGGCCGTACTAATGTGCTGCTCTTCTGTCATTTTAAAAAAATATCTCTGGAATGCCTTTTAAATTACAGTACTCTTTTTCAGTACCTTTTAGGGTACAGATAAATACTGAATATTTTAATACATAACATTTTTTGATTAAATGAAACCGTTAAGTGTTTCACTTAAAATTTAAATTTGATATATAATTTTATTTAAAAAAAGTTTCATTTAAAGTAAAAAACGTTTCATTTACTCTGAAAAAGGTTTCGTTTAATTGTAAAAGGGTTTAATTTATTCAAAAAATGCTATTAGCTAAGTCGATACTCAAGAGCACTATTTAAAATGTTTTAACGTGGACTTCCCGGAACGATTCAGGAGCCAAGAACATTAAGCTCCAAGAAAAAAATTCAAAAGTTATGCCCCGTGTTCATACTATGAAAAAAGTTTCAGAATTTGTGCTTAATAATATCTCAAAATAAGTTAAATCTAAAAAACATTCAACTTTTAGCAGATTCGACTAATATAACGTTAGTATTCCAGGGTTAAATTATTATTATTACTAATTTTTTTTTCATTTTTTGTTGAAAGACATTTGACATGAAATTTTTCAAAAAATAGAAAAATTATTTAAAAACACGAAATCTAACAAAAAAAAAAGTTTAATATTCTATTTAATTTTATTTTTCGAAATTCTTAAAATTAATTTTAACTTTGCAGAAGACAGTAATTTGTATTAAATTTTTTTTTATTTCAAGTCAAGTTGATTGATTTGAAAATTTAAAAGTTTATTATTTGTTTTAATTTTAATAAAAAAAATATTGTGATGGTTAAAAAAATCCATTATTTAAAATAGTTATATAATATTATTTAACTTTTGAGTCTAAACTTTCTATTGTATTTCATTGTATTATTATCATTTATAATTAGTTAAAATGTGCAATTGGTTGAACTGTATAACATTAACAATTTTTTAATTTAACTCTATATCCATTATTTAATAAATTAATATAAAAATTAAATTATTTCATTTAATAAATTATTTGTAAAACTTAATAAATAAATTAAAAGTTAATTTTAATATTAATTTATTCCCAAAAGTGCATCACGTAATTTACATTACAAAAAAAAAAAAACGCCTAAAGATATGCACTGGGGTATTTTATAAGTTATCAAATTAAAATATTAATTTAAAATATTATAAATTAATCAAATACAAAATATTATATTATTTATTATATTAATTATATATTATAGTAATATATTATATTATTTATTATATTATGTATATATATATATATATTAAAAAAATATTTTAATAAATTTATATTGTTATAAAATATAATTATAATTTTTCATTTTAAATATCTACCTTATAACCTAGATATGTTAAAAGAAGTGCTTCGGTTAATGATACTAATGCTAAAATTAATTGTACAGCCCATAGTACGGTTGGTCGATTAACCCATAATATTGCATCCCAATTAATAATTGGATTTTCTTGAAATGCTTCTTCTGTTAATTTTGCCGATGCTAAAAATTCCGATTTATTATTGGCTGTGCAACCTGAACTATAATTTTCCCAAATAAAATTATGTTGCATTGAAAAAAAAAAATTTTCATATATAAAATAATATTACCATGTTGCAAATGTTGGATTTATATCAGTTATCACACGAACTATATACAGAACACATGTTAATAATTTAAAAAACAAATCAGCTATTCGTATTCTTAGGCCTGGAAAAATTTATGTTATTTTGTTTGGTTTTTTTTTTTTTAAAACATTCTTAAGATTGAAATTTTAAATTAAGCAAAATATATTTTATAAAAAAGGGGGTTTTATAAGTTATATAATAGTTATTTTACAAAAATATTCAATCTTACTTGATCTCTGATTCTTAATGAAATAAAGTTGCAGTCTTTCTTTAAATGTATTTTCATTAACATAGTATTCTACTCGAACTCTGAAAATATATTAGAAATAAAAATAAAATATTAATATAGTTAATTATTTATTTAAAAAAATAATTAAAATTATTTGAAAGGAAGTCAATTTGGTTAAAATATTCAGTAAATTGTATTAAAGCATATTTGATATTTATTAATTTTATTAAGAACTATAGATGGAAAATTAAACTAAATGAACTGAAATCAGTGCAAGTAAATTTTACAAATAAACCTATTCAAAATCACCCAGCCGTACAATTAAATGGGGTAAATATTCTTCATGAAAACAAGGCAAAATACCTTGGAATGACATTAGATGTCAAGCTAAAATGGAAAGAACATGTCAAAAAGAAAAGAATAGAATTAGAACAAAAATATATAGAAATGTATTGGCTCCTAGGTCGAAAATCTAAATTGCCAATAGAGTACAAAATTTTGTTTTATAACCAAATAATTAAGCCTATCTGGTTGTACGGCGTACAACTTTGGGGCTGTGCCAAACGAACACATATTCAGAGAATTCAAACATTTCAAAGCAAAGTGCTACGTAACATGGTGAGTGCTCCCTGGTACGTAATTCCGACTTACATAGGGATCTAGGAATTCTAATTGTTAGCGATGAAATAAAAAAATATGCCATAAAACATAAGACCCGCTAAGGTCACATAAACATAGAAGCGTCAAAACTTCTACTATCTTCAAATGTCAATAGAAGGCTTAAAAGAACTAGGCTCCTCCAACTACCGATAAATTCAGATCACCTTAACGGAGGTCTGTAATTCCAGTAGATCATAAAAAGTTAGCGCAAAATTAATGGTTAGTCTCTAAGACTAGTTCTAATATTTTAGAACAGGGCGGGTGTTGTTATTGTGTTAAAGTCACACATAACTGTGGTTCCGCTTAGTATCTTTCGATGATTTCCACCATCCTTACCCCAAGACAAAAAATTAAGAACTATTGAATAATTAATCAAATTTACTATGAGTTAATTTACTATGAAAATGTTTAATAGTTTAATTTATTATAAGAATTTTAAAATCAATTTTTATTAAATATTTAAAATTTTTTTTCTAAAAAAATTAAAATTAAAAGAAATATAATAAATTTTTAATTAGTTTAAAATTTATTTTTCATTCTAAAATATCTGTTTAATATAAATTTAATATCAACTCAAATAGATACTGTAGGTTATATAAATTTGAGGTATAAGGTATATAGATTTGAAAAATAAAAAATAAAAATATTAAATTTTTAATGATAATTGAATTAAGTGAAAAAAGTTAATTAAATTATATTAAAACTTATATTATTTATATTTTTATTCAGGGAATTGAATAAATTATTTAATGAGAAAATTCATATAAAATTTATTTCAAGAATAAATAATTTTATAAAAACTAAATGTCGTTTTTACTATAAGATTAGTGAAATTTATTTTCTCTAGTGTACATTTATGAATTCTTCTTTGGAATTCAAGTTAATTTGATAAAAAAAAAGTGATGCATATTAAATATTTAAACAAAACTTTTTTAGAAGATTTATCCCCGTTGACGCATATATTATTATAAAAAGATATGCCTTCTGCGGAGGCATGGAACAATGATCTCTAAACAGAAGTTGTTGAGTTTGCAAAGACCTTTTTTTAGCGTTGCGTCAGATGATGACACAACTGATTTTTAGATTAAAGGTTTTAAAGCACTCTCAGTACTCGAGCAAGAGGTTCTCGAACTATTAGTCTCGAAAGTGTTACACGTTTGATGTCTAAAACTTTTTTAAGATTTAGGAACATTGTAAATTGGCTAAAAAATTTTTCAGAAAGGATACCCAAAAATGGGTCAAACCCTTTTTTTTATACAGAAAATTACCCAAATCCTTGATCATATCCGATGAAAAAAAAACAATGGGTTTGCACTAGAACTGTTAAATACAATGCTTCCTAGAGCGAAGCCAACAGACATTTTATTCTTAAGCATTTTTGAAATGCAGTATTTCTAAAAAATTTCCAAGTACAGAGATGACTTTTTTAATATTATCGCCAAAATCTCTGTTACATTTCAGTGGAACACTTAATTGGGACAACACCCAATGGCTAACACAAATTTTGATGATTACAAAACAATCTATGTTAATAACTCAAGTTCAGTATTAAAGTCACACACTGCCTTTTACGGAGTTACACAATGCTCCAATAGGTGGCTTTCGAAAATTTCAATGTCCTTTGTAAAAAACTTAAATTAAAACTATTATTTGATTATTAATTAAATTAAATTAAAAATTCAAATCTTAAATAGACCCTAATCATTAAAAATATTTTTAAAGAAATTTATATGAAGAATAAAGTCTTGAATACTTATTATTAAACACAAATAATTCATACTTATCATACTTATCAATGTACTCGTGTATATTATTATGATTATTTTCCTATTTTTCCATTTTATGATTTTACCCCTTTTTTCATTTGTGATTTCCTCTGTACTTTTGGTAACTTTTAATATAAAAGATCACTAACGTGAGTAGAATACAATTTTTTCTTTAATTTATATTCTGATTTTGTGAATACCTTAGAGAATACCATTTTTTTTTCTTAAAGATATAAGGAAATTGTTCTTTAAATTCATTTTTTGTTTTGCAAAATAGAACTTGTAACTTTTGTTAAGGCAAAATTGTCTCAAGGCATTTATTTCTTGTATTTGTAGTATATAAAATGATGAAATTGATCATAAAAATGATAAGTTTTTCAAATTATTAACTCAATTGTTGTTATTTTCAGTATGTTCTTGTTTTTGCTTGGTTTTTATATAAGGAAAACTTCAAAAGTATGATAAGTGTATCGTTATAAAATTAAAAATATTTTATAATCAAAGCACGATCTTAAGATGTTTTTATTCATTATATATTTTATGGTTTTGCAAAATTTTTATTATTCTAAAATGTCATAAAAAAAAAAACGTTTTTGTACTCGTATGAACTTAAGTCAAAGGGTATAATAAACTTGCCATAACTTTTGTGATGCCGTAATGGATGGGTTTTAGATGAAGACTTAAAGGTATGGATAGTGTCAGAATTGAAAGTTAAAATTGATTTGTCATTCTGCACAAAAACTCAAAAACTAAAGGAGCTTGGATTTTGAAATTTACCAGCTTGCTTAATTGGTTTGGGTAATTGTCATACAACTTGTTTTTATACTAGCATTACTGTAAATTTAATAAAGCTGGATATCTAAAATTTTTTCAAAAGTTGATGAGTTTACTGATGCTTTAAACTCGAAGTCATTTTAGCAAACATTTTGACAAAAGTAATTAATAATGTTTATATTACGCTCATGCGGATATCTTAAAGTTGACATAGTCTACTCTACACTCTCTTTCTTCGTTTTTTTAAAGGTTTTATTTAAATTTATTTTAATATAAGAAAAAAAATTTAATTATGATGAATTAATGTGAACTTTGATAAAATGTTTTATTGCAAAATTGTGGTTTACGCCCTTTTACTTTTCTTATAATTTATTAATTTTAATAAATTATTAAATTAATAAAACTAATACAATAAACCAATATAAAAAATTTATAATGTCGTGGTTTTCTCTTAGAAAATACAAATACCTTTTATCGATTCCTTTTCGAAAATTGCTAAATCATTCGTAATCTATGATGAACAACTTGTTGAATTAGTCTAATTTTAAAGTACCTTCAAATTCTAGTTATATATTAAAAAACTCTGGTTAATTTATAATGGAACTCAATCTTAGGTTCGTTTAAATGCGATAGTAAGAAAACGTTTGATAGATTAATTTAAGGAATAATTTTAAGTTAAGTTTTAGCACCTTAAGGTTTACGTGGCTCTAAGATATCTTGATAAAGTGCAAAATAGATCTGTTCCCAATACTACCTCAACGCTCAATCGACTCAGCCTTCATTTTACAGTTAGGGACTAACAGATATCTTGTAAGTACTAATACCAGTTCGAAAGATATAAAACAACGAATACGAATACTTAAGATTTTCTAAGAAAGAAGGAGTGCAACATGAAATATACAGGTGTCGCAACACAGCTTATGGAAATTCACTTGTGACACACTCGTTGGATCTTATCAAATTTTTCTCATCCCTCATCATTTCAGAATCCTTTATTACCTAAAACCCTGCTCCCAAAAATCCTTTCACATTCCTATTTTCGAAGCCAATTTATCCATTTGTATCACAGGACCCAACCTAAGGCTTGATTCAAAAAGGAATGTGTTTGTAATGTATTTAAGTTCCGATAGCTGTCCATGTCTCTCGTAAAAAAAATTTAAAACACGTCCTTTTGAATTAAAAAAGAAATTAACTTGCAAAATCAAATAACTCAAAACAATTTTTACAATAATTGAATCCCTTGCAATTTTTCTATTTTTTAATTGTACATTAATTTTATCCTATATATAATAGGCTCACGTCCTTTTTGAAAGACAATTTTACTTTTCTTCACTTTAATTAATGCAAAGAAAAATTAATTTATGCTTGACATAAGAATGGTCACTTGTTTTTTAAACTGAATGGTCGCTTAATATTATCATATTCCTTTCATCATTGTGGTCAAAAAAAAATTTGTTATTCGGGTGCGCCTACAAATATTTGTTAAAAAATTTTATTATTTTTTTTTTAGTTACTCAGGCTGTTGTGTCCAAAAGAAGAAAAAACCCACAGAAAATTAAAATTAAATAAAGTAAAATTTTTATACCCTTTTTTTACAAATCATTTTGTTGGAATTGTGATTAAAATTGAATTGAAATTTTTTTGTTAAGATTCTTAAAAAATAAAAATTTTTTTTTGCATTTGAAACGTGTCAATAGCAATTTTGGGTTCTCTTTCAATAATAAAACAATACACAAACTTAATATTATTTACATTTTATTGGGTTGATTTTAAATGACAGACCAAAAAAAAAAAACAAAACAAAAAAATAAGAAAAGGAAAAAATTGTTTTTGATTTTGATAAAAAGTAGACTTTTACGTACATTGCCTTTTTCTAAAGAATTTTTAAAAATTTCGAATTTATGTATTTTTATTTTATGGTAATGTTGACAAAACAATTCTATTTATTTATTTTTTCAATTTCAAAAGTAATTACTACTTTTTTGACATATTTTCAATGACTGTTCCATTGTTTTTAGTTTCTTTTTTTTTATTTCTGGAATGGGTGAAAAAAGTTTCAGGAAAGAAGATGACGTAGGAAATTTTACAAAATATAATATCTTTATTTTTTTTTTTTAAATTTGGGTAATGTAAAACTCTTTGTAAATTTTTTGTATCTTGATTAAGTTTATTGACTCTTATTTTCAAAAAGAAAATGTTAAAAAAGGAAGATAAATTGTATTTAAATTCTTTTTAGAAAATTTTTAAAATCGAGAATCCTAAAAGTATGCAATCCTAAAAGAATTTATTATATTAGTGATTTTTGCATATAAAATGGATTTCAGCTGTCAAGCGATCAAGTTATATTATTCTTTGTGAAAATTAAAAATAAAAATTATTATAAAAATCAAAAATTCAAAAATATTTAAGATTAAAAATCTGATTAAAAAATTTAACGAAAAAAAAAAAAAAAAACTTTAATAAAAAAAAAAATTTTTTAAAATAAATAAGTGGTGTAATTACAGATTGCATCCTATCAAGGATAGCAATCATGCCATCAAAAAAAAAAAAAAACATATTAAAAGAGACAATAAATGTCAGATTTAAAGAAATTCTAGACAAAAGTGAAACTAAAGATCAACAAAAAGTTAAAAGCGGTGCAAGCCGAATAGAAAATTTAGTTGAGCATTTAATAAAAGAAAACAATGAATTACGAAAAGCTTTAAAAAAGTTTGATCCTTCAACATCATCTAGTCCACCAAGAGACGAGTCGAACTATTACAGTTCATTAATGGATCTTACCGATGAATACAGCGAAACAGAAGAAGATAACAACGACCAAGCAGAGCCAAAAATTGTTGAAATTGACGAAGAGGACACATTTGACATCCTTAACCTCAAAAAAACATCAACAAAAAAAAATGAAAAAGAAAAACGACCATCAACTATTAATTTGCTGCGCGGAAAAGGTGAAAAAATGCCACCAATTAATATGTTTGATACTAGAGTTGACAGGCTAAAATGTCTTATAAAGAATAAACTAGGTATAAAAAATTTTGCCATAAAAGAGCACAATGAAAAGCATTCATCGTTGTATACATACAATATGGAAGATTTTAAAAAAGCTCGTGCATTGTTAGAAGAAGGTAAAATAGACCACTTTACATTTACACCTAAAACGGAAAAAAAGAAAACCTTAATCCTAAAAGGTTTAAATAGTATGTACTCACCAGAGGAAGTTCTTCATTTCTTAAAAGAACAAGAAACAGCAAACATAAAATTTGAAAAGGTTAAACGATTAACCACTAAATATTCCATTAACAACGGAATAACTCTTCCATATTATATCGTTCAAGCTTCAGCTGATAGCTTGACAAATGATATTATGAATATTAATGTGCTGGACTACCAAATAGTAAGATGGGAAAAACTAATAAAATCCCATAACTTGCAATGTACAAAGTGTCAACGCTTCTCACATTCAGCGGCTAATTGTTATATGCAGTTGAGATGCGTTAAATGTGGCAATAACCACAGGCCAGAACAATGTTCAATATCTGCAGAAGATCCAAAAGATAAACTATTCTGCACCTTGTGTGGGAACCACGGGCATCCGGCATCATACACCAAATGCCCAGTTTATATTAAAAAAATGGAGCTTCGCCAAAAAATTAAAGATAATTCAAAACAAAAAATTGTAAGTAAGCACTTTAATTCAAATTTTATTGATAAAAATATTTCATTCTCAAATATTGTAAAAAATAGCACAAAACAAAATAATTCTAACCTTAAAAATAACAATAAAAATTCTAATAATATAAACTCAAATTTAAACACCAATAATAGTAATGATAGCATTTTAATTGAAATTAAAAATATTTTAATTAATATGCAAAATGAAGCTATTACACTAAAAAAACAAATTAACCAAAACTCTAACAATATAAAAATTTGTATGCAATCATTAAAAATTAAAAACTAATTTGTAAATGAATATCAACAATACTAAATTAAAAATAATATCCATAAACGTCAATTCACTAATCTCCAACAATAAAAAGCTTTCTCTTATGCACTTTGTAGAGTTCAATAAACCTGACATAATTTGCATGAGCGAGACAAAATTAAAACCAAATAACCATATGTCATTGGATAATTATGACATAATTAGAAATGATCGAAATATCGATATTGATGGTGGCGGTGTTGCCATATGCATTAAAAAATGTTTCCAATATGATATTGTAAATAATCGCATTTTCGATAGTTTTTTATGTATCGAACCATGCATTATATCATTACAATTAAAACAAAGAAAAAAATTATTTATAATTTCTATTTATGCATCAAATAGAAATTCAAATAGTTTTTTAACAGAATTAGAAAAAATATTCGAAATTTTAAATCTTTCGAATCTCAATAATTTCTATATATTAACTGGCGACTTTAATGCCAAACATACTTCTTGGTTAAACTGTGTTAACAATACTCGAGGCAATCAATTATACAAATGGTTACAAGACAACAAAATTTTATACAAGAGTAACTTACTCTTAACCGATGCACCAACACTACCACGTGCAAATTCTTATATTGATTTAGTGATAACAGATATTAGAATAAAAATTTGTTTTGAAACAAATCAAAACAAACTCACCACTCTCCCATACGATAGTGACCATAATGCCATTCAAATTCCAATGTCACTAAAAAATGAAGAGCTTTTATTGCAAGAGTTACCAAGTCATAGTAATAAATTCATATTTTCAAAAGTAAACTGGGGCAAATTTCAAACTAAATTAAATTCAAACTATTTTTCCAAATACAACTCCAACAATTGCAATAAAATTTTCGATAACTGCAATTTGTCTAACCAAAATGTAGATTATCATCTTTTACAGCTGAACGAAATAATTCTTAAAACTATGGATGAAGTTATACCAAAAATTAAAAATCAAAATAATTTAAAAAAATTCTACTCAGTTAAGCTAAAAATTCTTTTAAACAAAAAACACAGCCTCATGAACGATATACATAATATCAAAAAACAAAGATTAAACTTTTCTAAT
Source organism: Dolichopus griseipennis (assembly GCA_963082915.1). Classification (NCBI taxonomy): domain Eukaryota; kingdom Metazoa; phylum Arthropoda; class Insecta; order Diptera; family Dolichopodidae; genus Dolichopus; species Dolichopus griseipennis. Next base: position 143,818,731 of record OY720442.1, on the reverse strand, counting down.
CAACAAATTCAACTGCTCAAAAGCCTCCTAAATAACATCAATACATTAATTAAACAACAAATTAAAATAGAAATTAATAAATACTGGCAACTTCGTCTCCAAAAAATAACTCCAAAAAATAGTTCAAACATGTTCCCCGAAATAAATAAAATATTCCGCAAAAACAAATACAATCAGATTTCAAAATTACACATAGACCAAAATGATATAACTTTACTCTCTCAAAATAACATAGACTTCAACAAATTAAATAAAACCACCACAAATAAATTTATAGTAGAAGATCAATCACAAATTTACAATGTACTTGGCACATACATTGAAAACACTCACAAAATCAATATACCTACAAATAACAGAATACATAACCAAATCATAAATAAAATAACACAATTCAATAACTCTCAAACATTAAATTTCAACTCAACTCTGAGTAATTTCTCCAACACAAACAAATCATCTGAGCAAAGTGGTGAAAATAGCGAATTCACGAACCAGTCAGAGCTTTCTTTAAAGTTTAAAGCTTTAAAAAATAAGGTTTCTTCTGGTATCGATAAAATCCCAAACATAGTTTTAAAAAATTTAAGTGGTGTAATTATTTCGAAATATGTTATCCTATTCAATAATGCAATAAATAATTCGTATTTTCCGCATATTTGGAAAACATCGAAAACGATATTGCTAAAAAAACCTGGCAAAGATCCAACCAATCCCAGCAATTATCGACCGATAAGTTTACTGCCAAACATTAGTAAAGTATTTGAAACCTTAATAAACGATAAAATTTCAAATTATGCAAAGTCAATCAATCTTATTCCAGAAAATCAGTTTGGGTTTAGGCACAAACATGGTACTGTTAATACTATAACCAAATTAACCTCAGATATCTGCTGGTTCATAAACAAGAAATACGGCATTGGTGCCTGTCTGATTGACTTTGAAAAGGCTTTTAATTCAGTTTGGTTGGATGGATTAATCTATAAACTAATAAAATATAAGTTCCCCCCACGCTTAATTATACTGATTAAAAATATGTTATATAACAACAAATTTTTAGTATATAGCAAAAATAACGAGTCTGACAAATCATTCCTAATTGAAAACGGTCTTCAGCAAGGTATTGTTAATGCACCTATCCTTTTTACTATATATACAGCAGATCTTTTATTCTTGCTAGAACGAGTAAAAGGAAATAACTACGCCCTGGCATTCGCAGATGATATTATAATATACTCTGCGAATGACACTGTAAATAGCATTCAATATAATGTACAAAAAATGTTTAATATTGTGCAGGATTATTGCAAGATATGGATATTAAAAATGAACTACAACAAATGTGAAACCATATTATTCCGTAATACGGTTGACAAAACTAGTTCAGACATTAGAAAAAATTGGAAACAATTTAAAATTAAATCGCCTATGTCAACTCTCGCAAACAAAAAATTCGTTAAATATCTTGGAGTTCAGTTACATCGAAACTTAAACTTCATAGATCATGTAAAATACTCAATAGATAAAGGCAATAAATCCTTTATGGCAGCTAAAAAACTCTTTTACAACAAAAATATTAGCAATAGAGTTAAAATAATATGCTACCAGACATTAATTAGGCCAAATCTTGTTTATGGGGTACCAATATGGTACAACATTAGTGCAAGCTTAATGGAAAAAATACGTAAATTCGAAAGAAAGTGTATAAGAGTTTGTATTAATAAACATAGAAAGCCTGAGTCCGAATACAAGCATTTTTATTCTAATAAATATTTGTACAAGGAAGCCAAAATCATGAGAATAGATAATTTTATGATAAAATTAATCAGAAGTCATTTTGATAGAGCATTAAAAACTCCAGAAAATGGTTTAATATCACATATATTTTACCACAATGAGAAGTACATTAAGAAGACCTTGCTCACGGGTTTTATAGCTCCTGAGCACTTCATCTTCTTAGACAAATATAGATACACTCAAAACCAAGATCATGTCCCTATACTATTTCATTATAGTAGACGGGCTACATGCAAAAAAATCGAGTATATCCCAGGCAATATTAACGGAGATAATTTAAGATATGAAATGTCCATATCAGAAAAAGATAAAGCTATAAATAAAGATTATTGGTGGTTAAATACATCTTAATTTAATTTCTAAAAGCATTTGTGCTATTTTATAGTCAATAAGTTAGTTTATTTAAATTTAAGTTTAGGTTAAGTTAGGTTAAGTTAGTTAAGTTTTATAAAAAAAAAAAAAATTATTAAACATTGATTTTTTAAATTTTACAATGTATTTATAAGATTATATTACAATAGTTTTGTTCTTACAGAAACAGAAATAATTTTACTTACTATATATTAAATTTAACAATAAAAAAATCCAAATATTTTTAAATGTTAAAAATAAAAGAGATATACCTTGTTTGTTAACTTTGTTTTGTAGGTTAAGATACTCATATGTAAAAAATATAACAAAATAAAAGTTTATTTAAAAAAAAAAAAAAAAATTTGCATATAAAATAAATTAAAAGGGTGTTTTGTAGATCGTGATCATTTTATAAATCTTTTCACCAAGATTTATAGTTATATTCTAATATCTATAAAATGCTAATTATGTCCCTATACTATATTTATACTTTACTATAGGAGACGGGCTACATGTAAAACTATTGAATATGATTCTAAATATATAATTAAAGATCTCTTTGAGTATGACATGAGTATTTCTTTTTATAAGGATACATTTATTAGGAAAAACTTTTGGTGGTACGCTTCAATATGAAATTTACTCAAAAACAAATGAAAATATATAAATAAATAAATATTTTTTTTTTGGTTTTTTAAAACTTAAGAATAAAATACAATTTCTATTGTATTAATTTATTAATTTTAATTAATATTGGTTTTGGGCAGCAGTTATCCAATGGATCATTGATACATCGCCAACCTCGACTGCATTAATCCATCGATTCTCGGGTTCCCTAAAGGTCTTTTTCTATCTATATTCTTATTCAATACTTCTTTGGAATCCGGGAATTCGGCATACATTGTGACCGAGGCAACTAAGGCGTTGTATCTTGATGTATGTCATAACATCGCTTTCGGTTTATACATTGTATAGATCTGTATTGCGTCGCATTTTAAATTAGCCCGATAATTTTACGCAGTATTTTTCCTTAAGATAGCCGTCGCTTGGGTGATCGTCCCCGTTTCACTGCTGTAGCATAACACTGGTATAATAAGAGATTTATATAGTCAAACTTTACATTTTTTGCTCACTTCCCTAGATCTCATTATATAACATACGGCTAACAGCCCTATCCAGTCAAAAATATTGTTACGGAAATAGATACTGATTTATACGGTTTTTCTATACCTGTGAGTTACATTTTTTAATTAAAATATGTCAGTACTAATATAAAATTATTGTTTCTTCTGCTATAAATTTGCACTCAACGGTGAATGGTAAGTGAATCGAATATCACATAAGATCTTTTCCTCTTTTCACTGATATTCGAACTCTATCGAACTAGTACATTTGGGGAATTTACCTGTAAATTGTGTCAAAAAAAAAATAAAAGAAACATTATTATATAAAATAATAATTTTGAATTTAGTATTCTTCGTACAATCAGAATTTCTTTGAAATCGTTTATTGAATACAGTTCATTTAACTTTACAAGCAAACTTATTTTTTTTAAATTTTATGGAAATCTAAAAGCTTTTTAGGGGAAAAATGTTTCGATTTGGTTTTGACATTTTTATTCGGTTTCAATTATATAAAACAGATTCTATAAATAGCTTCGATTTTTATTACGTCTTGTATATAAATATGTAAATCTAATAATATGTAAAATACCTGTTAAGGTATATGTATAATAAAATGTGTTAAATTTACGGAAATATATCCAAATATATCTCTAATATCCAATACAAATAGCTGTATATCATGCAACTTTGTTCTACTTTAAAAAATGAATCACATGCTTAGTTATGTGAATTTAACCAAAGCCACTCCATTAAAGTAGTTTTTATTAGATTATTGTGTATATTTTTAATGGAAAAGTCTTATTAAATTTATTTTTATATTAATGTACGACCCATGTAGGGTAGTCTATACACATGTTTGTCTATTTTCAATTTGGTTTGATCCAAAGGAAACTTAAACAAATACTGGAATTATTGTTGTTATTGTTGATTTTATATATGGATAAGTTTTTATTAGGTTTTCTTTGGGTGGGGGAGGATGAATAATCAAAAAAGTTTACTTACTTCCTTCCTTGTTCAAAATTATTTTATATGGAACTACTTTAGTTGACATTAAAATGTACTTTATTATCATATTTGTCTTATACAGGAATTATAAATAAAAACTTATTTAAAAATTTCCATTTTTGTAATAAATGTGTGTATGTAAAAATATTATAAAGAGGTTATTATTTAAAAAGATTTTATTAACAATATAAAAATGTTACATAAAATAAAATATTTATGTGTATTTTTAATGCAAAGATGTGAAATTTAATATTAAAATAGTAATCTATATATATAAAAGGGAAAGTTTGTTTATTTGTTTGTTTGTTTGTTTGTATGTTTGTTTGTTTGTAGCGAATAGACTCCTAAACTGCCCAGCCGATTTTCATGAAAATTTGTATATAGAGGTTTTTGGGTACGGAAAGAAATCGTGGCCCAAAAATTTTGTCCTAACGGACCGCCAAGTTGGGGCTGTGGTGCAAGTATTTAAACTTCTTTGTTCTAAAATGAAAACGGTTTGACCGATTGACTTCAAATTTTGTATAAGTGATGCTCTATGAGAATTGAGTTTTAACAGTTTTGGAATTTGTTAACCCATGTCGGGCCGACGGGTGGTCAAAAAAAATTTTGGGTCCAAATTTTGTCCGATTTTACAAAATTCTGCTTTGGCTAAAAAGAAAGCCCCAAAAAAAATTTTGTTGAGTTCCATTAACCCATTGCGGCCCAACAGCTTTTTATAGGTTTTTTCAATACTTTACTCTAAATTCAAAACGGTTTGACCAATTGACTTCAAATTTGGTATACGTGATGCTCCTTGAGAATTGAGTTGACAGTATTAACAGTTTTGGAATTTGTTAACCCATGTCGGGCCGACGGGTGGTCAAAAAAAATTTTGGGTCCAAATTTTGTCCGATTTTATGAAATTCTGCTTTGGCTAAAAAGAAAACCCCAAAAAAAAATTTTATTGAGTTGCATTAACCCATTGCGGCCCAACAGCTTTTTATAAGTTTTTTCAATACTTAACTCTAAATTAGAAACGGTTTGACCGATTTTCTTCATATTTTGTATACGTACTCCCCTATGAGAATTGAGTTGACACTATTAACAGTTTTGGAATTTGTTAACCCATGTCGGGCCGACGAGTGGTCAAAAAAAATGTTGGGTCCAAATTTTGTCCGATTTTACGAAATTCTGCTTTGGCTAAAAAGAAAACCCCAAAAAAAATTTTGTTGAGTTCCATTAACCCATTGCGGCCCAACAGCTTTTTATAGGTTTTTTCAATACTTTACTCTAAATTCGAAATGGTTTGGCCAATTGACATCAAATTTGGTATAAGTGATGCTCCTTGAGAATTGAGTTGACAGTATTACGGGTTTGGAATTTGTTAACCCATGTCGAGCCGACGGGTGGTCAAAAAAAATTTTGGGTCTAAATTTTATATGTGTGAAGCAACTTAAAAATGGAGTTGAGTCTGTTAACAGTGGGTTCTACGTTTGGTCAAAAAAAATTTTTTGGAAGTAAATTACGTCAAATTTTGGAAAATAGTTTGTACTGCTTTGAATTACAGAAAGTTTCAAAAATTACTAGAATAATCCTAGAAAAATCGTTTTCAAAAGATTGCTTTTATACATTTTTAAATTTACGTGTGTAAACCGTGGGTAATTTTTGTGTTAACTTTTTGCAGTAACATCAAATTCAATTAAACCTCCATTGAAAGGCGCAGCAACGCGCACCGGGTATTAGCTAGTATTAAATAATATTTTGAATAATGTCAAAACTATAATGACAGATTTTTGGAATAGTATTCAAAAACGAAAGGTTAGAAGGTAGTAAATTTATAATTATTAGAAATGTAAATTAATGAAATAAACATTATGCATATAATAATACAAACAACCCCGGAAAACACTGATCTCATTTTCGGGGCTGCCTTGTACATATTCTGAATGACAAGACATAGATGCCAAGTATGGATAAGTTGGGATTATAAAAATTTTACTATTAAACGGCTGGGTGGCACAATGGTTAGAGTGCCGACCTTTCATGCGAAAGGCCCGGGTTCAAATCCTAGTGAGAGTGAAAAAAACTTTTCTGCTTTTCAAACCCATTTCGAACCCCTACCATTCGCAATTGGGCTCAAATCAATGGCTTAATCAATAATAATTAATTATATATCTTTAATAAAAAATACATTAATATAACAAAATAAATAAATACAAAATATAAACAAATAATTTAATTGAATAATATAAATCACAGATATAGAATACCATATAACTCAAATACAAAATACTACAATATAAACGAAAAATAAAATTGTAGCTATTGAAAATGTAAGACGTTTCTACATGTTATTAGGCCTAGTGTTATCTCATGTTTAAATTGTATGTATAATTCAATAAGACCATTTCTAATAACACGAATATAATTTGACTCCCTGTTCCAACATGAACCTATGGTATTAAAAAAAAAAAAAAAAAAATTTATACTTGATACATTACTAAACCCTATCAGATGTATAAAAATTTTTAATTTTCAATCAATTACATTTGTTTGTATATTAAAATAATTTAAAATTTCAATTATAAGATTTAATGAAAAATTTCATCTTGTTATTGTGAATTTTTTCCAAATGTCATAAAATGAAAATTTATTGTGAATTGTTTTTGTAATGGCATAGATATATTTGGTATCTGCCAGCAATGAAAACACTATTAAAAATAAAGTTCACTGTATTACCTACGTTCGCAAAGATGATTTTATTTTAAATTCTCCGGATGACACGAATGGCAACGCCTTAATTCCGTCATTCATTTTAAATTTAGTAGGAGATATGTTAAATAGTGCAGCTTTAAAATTAGACTTTAAAATTTGGTACCAATGACACATTTTAGTTGTCAATAAAATAAAATCTAAATTTTTAAAACGTAAATGTATGGATATCGTTGTGAAGGTAAATAAATAGGTAAAAAAATTTAAATAAATTTCTTTTATGAATGTCTTTCTAATTTATTTAAAAATTAAATTAATTTATCTGTCAAAAACTGCTACTAATAAAAAATAGAGACTTGATTAACGAAAATATCGAATTTAAATGTGTCAAATTACAGTTACAGTTTAAATTGGAGTTACCTAGACGTGAAAACAGCACTCTAACTACTGTACCTTCCAACCTGTAACAGGAAGTAATAATATTCTAAAAAGTAAATAAACTGTATTAATTTTCTTACATCATACTCCTAAAAATTTTTAGTAGCCTAGATTTAAAATTCAAAACTCACATAATTTAAGTAATCAAAAATTTTGATATCAAAAAATTTAAAAAATTTAAGAACTTTTTGTTTTTAATCATTCTTTTAAGGCGATCCATTAAAAAAAACTGAAAAGTAATGAAAAATAAAATTCTTAAAAATTCTCTTTTAGTTTTCTGGAGTAATACGAGTCAACACATTCATCTCTTATGCTTTGAATTGAACTTAAAACTAAAAATATTTTTTTTTTAATATGCAATAAAAAAAATAAATAAAAAAATTCAAAAAAAAATAAAATATTTATTAAAAGCAAAAAAATGTTGTATTTAAGTACATTTTCTTTTAACTTATAAAATTTTCTCATTTTCTTTTCCCGGAATTTTCAGTTTTTGTTTGTTATTTCAACAATAATTAAAGTTAGAATATTAAATTTGTTCGTTCGTTTAATAATTTCTTTGATTCTTAAATGGAAATATTAAATATATATTAAAAACAAAAACAAAATATATACGTACTAAAAAACTTATAAAACTAATTTTTTTTAAAAATGGAGGCGTAAGGATAATTCGACTTTTAAAATCCCGATACATAAACATCCTGACATATTAAGAACCCGCCATTCAATATCCTGATGAATAGGACTTTGATATAGGGACTTTTAATGTCAGGATTTTGATATGTCGGGATTTTCACATACACTGTTTTTGATGTCGGTATCTAAAATGTGGAAATTTAAAATGTCGGAATTTTGATATATTGGGATTTCAATAGATCGAGAGTTTGAATTTTGGGGTTATGAATATCAGAATTTGAATTTGTCGGGATTTTTTGAATGTTGTGATTTCAATATGTCGGATTTTTGAATTCGGTATTTTGATATGCCGGAATTTTGAACGTTACCCATTTAAAATCGAATTGTAAATATTTAATAGATTTGTTTTTTACCATTGTACCAGCATACATATTTGGATCGGGTATATTAAAATTGATCCTCCGTTTGGAACGCATTGATCTAGACGAGCTAGATATAGCGTCAAGGGAACGTATCGGATCAAAAACGAAAAATAAATCGATCTACCTATGTGTGTCTGTCTGTCTGTGTGTCAGCACGATAAAGACCAATGCTTCGACGAGCTGCCATACAACTTCTTTGCACAAATATGAATTTCTTCAAAATTAAGAATGCTACGAGGGTGAAACTGGGCAGGTAAAGTAATATGGGTTGTTTTTTAAACAAAAATTATCGGGTAGGATGAGTCAAATGTTTTTAACTATTTTACTTTTTTAGCATATAAGGGAAATAAATAACGGTTGATTTTATTCTATGCATCATAGTAGAGATGCATGGGTATCCAAAAATTGACAAGGGCAACTATAATTTTCCTCGTTTTTTTGTAAATTTCACTATAAAGTAAAATATTTTATTTAATTTGATTACTTAAGAAAATTATTTTTAAAATAAATTAAAAAAAAAATGCTTTTTACTGCTTAAAGCAGCTCAAAACTCTCTTATTACTTACTTAGCAATAAAATAAAGAAAGAACGATAAGTAGAATGGGTAAAAAAACGATACATTAATTCTTTTATATGGTTTATTAATTCATTTGTTTTTCTTCTTGGAAAACACCATTTTACTTTACATGATTGATGATTAAATAAATTTTTACTCTTCTTTCAAGTCTCCATTCCCTTTTACAAAATTTTTTAAATTCAGACAAAGAAAGTAAAAAGGTTCATGTCTCAAAAAAAAATTTTTTTAAAAATCATTTGCCATCAAAGAAAAATTAAAGACTTTAATGATTTTTTGAGAAAATTTTTTTAATATTAAAGTAATTTAAATTTTGTCTTGTAAAATAATGTCGCACAGTTTCACAGGAAATTAATTTCCTAAAAAAAAATAAAATTTTCTATTTCAACTTTAAAAATAATTAAGAATTTTGCACAACAAAATCTTTGGTTATAAAAATTTTTCCAAAATCTCAAAAGATGAACGGAAATTCTATTTTCCCTCAAAAAAAAAACAAAAAAAAAATAAACATGTCCTGTAAATTCAAATAACACAGAACTAAATAAATAACACATTGTTTGATGTTATTACCCACGTCTTCATTAACTGTCTATTATGGATCCGATTTTCTCATCTTGGAAAATATCTTTTCACTCATATGAACATATAATAGGTATTTGGTTTTAGTTATGTACAGTGAGTATCAAAAGTGTTAATACAAAAAAGAATTGTGATTTTTAAAATATTTCGAATAAGTTCGCTGAATTTTCTAAAATTGATTTTCGAGATACAGTGGTATATTTTAATTTAAATACACTCGTCCGAACATAGTTCTAAGAGTATATTAAATTTGCCGTTACGTTTCTGACCAGAATCAGAATCGGAAATTATGTACTGTTTGATTCTGGTCCGGTCTGGGTGTTTAGGTTGCTTTCGGTGCGTCTGTTTTTCTGTCTGGCCGAATGCCCGTACGAAAACTTAAAATCCCAAAGGAAAAGATCCTGAAATTTTTTCAAGTGCAATTCAAAAATTGAGCTAGTTTGCTTAACGGGTGTATTTAACAAAGCTGCAAGAGGTTCCAATAGCTGCCAAGGTGTTTTTATTCCTTTAAATACATAAATGTGTGCCTAATAAATGCTGAAGACATTATTTTTAAAGACAAAATCCCCAAAACTGAAACTCAGAACCATGATTTGATAACTGCCTATTCTAGAAAAAGCATGAGACGTTGTTTTTGGAACGAATCATAAGATCTTTTCTAATTCAGAATCTTGCATATATTTAAGCATTTTTTTTTAAGTCTTTGGTCATTTAGGCTTTGGTGATTTTGGCTTGGATATTTGACCTTAGGATTTGCGATTTTGGTTTTGGGGGTTTCACTTTGGGGATTTTTTTTTAGAAACTACCCTAAGTCTTAGTCAGGATTTGTCCTTGAATTTTGTGCCATTTCTACTTATATGTTTTGTGTATGAAAATTTGTAAAAGTCTATTCTATTCTCTCCCTCGTTTCTTCTATTCTATAAATCAATTTGGTACATATACTACTTACTACGAATATTTTTGCAAATAACTGTAAAGTTGAAGACAAAAACAATGTGGTAGTGAAAGTTTTATGCCCATTATATTTCATGATGTTACAATGAACTTTTTTTTTTTTTTTATTATAATGAATTTTGTTTTTCTTTCTTAGTATAAATTGTGCCTCATCATATTTCATGTCCTTCTGTTTTTTTTTTCATCTTTGTAATTAAAAACCAAAATTGTTACGCAAAAAGATGTCCTGTTTTAGAAAAACAATCTTATATACTTATTTATATACACTTTTTTTAATGTATTTCTTTATTCATGATTTTAAGTATCCAAAAAAAAAAAAAAAAACCTCACGCACATCCACTTTAAAAAAAAATCTTCTTTTGTTTCATCATTGTCTAGTAATAATTGTCATAATGATTATAATTATGATGATAATTTAGAAAATTTAATTCGAAAAATATTGTGGAATTCTTTAGTCGTTCTACATTTCTTAGTTTATTATAGCAATTTTAATGGGTATTTTGAATTTGTATTTTGTCAATCCGCATTATTTTTCTTCGTATTAAAAAATTTCGTAGCTGAATTGGAAGGTTGGCATCCATTAAGAATTCTTCTAATTCAGTGCCATTATTATGGGTCAAACCTGCGCTGTCCTGCATTAATGTGTAAACTATTCAACTATATACAAGGTTTTTTATTTTGAATCATTAGATTCGATTTAGATTAGATTAAATGAATTAGAGTAGCAAACATTGTATAACCACTTACTAGGCCAGGATTTGATAATCATTATGAATTTTTCCATCTTATATAACCATGTTGTTTGTTTTTATATTAAACTATTTAACTAAATTTGAACTTTGCAAATAATTTATATACTTAATGGTTCTTAGAATTATGTATCAGACAACTTCATGATTATTAGTTAGTTCATTTGTTTTTTTAATTAAAGTTTTTCAATTTCTTATACACTATGTTTGAAGTAAATTAAACTAACTTCTAACTATATTTGGCACATAATTTCTGTCTTTTTTTTTTAATTACAATTTATTAGTATTTTAATTAAGAAACTTCTGAATTTCATTAATTTTGTGACTAATTCAATTTAATAATTGCAAAGTTTTCCAAAAAACTAAAAAAAAAAGAATGTATTTGGATAATTTATTTTTACATCTTTTGTATTCCTATAAATGTTGGAATGTATTTTAATTGAAGATTCAGTTTTGCGAAGTTGAGTCGAATTTCTGCTAATATTTAAGTTGGAAAATGGAATTCTTTTGGCATATAATTACAATAAAAATAAAAAAATATTCAAGAAAAAATAAAGATATAATTGTAGTAAAATAAAATTGCCTTCCACAAAGGCATACAAAGGGCCATTAAAAATAAATATAGTAAGAGATAGAAATATATATATATGTATATATAAAAACACGTTTTCTTTGTGGTTTTAATGAATTCTTAATGTGTTGTAAGAAAAAATTAAAAATAAAATAAAGCAATAGAATATAATGTGAATATCACAGGTAGTACTTAAGTTAAAGATTCTTAAATATTTTTAAGGGATATAGAAAAAAACTAGATAAAATTTTAGATTCTTTAATAATAATTTAAGTAATTTTTAATTTTAATATTGATATGTGTTGTTGCAATATATTTAATTGGGAGCATACAAGCATTACAACTAGGATTTGTAACCCGCTTTTTATACCAATTAGAGTACTTACGATGTTTAGAGTACTTAAATCTAAGTCGCGTACTCTCTTTCCTATAGACTTATTCGGTGGTGAGAATTTTAATATCAAGAGTCAGAGGTATATTGAATTATATACATTCTACTATTACTAGCACTTACTAACACATACAAACATTTTATTTTTGTTTTAAAAAAATATTTTAGTAAATACACATCAAAAACTCAATTTTAATATTGAACTCAAGAGAATTGATAAGTAATACTCAATTTCCATTAAAAATTCATATACTCAAAATTACAATTTTAATATTCAATTTGAATGAATTTTACACCTACATTTATATATTGCTACTTTAGTGAATACTAGTGTAAAACTGAACAGTCATTTCATGCCATGTACTAATACGGCTTAGTTAATTTTCGAAAACTAACTTTAATTTACAAACTATTTATATTTTATCTATTATTGAGCGTTTGAGTGAAATTTATATCAAATAAATAAAAAAACTTTTCCTTTTAATATCATTAAAATTATTTATTTTTAGAGATTGATTAACTATTAAATCGAGTACTAGCACTGAAGAAGTCTGAATGTGGTAGTTTTTGTAAATAATTTTTTTTTAGTCTAATAAGCCTATGCGCCTACTAATCAAACATTTACTATTAGCATTGAATTTAAGAATAGAATTTTAATTTGTTAGTAAATTTTACATGCAAGTGCACCGAAAATTTAATGCAAAAATAATTGGCTTTAAATAAAATTTAAGATTTTTAAATTCAATCTATAAAATTATAAATATAATAAATTATACATAAAAAAATAAGTGATGAAAAAAACCAAAGGTTTTTAAAAAAGCACATTTTCAAAAATTATATAGTGTTTCATACTGAGTATTTTATAATATTATAATTTAGTTATTTTATAAATTCATTATTAATTATGAATACTAGTAAATTAAATTGTGAATTCCACTAAAATTTGGGATTTTCCTTAAAATTTTATTATCTAAGCAAAAATAGTTAATACTAACAGACACTTTCTTCAATTTTAAGAACCCCTTTTAAATCTAAGAAAAAGCTTTAATATATGTTGAAATATAATGTTGCAGCTTTGAATTTTGTATTTCAGCTCCTAAACGGGGGACGTAACAAAAAAATTTCGTTAACCAACTCCTACTAATTCTAAGGATCCAACTTCTTCCAAAATTTCAAGATTCTAGCTTAAATCGTCTACAACCCAACAAATTTGCAAAAAACTCAGTTTTACATAATGGTAAAATTAGTACCGTATGGCAATCCTATACATTTAGCTTTCGGATTGAAAATATACCTAACAGAACTCTCATTATAACAATTTAAATACAGGTCTTTTGCTGACTTTGCGAGGCTGTAGTTCCGTAACGGGTGGGACCACAAAAAATAGTTCTTCTATGAAAATATTTTTTTTGCAATACCTACCCATAGTTAAAATTTCTTTGCTCTATTTCAAACGTTGTAAAAGTTTTGGTAAACACGACAGACGGACGAACGAGTAGAGTGAAACTAATAAGCACATTTTTCCAAAATTTTTTGAAAATGTGCTAAGACCCCGGAAATAAATATAAATTTGTGGTTATAAGCCTAATGATAAAAAATATCCTAATTTTTCAGATAGAAAAATGGAAATCTAATTGTGATATTGGAAATGTTCTATGCTATCATCAGAAACGTGTCTATTATTATTTTCTATATTTATTTTGCAGCAATTTATAATAATAATAGCAATCGAATTTATAAGATTTATAAGAAAAATGTTTTTTGGTTATTACACGATTATTAATCAAGTTAAATTGAAGTCAATTGGAAAATTTATTTACAAAGATTAAGATACAGGACTTCAGAATGTTATAAATTTCTTTTGGTATTTGTTAAAGGAGATGAAGATGTTTTTATCTACTTCTTGGTTATGCTCATTTGTTTTGGATTAAATTTGCTTGAGTTATAACATTGTGTCAGAACTAAAAGTAATCTAATGGATATTTTATATATTTAAAATTTAAATAATTTTAATATTTTGGATAATTTAGCTTGTGATGAAAATTGGAGAATCACAAGATATTTTCTTTTTTTTAAGCGCTAAACTGTTCAACTGTTAGGCTAATAAGCCTGTTTATATCATAGGTACATGTTGGAATAGGAGGTCATATTATATTCGTGTTATTAGAATTGGTCTTATTGAATTCCAAATACAATTTAAATATGAAGTAGTACTAAGGCTTATAACATATAGAAACGTCATAGATTTTCAATAGATACAATTCTATTTTTTGTTTATATTGTAATATTTTATATTTAAGTTATATGGTATTCTATATCTGTGAGTTATATTATTCAATTAAAAATTATTTGTTTTTATTTTGCATTTGTTTATATTGTTATTGTAATGTATTTTTTATTTAAAGATATATAATAAATAATTATTGATTATACCATTAATTTGAACCCAATGGCGAATGGTACTGAGTCGAGTCGAATACCAGAAAAGCTTTTTCACTTTCACTGGGATTCGAACCCGGACCTTTCACATGAAAGGTCAGCACTCAACCAATGTGCCACCCAGCCGACTATAAATATTAAGCATTACTTTCAGAAAGCTTTTTTTCATTTAAAGTAATTTTAATTGGACTGAATGTCTTATACACACATGAATACTCTGGAAAAGCGAATGACTTGGTTTCGAATCCAACCTTCTATAACTATAATGGTTATAAGCCCGTTTATCTATTGGTACATGTTGAAACAGGGGGAGATTTTAAATTATTATTAGGCCTTATAATATTTAGAAACGTCTTAGATTTTAAATAGATACAATTCTATTTCCAGTAAAAGTAAATAAATTTTTCTTCAACTTACACAAGCTTAACCAAATTTATAATATTTTAATTTAATTAACAAAATGAAATTCCTTTAATAAAACAAACTTTTTAATGGAATTAATTTAATTTTGAAAAATTGAGACATTGAATGTATTACAAGTATGTAAAAATGTTGAATAATTAAATTTTTTATTATAAAAAAAAAATAATGGGTTTTGTTTTTCGACTAAATAATTTTTTTAAAAAATTTCTATTCAATAAAAGTCAATGATATTTTATTTCAATGTCAGACCGAAAAGATAGTGCCTTGTGTTAAAAATGTATATTAAGTTTTAATTATATAGCGTGATATGACATAATTTCTTATTTCTAAATTAAAAACTAATCATGTATGCGTGTATTTGTTGTTAAAATTTCGGCATGTATACATTATCGAATGGTAAAATTTTTACATATTTTCATGTTAATGTAAGTCTAACCTATTTTTTTTATTATTATAAAAAAAGGTCTATCCTCTTTTTTCTTCAAATTCCTGGAATTAATTTGGAAAAGTTTTCAGACAAATGTTTTTATTTTAATTTCAAATATTTTATACATGTGTTTGTCAAGGCTAACTATCGTAAACAGAGAAGTACGATATGATATATTAATGACTTATAGTATCTTTAAGCTCTTCAATGATCTAAAATTCCTTTTTTAAAATGATTATAATTCTTTTATCATAAAACAAAAGTTTAATTTAAAAATTACCATTTTAATTATTTTTTCCAAGCGTATTTAAAATTCAAGAGCCTTTTGTCTACAAACCTTTCAATATAATTAAAAATTATATAGGATCTGTAGTATAAATTATTCCAAATTTAATTTTCAATATCGAAACAACATCTAACTGTATTCTTTAACCCCTGCAAGATATGCAATAAATATCATAATTAATATATACTCTTTCTACGTAACTTTTTCAAACAACATTTGTCTATTTTAGTTTTTTTTCCAATACAACAGAGGCCTTAAATTTTCAAATTAAATAGATTCTTTTTTAATCAGCCCCGTGTCTTGGGTTAAAGTAGTCGGATCAAAATATTGGAAAAAAGGTTACAGATTTTATAGTAGAATCCCAAATACAGCAAGAAAATTAAAAAAATTTGACATTTAAATTTTTACTCCAAAAAATACATAACCCCGAAAAATTTTGGAGTTGTTTTTTGGGGCTTAGCTTATTTCTTCAACTTCTTTTCACTGCACTTTTACAAACTAGGGACAAGGTTTGTTAAATTATTTTTTTTTTTTTTTTTTTATTTCATTTAATTTCAGATAATTTTGCAATATATATAAAATTATGTATAAGAAATTATTTAATTAAAACTACAATCTAATAAATTATTTAATTACAAATAATTTAAGTTTAAAAATTATTATTTTGAAAAAACACTAATTTTACATATTTCCAATTTTAATTTTAATTTCTAAAGCTTTTTATATATTTTTTAAATTTTCTATTAAATATTTCTAAAGTTTGACTTTTCCTAATGTTCAATGGTAATGAATTAAAAATAGCACTACGTTTTAAACTTTTTTGTTTCTTTGTGGTTCTAGCTTTAGGTATTTCAATATTTTTTTTATTTCTAGTATTATATTTATGTACATTTTCTCTATTTATTAAATTTAATTTAGATTTAATATTACTATTTTTTACTTTATAAATATATTTACCTTTTTCAAAATAGATCAATTGGTTAATATCTAATTCATTTGTTTTTTTATACAAATACTTAGTACTAGTTCTGTAATTATATTTGTAAAGAATTTTCAGCGCTTTATTCATTAAAATACCAATTTGATTAATATGGAAATTTGAGCACTGGCTCCAACTACATATATTATACCTTATTCTTGATAGTATATGACTATTATAGATAAGCTTTGCTGCATGCGGGGAAATACCGCCACATCTTTTTATAGCTAATATAATTGGCATAACTTTTTTCTTCACGTTTTTGATATGATTGTCCCATTTCAAGTTATCATCAATTATTATTCCCAGATATTTAACCTTATCTACTCTTTTAATAATTGTTTCCCTTATTTTAAGAGTAATATTTCGCTATATTTTGATTTCTGGGTCCCAAGATGCTGCGGCGTTTTAAAAAAATAACCAATTTTATTTGAAAAAAGACCAATTTCATGTAAAAAGAGTGTATACAAAATATAAACGTATAAATTTGTCGGATTAAATGCTAAAGTGCTTTTTCATCAGGATTTAACTACAATTTTCACTTGTTTATTTAATATACTAGATGTTGGCCCGCCATAGAATGACGTACTTCATTATATTAAATTAGAATTTATTATCAAAAATATATAAAATCTTGGAATTTCGGAATAATGTATAATTTGCACTTTGCCAAATAATTGTGTAAAGAAAAAGAAAAAAAGGAATTATTTGTAATTTATATGCATATAAAAATACAAGTAAAAAATTGTTAGAATAGGAGAAGGTTAGAGGGCGAAGGAAAATAAAATAGCAGATTAGCATCAGAATCAGATATACAAGAAAGAAGAATCTACGCACTCTTTTCTAAACTCACTTTTCTCTTAAACATTATTTTCTATTTAAAAAATGTTTGGCATAAAAATTTAATAACACTTGTTACATATAATCAAATTGTTTATGTAAGTAGTGCATACCTAAATAGAAACAAAAAGAAAAAAAAATACCTACACAATAAAATTAATACCATATTTGATTTTTTCGTGTGACAAATAATAAAACTAAAAAATTAAAATTATTGTATATAGAATGTGTATATATGGTTACAATTATATTTTTTTGAAAAACATTTTTGAATTTTGTTATAAAAATAATAACAAAAAGAAAGAAATGAATAAATTAAAATTTCTTATATAAAAGGATTTTGTTACAAAAAGAATGATAAAAAAAAGACGAATTCAAAAATAAAATATTTCTGCCACAACATGGATTTGAACCGGGACGTATTACTCATTAATAGTCTAGCGCCCTAACCACTGTACCATACTCTGATTAATAATTTGATAACATTTTGTTTGTTTTGTATTTAGTTTCTATTTAGTTATTAAGTTTGAAAATATTATATATGTAAATTCAAAAAATATGTATAAATGTTGGTGAGATGAGGTATGCTGTTTACATTTTGCATTAATGAAAATTAAATTGAATTTTGTTTTTGCATTTAGTTTCAATGTATTTCTATATATAAAATTTTTTGCATTTAGTTTCAATGTGTTTCATTTATAAAATTTTTGGTAACAGAATTGAATAACTTGTTGCATATAATCAAATTGTTTATCTAAGAGAGAGTAAATAGTGCGTACCTAAATAGAATCAAAAAGAAAAAAAAAAATTCCTAGTCAAAAAAATTAATACTATATTATTTGATTTTTACGTGTATGACAAATAATAAAAAAAAAAAATTTAAAATTATTGTATATATTTATTAAAATAAATGAGAGTTTTCTATAAAATTTTTATAGAATAAGAGTTTCGCACATAAAAATTATTATATTTAATTACAAAAAGAATAAATAAGAAAAAAAAAAGATGAACTTAAAAAAAAAACATTTTGTTTGTACGAGTATAAATATGCCCTGACTAAGATTTGAACCGGCACTTTTCTTTAAAAAGGCCGACGTCCTTACCACTAAGCCATCGATGTAACATTTCTTGCTTCGTTTTTATTTTTTGTTTTCTTGTTTTCGCATTTAATTTTAAATAGAAAAATAAATTATAAATGTAAATGTAGGTGAAGTGAGGGGAAGTGTGTACATTTTTTAATAATGAATATTAAATTGTTTTTTTTTTTTTTGCATATAGTTTCAATGTATTTCTATATTATATAAAATTTTTGTCATAAGAATTTAAATACTTTTTAAATATAATCAAATTGTTTATGTAAATAATGCGTACCTAAATAGAATCAAAAAGAAAAAATTAATACGATATTTGATTTTTTCGTGTGGCAAATAATAAAACAAAAAAATTAAAATTATTGTACATAAAATATGAATAAATGAATAAATTAAAATTTCTTATATAAAAGGATTTTGTTACAAAAAGAATGATGAAAAAAAAAAGACGAATTCAAAAATAAAATAGCTTTCCCGTAATATGGATTTGAACCGGGATCTTTTTATTAAAAGTCTAGCGCCCTAACCACTGTACCATACAATAATTAATAATCTGCTAACATTTTTTTGTTTTGTATTCAGTTTCTATTTAGTTATTAAGTTTGAAAATATTATATAAATTCAAAAAATATGTATAAATGTTGGTGAGGTGAGGTGTTCTGTTTTTAGTTTCAATGTATTTCTATATATAAAATTTTTTGCATTTAGTTTCAATGTATTTCTATTTATAAAATTTTTGGTAACAGAATTGAAATATTAACTTGTTACATATATATAATCAAATTGTTTATATACCAGTAAATAGTGCGTACCTACGAAGAATCAAAAAGAAAAAAACAAAAAAAAATACCTAGTCAAAAAAATTAAACCATCATATTATTTGATTTTTACGTATATGCCAAATAATTTAAAATTATTGTATATATACCTAGCATATGTATTGTTTTGTAACACATTTTTGAATTTTAAAATAAAAATAATAACAAAAAAAAAGAAATTAATAATTATTAAAATAATAAATGCGAGTTTTCTGTAAAATTTTTTATAGAATTAAAAAAAAATAAAAAAACGTTTTGCCCCAAGATGGATTTGAACCCACAAATTTCTATTAAATGCTTACTGCCTTAACCACTGCACCATGTAATAAATAATAATATGATAACATTTTGTCTATTTAGTTTGTATTTTTATTTTCTAAAATAAAACACATCCAACAAAACACATTTAATTGAATGCGTTTGTTACACCTCATCCTAGACAAATATATTAATAATAATAATTCGATTAACTCTGAATATAATATTTGAAAAAAAACTATTGTTTCGTGCACGTGTTAATTTTTTTATTTTCATTAAAAATTTAATTCCATTACATGCACTTTGTTCATTAATATATTTTTTTATTCAGAAAACGATTATTTTTGCTTAATTAATCTAATATTTTTTTTTATTAATGAAAATGAAAAATTGTAGTGATATGTTAGTAACATGTTACTAACATGTTAGTAAAATTGCCAAAAAAATTCAATTCAAAAACAATTCTGTTTATAAATTTTTCAAAAGAATTAAAAATAATATTTGTTTATCTGATAAAATTGTGAATACAATTTTTGCAATTTTACCCACAACAATAAAAACTGTTTCTGAAGAATAAACATTATTTCATATTTTTGACAAGTGTCAAAAAGCGATCTGTCACATATCACATTTCATAAAAAAACGTGCCAGTGAAAAAAAATAACGTTGCGTGGTGTTGATGTTTCTGGAAATTCACAATGTTAAAATTAAATGAATTTGTTTTTTAATCTTGGTCCTAGGTAATTGGAGCGTATATTTTACGTGGTTTTACGTGTTATATCAATTTAAAAATTGTATACTTGTAGTGTTTACAATTTAATTGAATAGAAGAGTTGAATGGTAAAGTGAAAATTAACTAGTAAAACTGAAGTAGAACAATAATGTTGTTAAGTTGTTTCGCATCTTATTAGTTTGTTCGGTTAAAAAAATACACCTAATTCCTTTTTCACAAAAGATACGATATTTGGAATTTCAACAAAAGTTGTTTAGTTTTATGGCCAAAGTTTGTGCAAAATTTAGCTAGGGAAGTGTAGTTGGTTCAAGCAACTTATTTTTTTATATGAGTATTATTATATTTCTACTGAAGCTGGCTGTCTGAAATTTTGCCAATAGTAGTTGACTATAATGGTCAACATTTAAATAATACAGGGTGGCGCAAAACGACTAATATGGTTTGAATGTTTAATAACTTTTTAAATTTATTTATATTTTTTGTTATTATTTTAGAATTTTGTAAAGAAAACTTGGCGGATTGGAAATGGAACAGTAGACAATAGAACAAAGATCAACAATTGTTGAATTTAATTTTGAAATTTTAATTTGATAATGAGCGATGAAACCCATTTCCAATTGAAAGGTTTCGTAAAGAAGCAAAATTGCAGGATATGGGCTACGGAGGATCCAAAATCAGTTCATCAGCAACAATTACACCTACTCAAGTGTACTGTTTGAAAGGATCATTGGTCCATATTTCTTTGAAAATGCACATGGCGCCTCAGTTAAGATTACTGGTGCTGAATATAAATAACGATGCTAGACAATTTTTTGAGGCTAGATGTAGAATACCATCCACAGTTGTGGTTGCAACAAGATAGAGCCACAGCCTACGCTGCAAGGGAAACAATGGCTCTGTTACGGGACCGTTTTGGCTAACGCATTATTTCGCACAGATTCCAATTGGCCCCCACGTTCACCGGATTTAACAGTGCCAGACTGTTTTCTTTGAGGTTATTTGAAAGAAAGAGTATACATAAACAAGTCAGCGACCATACCAGAGCTAAAACAAAACATTCGCAATGAAATTCAAGCCATGACACCGGAAATTTTACGAAAAGTTATGGAAAATGTACTAGAAAGAGCACGAATGTACGAAGCCGAAAATGGTCACCACTTGCGGGATATAATTTTTCATATTTAAGCTAAAAATATTCTCCATTAATATACTGTATAACAAAAAAATAATAATAATAATAATTAACCATTAAATAAAAAAGTTATTAAAGGTTTGGAAGAGTTGCCTTTCAGCTTATATTTTCTTTTGGATGATAGAATGTTTATATTATGGTCATACGGGTATCCCAGAGTTAACACAGTCTACTACACTTCCTCGTTCTTAAATTAAATCGAAAGACTTTTCATTTAAATAAATAAAAATAATTTTCTTTAATTAAATTTAAAAAAATTAATTAGTTCAATTATAGTTTAAATTTAGTTAAATTAAAAATACCTTTAATATTTTTTTATTATTTCACTGAATGAACATTACCTTGGTATTTTGTCATAGGAATCCCATGATGTTAAACAATTGTACGACGAGTATTTACTTGAACTCGCCATATTACAAAGAAAATTATCCATTGGATATTCTAACAACAACACAGAAAAATTAAGCAATAAAATTATATTGAGAACATTTTTTTCATTTGTATTATACACGAATTGGAAGTAATTTAAATCGAAATGAATCAAATTTCGTTAGATTAAAATCTAATTGTGTAAAAATTTAATTTATTAATTCATTCATTTCGAAACTTTAAAAATAATTTTTTTTAATTCACAAAATATTAAACATTTTATTTAAATATATTAATTTATTTAATTTCTATTTAATTTTAACGATTTTTTAAATAAATTTTCACATTTGAACACAAACCTCATTTTGAAATAAAAACTTTTCACTTATTTTTCAAAGGTTGCACAATAGCCACTTTTATTTTAATTCACTTTTATTAATATTGTAATTAAATTTTTTTTTTTTTTAATATATACAGGAATTTAATTTTTAAATTATTAACTGTAAATTGTTATTATCGAAAAAATATAACGGTAAAAATAAAAAATATGACATTATTACTATATTAACAGTGATACGATATTAAAATATTCTATTAAACACTAACGTTAGTATTTAACTAAATTAAGTTCTAAAATAACTATTTTTTATTTTTTTATTTAATTTCCTATTGGTTACAGTTATCCTTGTCATTTTTACCGTTAATTCTGTTTTTATTAAATTTTGTATAAATGTTGTTGCAATTGATGTCATTTTCATTTAATTTTACTAAAAGAAATTTTTTTTTTTTATGGCATGACTAATTTTGACTTTTTTTTAAAAAAAAAATTATATGAAATTAAATTATGAGTACTTTAAGTTATAAAATTTTTTTTTGAAAAAATTGAATTAATTTTTAATATAGGTGCAAAAAAAAAAAATTAAAACAAAAACATTAAAAAATTATTTTACAAAAATTAAATAGAAAATTTTGTTTGTTTGAATAAATTAAAATAATAAGTACATATAAAAAGTACAATATAATGAGTTAAATTAAAGAGAAATTTAGGCTTTGCCCATTTTATAAATGACTCCTGTGGGAGGTAATAATTGTCTTTTTATTGGGAGTAAAAGTCATTGGACTTGTTTTAATATTTAAAGGATTAGTCACTGAAATTATATAATATTATACTTTATTATATTTCTAAATAAAAGGGTGCCAGATGATGTATACTTGTAAATTAAAAATTTTGTAATAAATTGTATGAAATAAATTAATTGAAATAGCAATTTTTAACAACTGTTATATTTTGAGGTCAGAGAAAATTAAAAATAAAAATAAAAATTTAATTAATTCAATGAATGTGATTATAGGAGTTTTAGATACTCAATAGTTAGTATATATATTCGTTCTAAAGTACTAAATTTTTTTTGGACCATAAAAAGAGTTTAGTGATTAGGTTGTTGATCTTTCAATGAAATGGTCCCGGGTTCAAACCTTGGTCAGATCACATTTAATAACAAAATATAATTTATATCGTAATAGCTTATTCATAGTATAAAATATATACCTGCCACACCTCCTAGGAAAGGTTGACAAGGAAGGCGTTTATAAAAAAGTAAGTGGTAGGGAAATACATATAAATAAATTATTAGAAGGTGGAATCACCTGAAGAGTACAATTCAAAATTTAAATCAATAAAATAAATGGTACAAAAAATAGCATCTAAAATAAAAGTAGAATAAATAAAACAAATAATTTAGTTTAATAATATACCTCACAGATATAGAAAGACCTTATAATTCAAATATTAAATTTTTACAATATATAACAAATAGAACTTTATATCTATTGAAAGTCAATGACTTGAGATAACGCCTGGTAGTGTTTCATGTTTTTATTATATTTTGAAATCAAGCCTCCCCGGTTCCAACAAGAACCTATGGTATAGACAGGCTCATTATCCTAATAGTAAAATAGTAAGCAATAAAAAAAAAATAAAACTAAAGTTAAATGTTTAACCTCTTACGATTTCAAACAAAAAAGCGCTACTAAAGGTTTATTTTTTAATAGTACTGAAATTTAGTACTATTTTTATGATAGTATACTAAAGAATTTTTTTGTATTTACAATTTGGAAACAGATAAATGTAATCATTTAAAAACATTTGAGAATCGCTTCATGACTTCATAAAAAACTGTTATATAATTGAAATAGTATTCCACGCGATGATTCGGAAGCACAGCCAGTATTAGTTTTGATTTTTAAAAATCTGCCACACATAACAACTTTTGTTACTTAAAAATTTTTGACATTTCACAGTGCATTTTACAATTCAAAAGTTGTCTATCTTAGAACTTAAAAACATTTTATTTTAAAATAAATTCAAATGAAAGTTTTTTCGAATTTTCAAAGTTACTCTAAAAAAGAAAGCAAATTATGATGCAAATTTTAAAATTATTTTAATTTATTTTAATTTTAATATTTTAAAAATAAACTTTTTATGAGTCTTTCATTTCATTCTTATGTTGTGGAAAAATCAACTCATCCCTACCAATAACAAGAATGTATTTTCCTTTTTTTAAGTTTTGGATTTCTTCTAACAATGGAAATGGAAATGGAGAAGACGAAAAACGGGACTTAATTTAAAAATAATTTTTTATATTTTGAAGAAAAACTTCTGTTTTCCTTTTTAATTTTGCATGTATTAAAAATAACAACTTTTTTCTTAAATTGCAATCATAGTAAAAAAAAAAAATTGAAAAAAAAGGAAAAAAAAAGGAAAATAAGAAAAACGAAGTAAAAAAAAAAAATGAAAATTTAAATAAATAATTGAAAAACTTTTTAAATTTTTAATTCACTTCATATAAGAAAATTTTTCTGTTGTTTTAAAACCGTAAACATTTTCAAAATTAAAGGCAAAATTCATACTAAGGAAACCTTGGAAAATTTCTATGTTTTTTTTTGGTTTTTTGTGGTTTTTGGGTTTTTTCCCGCGGATTTTTTTTTTTATTTTGGATTTTATTAATTTTAATGTTTTTTATTTTCAATATAATGGAAAATGGTAATTATTCATGGAAATGTGAGGCGTAAAAAAATACGATCATATAAAGTTTATTAAATTTTTGTTTTAAATGATTCTTTTCGTATGTATATATTTAAATTTATCAACAAATACTGCCCCATTTGACATACATTTGTATGTTGAAGTGAGGTTTTTGGAATACAATGAATATGATAGGAAGTGGTTGTTTTTTGTTTTTGTTGTGACTTTGTAAACTTTTGTTTATAAACTTTGTTAAAATGGGAGAGAAAAAAAAAATTTTAAATTAACATAAAATGGGTTA
This sequence comes from Dolichopus griseipennis, assembly GCA_963082915.1. Taxonomy (NCBI): domain Eukaryota; kingdom Metazoa; phylum Arthropoda; class Insecta; order Diptera; family Dolichopodidae; genus Dolichopus; species Dolichopus griseipennis. The sequence goes on along the minus strand of OY720442.1, from coordinate 143,793,274 downwards.
AAAGTTAAAAAAATTTTATTCTTCTTTGAAATAATAAAACGGCACGTGCTTTAAATATCTTTTGGGAGTATTTTTAAACCCATATATAATAGAATTCTGCTCTTTACATTTGTTTGTCAGTCCATCAATTTGCATAATACAATTCAAGAACGCTAGATGAAATTTTAGATGAAAAAATTGTCAGCGAGTGACAAAAGTTCTCGAGGGACTTGTTGTTCGAAAAAAAGCCAAAGTCTACGGGAAATTAAGGCTCAATTGAATTGGCTAAAAGTCCCGGAAGCATAACTTCATAAACTGATATTTTTAGAATATTAGAGGAAATGTTTAGAGGGCATTATCAGTATTAGAACAATTAATAATTTCCAAACTTTATAAACATAATCATGAGGGGCCTCGGTGGTTTAGTGGGTAAGCATTTGGCTTACTAACCGAGGAAGTGCGGGTTCGTTCCCGTACGGATCACGAATTTTTTTAATTGAAAAAAATTATTGAAAAATAAAATTTCTTTACAAATCTCCATGTTGACCAAATATAATTTAAATATACAAATATATAATAGAAACAAAATAATTAATATTGTTATTATAAATAAATAGAAAGTATTTAATTTTAGAAGTCCAAATTCTAAAGAGACAAAGGACTATAATAATATCAGGAATTATTTACTATTGTACTGGTATTAAATATAAAAAAATAAATAAATAAATATAACCATTAAATATAATAAATTTTAGATTAAGTTCATATTTAAAACCGGGAATTTCCTCTTTTTCTAAAACTCAAAAATGGTAGCAATTTAAAACTCATTTTTGATTCAAAATTATGAATACATGCTTTAATAAACTCTGTTTCCTACTTAAACATGCTTCGTTTTATAGATTTGTCCTTAGACATATATAACGCGGATTTATGCTTCACTTTTTGGCGAACTTTTGTCTTACTCCTCATGAGTCATAATTCTTTTTAAATAATATTGAATTTGTGAATGAATTTTAGCACAGTTTTGAATCACATAATGTAAACTTTAAATATTTACTTTATTTAATATAAACAAGATTTAACCTAATTAATATATATTGATTTAATATAATCTCCATAGTTAATAGAAATATTTGGTAATTATGTGGTTTTTCCATATTGTTAATATCAATACTAATTGTGAGGGGGTTTTTTAGTTAATGCTATTAATAAATACTTAGAATTAATTTAAAAACAGTTTCCTTAAAGACGCTGAACCACAGAATTTTTCAAAGTCTGTTGAAGTCACATAATTTTATTGTTTTTTTTTGTTTAATTTCAGAAAATATTTTTTTAAATTTTACGTTTCCATTTAAGAATTTCTATTCTACTTTGTTCCTACCTTGTTCCTACTTTTGGATTGCTACAACGTTGACATAAAATCACCCTCGGGAAATGAAGCAAAAGAACGAAAAAAAAAACATTTTCAAAGTTAATACACTTTCATAATTTTATTTCTTTTTATTTAATTTTTTTTTTGTATTATTCGTGTTTTTTATTACTATTGTTAACACTTTTATATATATTTTATGATTTACTCATATGTTAGATACATGTATACATATATGTATTTTAATGTAAGTACAGTAAAACCCGGTTTAGAAAAATTTTATACCTTCTGGTTACTTATTCGAATAAATGTCTAAAGCTCCAACTTATCCAAAAAATCACTTGTCCGAAATTCGGTAAATATCCTTAAAAAGACGGGTAAAGTTATTAAAGGTTTACTAGATTTACAAAATACAATGTTTTAGTAACACAATATTAATTATTTAAAACTAACTTTCTAGACCATAGATGGTATAGCTAAAGATTGATAATTAATTTCGATTTTTGACGATAAGTTGTGGATAATTTCCTCATTTTACAATTTTCTTTATTTTTCCACCGTTTTCCACTACTTTGAAGAGTATAGGGCATTCACTTAGTCTATCTAAACTAAACTTCAGTTATTTATAATCATTATATTCACTAAGCCATTGATTCCTCGGCTGTAGCTATTGCAAAGGTACAAGTCTATAGAGACACAAATGTTATTTTTGTACGCCGTCTATTATCTTATACAAGAGTTATTATTATATATGTATTTTTATTTAAATCACATTTTTTATTACGATATAAACCATTACGATATAATTATACAATTTTACGATATTAAAACGAGTTGAAGAAGGTTATTTATGAGAGTTTTACTGTATATAACAATAATTTAAAAGCATGTATTTTTTATATATTTTTTAACACATGTACATTTTTAATATTTGTTTTTTTTTGTATGTATTACAAAAAAAAATCCGAAATTCAAATAGGCATTTCCTTTGCGTAAATTGTAAATTATGCACGTTACTAGAAAAAAATTGACGGAGGCTAAACAGTTTTTATACCCGTATGACTATATAGTCCAAGGGTATAATAAATTTGCCATTACGTTTGTGACGCAGAGAAGTAGGGGGGGTAGATATAGACTCAAGTGTATGGATCGGTTCAGAATCGAAAAATAAATCGATTTAGCTATGTATGTCCGTCCGTCCGTCATCACGATAACTCAAAAGGTAAAGGAGCTAGGATTATGAAATTTTCACAAATTCGTTTTTATGCAAAAAACGGAATCGAGTTTGAAATTCAGCCATTTTGGTCCGCGGGTTCGAGTACCTGCCATACAACTTCTAATTTTATAAGAGCATTACTCTATACCTATGGAAGCTGCGTGTCTGAAATTTTGCCAAAAGTAGTTTAGTATAATGGCGAAAGTTACAGCAAAATTTGGTTGGTCTACTGCAGAGGGTTCGAGTAGCTGCCATACAACTCCTTCTTTTATATGAGCTTTACTCTACACCTGATGAAGCTGGGTGTCTGAAATTTTGCCAAAAGTAATTAACCGGATGATATAATGTATGTGTTACGGTCATACGGGTATCCCAGAGTTGACACAGTCTACTCTACTACACTCTTCCTCGTTTTTTTATATAATATGGTTTTGTAAGATGAGGCTTTAAAATTGTTGGAGTGGAGGAGCTTTTAAAATTTGAAGGTTAACAAAATATACTTTTAATTTTTATTCAATTTTTAGCATTTTATTGCTTTTTAATAATATTTTTACGTTCAAATATTGAATTTTACTGTTTATAAAATATAAGTATTTTACTGTTTCTTTTTTGACATTTAAAACACAATTTATTTTCAGTTTATTTTGAAGTATTGTAAATTAATGGTATATTTTTTGGAATTACACATCATTTTATCGGTTTTTTTTTTTTTTATTTCGATTTTTTGATTTTCTGATCTTTATGAATGATTATTCAAGGTGAATTTAATATTTTGATGTTATTTTATCACTGTCAGAATACAATAAAATGAAAATAAATATGTTAAATCAGTGAATTGAAAAATATATTTTTATATTTATTTTAACAAATACAAAAATATACATAATTAAAGTTTAACTCGTTTATATAAAGTTTTTAATAATTTAATACGAAATTTTATTTAATACTTATTTATTTTATAAATTCGAAACATGTTTACGCAAGCACATAATATGTACTCAAATGACCAATTGATCGTAAAACCTGTATAACGGTAACATCGGCTGGGTGGCATAGTAGAGTGCCGACTTTCATGCGAGAGGCCCCGGGTTCGAATCCCAGTGAAAGTGAAAAAAACTTTTATCCGGTTTTTCAACTCGACTCAGCTACCATTCGCCTTTGGGTTCAAATTAATGGCTTAATTAATAATTATATATCTTTAATAATAAATAAATAAATATAACAATATAAACAAATACAAAATGTAAACAAATATTTCAATTAAATAATATAACTCACTGATATAGAATACCATATAGCTCAAGTACAAAATTATTACAATATAAACAAAAATAGAACTGTATTTATTGAAAATCTAAGACATTTACACATGTTATAAGGCGTAGTACTATCTCATGTTTAAATTGTATGTGGAATTCCTTTGATCAGTTCTAATATATGAATATATCTCCCCTGTTCCGACATGCACATATATAGTCAGGCTGTTTACCCTATCACAGTGAACAGTTAGCACGTAGAGGTGCCGGCAAAAAAAAAAAAACAAAAAAATCGACATTATATCATCCAGTTAATTACTTTTGACAAAGTTTCAGACACCCAGCTTCATTAGGTATAGAATAATGCTCATATAAAAGAAGAAGTTGTATGACAGGTACTCGAACCCAAGGAGTAAACTGACCCTGATTTATATAGCGATGACGGCTATTGCATAACAACGAATTTATGAAAATTTTACTACCTTATTTTTTGAGTTATTATTTTGTCCAATAGTTATACGGGTATGAATACTTTGATAACTAGATCGTTCAATCAAAACGTCACTTTTGACAAATAATTGATTTCTGATAAAATTTAACTTTTCAATTTTAATTCAAAAACTTTTTAATTGAAGTACTTTTTTTAATAATAAATATGGATTTAATGCAATGAATTTTGTCAATTAATAAATAAAATGCATTTCAATTATTTTGATTATTTCTATTTCATCCGATTGCAGTAAATTAATTTTAATTACACTTAATTAAGAAAACTAAATATCAATTTGATACTTTATATTTTATAAAAGTTAAATTCAGAAACTAATTGAAAATTAAAATCAACAGTCAAAAACTCCATGTTAATTAAATTGTCAAAAAACTTTAATACGAAAATAGAACGATTCAAATGTATTAAAACCAACGTTTGCTCTACTTATTTAAAATTTAAAGTTTTTTCGTATTTTGATTCATTTACATTAAATTAATTTTTGTATTATTTTTCTTTGATTTTCTTGGAATAAATTTATTTAATTTTAATTTTTTGCTTTTTCTTTCTTTTCTCATTTTTTGCTCTGGTTAAAACAGTCATTAATTTTTAATAAGAAAAATTTGTATCTCTATTTACATTTTCCTGACAATTCACTTTAATGCATGTCATTCTTTGCCTTCCTATTGTTTGTTAAGTAATTCTCTATGAAATGTAGCATATGTGTATGTAGATGTATTTTATATAGTAGAGTTCAATTACTGTAAGTGTGTGGGAAATAACGTTAGTAAATTGTAATTGTAAAAGAATATAAGAAAATAAAAAAACATATGAAAATGGCGGCTTTTCATTGTCACTTTCATCATTTTGACTTTTGAGTTCTTTTGCTTTTCTAGCCCACATTTAACATTTAAATAAAAATTTTTAATATATATGATCTGATTGTGATTGAAATACTGTATACTTAAGTTTAAATAAAATGGGTTATATTAAAATATTAAATCGAGGAAGAGTGTTCTTTACATGAATAATAGATATTCAGAAATGAATATGAGGAATGAGTAGGTTTTTTTGAATGTATATAAGGGAAAGACTGAACTGTTGTGAATTTATTTATTTTTATAACTTAAGAGTAAGAGTCTGTGAGTGCCAGACCTTTGTTATTTTCTGAAAGCTAAAAATTTTTTAAGTGCCTGCTTCCAACACAAGTATGAACGATGGTCTGCAATGCACTTTAGGTCATCGTAGCTTTGATAGTAGAGAGGTAAGCTTTATAAAATACCGACTAATTAACGTCAAAATTGTTCAAATAGGTAAGCTTAATTTTCTTAAATTTTTTTTGAAATAATATTAGAAATCAAATAATTTTTTACCAGAAACTTAATATGGTGACAAACCCTTGCCAGACACCCTCAAACTTCAAAAAAATTGTAACTGTACTTTTATTATATTTTAAAAACTGAATTTTGTACATGCTATACTTGGATAACCATTAGCAGATGTGTCCTTAGTAGCTTGACAACTTCGAACAAGAGCTTTTAGAATTATTATATCATTTCCTTTTGTTAATTTTTATATTATAGCTGACTTGATTTAGGTTAAAACTGTTTTCGAAGATATTTCCAATAATACCATCTTAATAAGTATCGTACTATTTGTCTATATTTTTATTGGGACTTAAAAATGTATTTAGGTATCAAACTTTTAGGATCGGGGACTGGGTTTATGATATTGGTCGGTCTAGTTCCAGGTTCCAAGATGTAGTGCCGTATTTTATTTCAAACTCCTTAAATTAAATTCCTTATTCCTTAAATAAACTTATACAAAAATACTCTACTAATTCGTATCAGCTGTCAAAATTTCGTTTATTTGTAAAAAAAAAAATGTTGATTGCATACTTTTAGGAAGCAAAAAAAAAATTAAGGTTTTTAAAAATTAATGAAAGTTATTTGGATCTGATGTGTCATGCATGTCATTATTTTAAATCGTAAGTGACCGGATGACAAGGATCGTGTATTTATGTGTCCATAAAGTCAGGGTTGCCATTCTCTTTTCCATACTTCCATAACTGGCTTCTAGGTAATTAAACACATTGTGAATTTGTTTTGCAATGGCTCTTAAAATATTTGCAAATTTTTTTTAAGAGCTTCAAATTTTCATGATAATTTTCAATTTTTATTTAAATTACTGTCCATCATTAAAATAAAAATAAAAACCTTAAATTAACGTACAAGTTTATTATACTATATACAAGTATTCAATTCAAAAGTCACAAAACCAGTACATAACATCTGGTCAAGTTGTAAATATGTTTATATATTACTTTTCTTTGCTTTACAAGAAGTATATATATATTTTTTATATATAAAAGTTATAAACTTTGTTAAGTTTATATTTTATTATTTAATTTAACATAAAGTAAAAGTTTACAATAAGAATGAATGGGATGATTATATTTTATTACCGTATGAACCTAAGGTAAATATTTTATATGTAAACTTTTTATCACTTAATCTAAATACCGTGTTTGTTGTGTCTTTAAAATTCATTTTATAAATTTCGCGTGCTTCACTTTGTCATATGGTGATTGAATAGATTATAAAAGTAATATTTGAATTTTTAAAGAGTAAATATGTATGTGTGTATGTAGTTGGTTAAAAAAAATTTCATTTTTATTAAGGGACCTTCAATGTTAAATTGGTGGTAGAACTAGAAATGCAAGTTAAAAATTTAAACGTTATTATAGTATGAGTAGAAAAATTGATAATGGGTTGGGTCTGAAATCTCGTTTTCACAAAATCTCGTTTAAGAAAATCTCGTTTTTAGAAAATCTCGTTTTAGAAAATCTTGTTTTTAGAAAATCCTTTTTTTTATATTCTGGAAAAAGCTGATAATTCTGGTTTTGTATCCAACTTAAAAATCCTTAAAAACCAGATTTTTCAATATAAAACGAGATTTTCTAAAACGAGATTTTCTAAAACGAAATTTTCTAAAAATGAGATTTAAAAAAAAAATTTACTAGACCGAGATTATGGAACGCTCCCTTTGATAACAATATGATTAGATTTTTGTATTACACTGTTTTAAGCTATCAATTTATTATCAATGTAAAATCCAGATTGACTATGACTATGATAAGTTTTGTATTTTATAAATTTACATCAAAACTTTGACTGTAAAATTTTGTTCAACATTTATCCTATTATTGATTAAATATTTAGTAATGATTAAATTCTAGTATAAAATTTACAACATATGGAATGTGTAAATGTATTAATTAAATATACATATTAAAAAATAAATAGTTTTCAACACTAAATATGTCTAAAATTAATTCTATACATAATAATACACACTATATGCATATGTTATATATTTCATTTTATATTTGAATTAAATTTTGTAATTGATTATTTAAAGGATTAAGTAATTAATTAGAATAAATTTTTGTTGTTGACATGAAAAGTTTTATAAAATTTGTGTGTTTGTGAGTTTAAAAAATTTTGTAATAAATTATTAGCTATTTGTAGTATGTATAATAAAATGAAAATAAAAAAAGTTGTTGAAAAATGACATTCAATTTTAAATGCTGTAATTTAAAGATAAAATTAATTAAAAAATTTGTATAAATTTTTTACAAACTTTAATGTTTAAAATAAAGATAACACTTCAATTATTCAAGTTAAATATTTTGATAATTGTGGGAAAATTATATTTAAATTTTATTTTTTTAATAAAAATAGATATTTAATTGAAGGTTAATATAATTCCTGAATAGGATTTTAATAAATTTATTTAACTAAAAGCGTAACTAACTCAATTTTATTTTAAAAAGATAAACAATCTGGAAAAACAACAATAGAAGTTGTTTATTTATTTAATTAAATATTAAAACATACTGTAGGATTATGCCATATTATAAAATCATTCCATTATGGATTAAATAAGATAAAAAAATTAATTTGCATATAGCGATATATTAATTTTTATGAATAGTTCTAAAAGTTTAGTATATATAGTTTCGTTAAGTATATGTAGAATTTCTACTATAAAACCATGTTCCTTTAGTTTTAATTCTGTATAAAGTTTTCATTATCAAGGTAAATGACCTATTCGGATGCTATGAAGCCCAACTTTAACGATTTTTTTGATAAGCTTATTATAATGGTAGAATATATAGTATATTAAAATAGTTTTGTATAGGCCAAACAAAGTATATGCCATCGACAAATTCGGAATGCAATCAAAATCCTATTGAATGCAATATCATTGTCGGTGCAGATAACTTTGAAGTAGTTAAGGAGTTTGTCTACCTTGGGACCAATATTAACATCGAAAATGATATTAACGTAGAAATAAGATGTAGAATAACCATGGCAAGCCGTTGCTACTTCGGTTTGTCAAAATAGCTTGGTTTAAAAATGCTTTCCCTTAATACTAAAATGCAATAGTACAAAACGCTCATACGCCCAGTTCTGCTGTACGGTTCAGAATTATGGACACTTCCAAAAGCAAGTGAGCTAGCACTAGGTATATTTGAAAGAAAAATTCTAATTAGAATATATGGCCCTGTAAACGATGACGCGGTCTAGAGGAGCAGATATAATTCCGAACTCTATGAACTGTATAATAACGTTTATGTAGTCACTAAAGTCAAAATCAGACGCGTTCATTGGCTCGGTCACGTCGAGCGAATGTCAACCGATCCTCCAGTCACGAGGATATTTGAAGCCAGACCTCAAGGGGAGCAACGCCAAGGGAGACGGAACCTCCGTTGGGAAGATCGGCAGATTTAAAAAAACTGCATATCGCCAACTGGAAGAGACCTGCGCTAAACCGAGAGGAGTGGAAGGAGGTATTACATCAGGCCCAGAACCTTCATGTTTTGTAATATCTAACAAGCAAGTAAGTAAGTAAATAAACTAGTTTTGGGAGAGTTAACTGCCCTGTAAAAATGCACTCGAATCAATTAAACTATGAAATTATCGATTTTTGTTCATTTTTATTTTCAGTTATGTTTGAAACATAACAAATAATATTTTTTTCAAGTTGTCTTAAACAAAATGTTATGCACTTTCTCTCAAATTTTTGATTTTTTCAATTAAGCTGGTACGGTGGTCTGATTAAAGTTTGATAGCTAACAGTTAATTATTTCAATAGTCAATCAATAAAAGAGATTGACCAATATTTATTTATTTATTTATTTAAAATTCTAATATTTCAAAAACAAATATAAGCAAACAAACTCTATATTAGGATTGCCCTCCATTACAAAGTTGACAATATATATATTCAATTTTTAAAAATCGATTACATACATAAATAATTTTTTACTAGTTGAAAAATATCAATTTTTTGCATTCTTTTAGGATTCAGGCATTATTTGTTTAAATTGCATTAGGATGTTTAAGACCTAAGATAGGATTATCAAAATATAACAAACACAAAATAAGGTTTCAGTGGTTACAGTGAAAATATTAATTAATTTAAAAATCTAGAATGAATTAAATCACTGTCTTGTTTTTTGAAAACCTTTTAAAAAACTTTGAAAATTAATTATTTGCAATCTCAAGAGATTATTTTTTCAAGAGATTTTATTTAGATGATTTATCTAACAAACTTTTTAATAAAATTGACATTATCTAGCTGTCATGTTTTATTAATTTTTTATTAATAAAAAAAGATAAATTTGAAATAACGCAAAAAAGAAAAGAAAAACAAGTTAATGCAATTTATTAATTTAATTTATGCAAATTACTTGCAAATTTAAAACTTATATACATACATATTACGTTTATGAATCAAATTGACATTTACTATTATTAATTTTATATATAAATTTATAGTAGAAAACAAACTCAAAATAATGATTGTATTATAAAATAAAAATATATATGAATATATATATATATATATTAAACACTGATACTTTAATATAATGACATAATTTTCCCATTAATGAATTATAATTAATATTTGAGTGGAAAAAAATTTATAATTTAATTAAATGAAAAAAAAAAAAAATTTAATAATATTATTTTAACTTTTGACATAAAATATATAAAATGTCAGTCAATTAAGGGGATAATATAATAATGGAATGTGGTAATGCTATACTTCTTGTTTTTGAGATATTTTATGTACCTCAGTAGATAATGCAAGGAAAATTAGCATACTTATAAAATGTAAGATAATAGAAATTGGTTTCTCTTTTGAAGTTTGCTCTAATAATATTTTATAAGTTTTTTAATACATTAGTTAGGTTAAGTAAGCAACTGTCTCTGAGAAACGCTATATATTGGGCTTTACATGTAAAAAAAAATTTTTTAAAAATGTACCTAACAGTTTTAAATAGTCAGTCTGTTGGTTTTTTTCCGTGTATTGAAGCCGTTGAAGTGAAGCAATTAATTTTATCATGCAAGCAGGTGCTTCACCGATTACGGAGTTACAGCTTAAAAGTTTGAAAAAGCTCAACGCTTAAAATCATACTTTAGAAGGTATACCCTTTACGGGGTATATATTCCATAAGGTATACCTTTATTCTTGAAACACCAAACCATCAAACAGTAGCTGCTTCCATAAGTTTTATAAATATATGTAACATATAAAGTTCAGCCATTCACTATTTTAATTTATGTGACATTCCAATTTTATCATAAACGGAATTTTGTAGTTAACATTTTGGAGCTGTGAAAATTCATTATTTTTAAACACCTGCAACTTAAATACCTGTCCAAATGTTTTTGAAGTTAATATACAAAAATTAAAGCTCTAACATTATATATTTTTATTATGTGTTATTATATTTTAATTTATCTGACCAGTGGCGTAGTGGTAAACATTTTTGCGGCAGGTTTCGGATTCAAAGTCCGGTCAGATCATATAAAAAATATCGTAAAATTATTTGATTATATCGTAATATAAAATAAAATTTAATAAAAATATGTAGGTATATATATAACTCTTGTCTTATACAATTACTATAGCCGAGTAATCAACGGCTTAGTGAATATTACGATTAAAGAAACTGGAGCCTAGTCTGAATAGCCTTGGGTGAATGCCCTTTACTCCTTAAAGTAACGGTTAAGGAAAAACAAAAAAAACTATATTTTAATTTGGGATAATAGTTTGTCTTAAAAGCTCGGATAAAGGGAGAAGCTGTTGAAAGTGTCTCTTGATATCTTACAACTTTGATCTTTTACAATAAAATTTCTTAAAAGAGTTTCAAATTTAAATGCACCTCACAATTTTATTTAATAAAACGTATGTTAATGTTCTAAAAATTGACAATTTCCTATTCCCAAACATCATTTATTCAATCTCCTTTGTATAATTCGAAAAAATTTTTAAATTTTAACTTTTTATAACACTTGGTACTTAATTCATAGTTTCTAAACAATTTTAGTTGCTTTGAATAAAAAATTTTAATTGATTTAAAATATTTCAAAGAGATTCTTTTGACCAATTTTTTTTTTTAAAAAATTCCTATTCGACACCAAGCTAAAAAGTTTTAAATTTTTTATTAAATTTTTATTTATTTCTAATCAAATAAATTTAAAAATATTTTTATAATTTAACTTTTTTTAACTTCATTAAGTTTTGAATTTAGCGTTTTATCAATTAATTTGATTGAAAGAAGTATTGAACCATAAAAACAAAAAACAAATCATGGTTTTTTTTATCATTTTAGGGATTTTTTTTCAAAATAAAATTTTTCCGTTGAAAATTTTTGGACACCAAATCAAATTATGTCAAAAGCATAAAGAATAACCTGGACAGAATAAAAAACGCGTTCGTTTGAAATCACTATTTATTTTATAAATTCTATTTAAAAAAATTCAAAAAGTTTTTATTTAATTACTTAATTGATTATAAAAATTTTCTCAGAATTTAGTAAAAAAACAAGTGATGAAAAAAAACCAAGGGCTTTTGAAAAAGCACATTTTCAAATTTATATTGTATTACATACTGAGTTTAACTTTGGAAATATTTACTTGGAAATAGTTACTGCTTACTTATAAAATTTACTGCTAACAGTATAGTTTTTATTTTAAAGTTGTTATAGCCCTTCAATGGGAAACGTTTCCAAGTTTCTCAAGGATGTTAACTGATTATGATTTTGTTAACTGACTACTACTAATATTTGAGGATCTAACTTCTCCCAAAATTTCAGGACCCTATCTTAAACCGTTTAGGAGATATATGGGACCAAAAATTTTGCAAAAATTAAGTTTTATATAATGGTAAATTTTAGTACCGTAGGGCAACCCTATACACTTAAGCGACATAGTTTTGTAAAGCCTATAAAAGCAGCTCTCTCATACCGTTTTTCGATTGAAAATAAACCTAACAGAACTCTTGTTATATCAATTTAAATATAGGGCTTTTTCCAATTTTGGGGAACTACCAATGGTTAAAATTTCTTTACTCTATTTTAAACGGTGTAAAAGTTTTTGAAAACATACGGACGGACGGACGGACGGACAGAGTGAAGCTATATAGGCACATTTTTACAAAATTTTTTGAAAATGTGCTAACTAGTTTATTATTTTGTAATATTGACTCAAGTTTTGATGCAAATACGGCTTCAAAACTAAAGAAAAATGTTTAATTTAGTTTTTTTCCAACAAATTAGTCCAAAAATCAAATTTCGCAGCTTTTAAGACAAGTTGGGTATAAATTATCTGAGCGAATTGAATCAAAGTCAGTTTTTCAAATCTTATGTTTATTGAACTAAGGGTCCGTTTATGTCGGAGCTGCAATAAGTGATAAGAGAATAGATGAGAGCATAGCTTAGGAAACGATATGCATTATTTAAATAGAGGTGTTTATATTGGAGCATGGCTTTGATCATCGCAACATAAATTTTCTTCTATATGCTTTATCTTATCACTTATCGCAGTTCCAACATAAACGCATCCAAATACGCTTCAATTGATAAGCTTTTAGAGAAAAACCATAAGACGCACTTCTAAAGGGTAATTTTTAGGTTTTTTGCGAATATTTTGTAAATCAAAAAATATTATTAAATAAAAACTGTTACACAAATAAAGAGCTACAACTTTGACATAACAAGAATTTTAATCAGACGAACTTAAGAGTCAACCTAATTAAATTTAAAAATATTTTATGATCAAAATTTCTTGGAAAATATATTTTAGATTTGCTCTTGTTCATAATTCATTGCAAAATTCAAACTGTCATAAAACTGAATGTCAAATTGAAAGATAATAAAATTTTTGTTTATATGTATTGAAATCTTTCAAAAATTTTGGGCGAAATGATTAACACAATAACGAGTTTACTTTATCTTGAATAAATAGCCTTAGATAAAGCTATGTATGATAAAAAAATTTATAATTATTAAACGTTATGTTGCTTTGATAAAAACTATTACGCATGCAAGTTAAAAAATTTTTTAACGAAATTTCATACTACGCTTTTCATGTAAAAGCGGTTGGTTCTGTGGTGAACACAGCACAATTTTTCTCATATTTGTTAAAAGTCTATAATTAAAATATTTACAACAATGCTTTAAAAGTTTTAAAATCAATAGAAGTGGAAATGTTAGGGTTTTAAAAATAATTCGCAATATACTTTAACCTTTCTTATAATATGTTCCCATTATGTAATCTTCAAATTTTTATTTTTTACTCCGAGGAATTTTATAGTCTATAATTTTAAGGTCTATTGAACAAATCATATACACAAGCAATTTTTTAAAATTTTGCAACAAATTTTCATTCAAGAAGAAAATTATTAAACCTTTTTTGCAATTTATATGTTAAATAATAAGCAAAGACACCTAAACTTTGAAAGATCTATTTTCTCCCTCATCAAATTATATTTTAACTCAATCATAACATCTCTTGTGCTTTATTTATGAAATTTTCAATCCCTCTTTGATATTTAAATCAGCAATTATTTAAGAGGAAAGAGTTACCACTTATTTTCCATATAAAAAAGTGATATCCAAACCATACTCCTCCCTAACCACTATGTATGGGTTTGGGTAGTAAAATTCTTTGAAGATTCCCCAAACCTACATTTCAAGAAATTTAAAACTTTTATTTCAAACAAATTAAAAATTTCGGAGAAAATTTTTCAAAAAATTTCAATTTTTATAATCAAAGTTTTTCAGTGAATTGATTTAATTAGAAAATAGACTTTAGGGTATAAAAATAAGTGGAGGCAGTTATGACAGCAATTAACAATATCAAATAACGATAATATAATTTAACAGGGATTTCAGTCAGACACAATTAAAATGGAAAAGGATTAACCGTTAGTTGTTTAAGTGTCATTTTGTTTCTGATTATAACTAATGAGCCTGAAGAAATATTTTGTAATAATAGGGACGACACTTTTTATATTATAAACTTTAAATAATTTCCACTCTTTTTCTGCTTCATTTAATTTTCATTATACTTGGGCTGTAAGCAAAGATGGCTTTCATTTAAAAAAAGAAACCACATTCTACATCAGTAATTTTCATTGCAATGGCTTACATATTTTATTTTTTTTTATTTTTTGTATAAAAGGGAGAACAAATTATTTTCTTTTAATTTTTTTTTGCTTTTCTTTTTTTTTAAGCCACAAAAGCGTGTAACTTTGTTTCATGCTTTTGAAATGATACCCTATACCAATGGTTGAGGTTTTAATGAATCAACTTTCAGAAGAATTTTATTTTCAAAAAATGGAATTGAAAAAATGTAGTTTTTTTTTTTAAATATTGCGAGAGTGCAATGAATTGAGAAGATTTTTTATTTCACTTGGTAGTTGGTATTGAGTTTTTCTGTATCTATTTTAAAGTTTTGAGCGGTTTTTTTGGTGACAAACAAAAAGTTTTCCCTGTGATTCAATAAAATTTAATGAATTAAGTGTAAATTTAATATTAATTGGTGTTTTTTGTTAAATTATTGAAACTTTGTTGATTATAATTGATTTCAATTTAAAAACTATATAAAGATTTAATTAAAAACGAGGAAGAGTGTAGTAGAAACTGCAGTATTCTAACCAAATTTTGCAGAAAATTTGACCATTTGACTAAACAATTTTTGACAAAATTTCAGACACCCAGCTTTATTAGGTGAAGAGTAATGGTCATATAAAAGAAAAAGTTGTATGGCAGCTACTCGAACCCACTGAAGTAGAACAAACAAATTTTGCACAAAGTAATAGTTCTAATTGGGTTAAAATTGTTTAGCTAAGCTCAAATCAAATGTATGGCTGTTGTATATAACTGTAGAATCTGTTTTTAGAAAGTTATAAAATTTAGTATTACTTATTAGTTATAAAGTTTAGAATTACCTAGGTTGATTAGCATTATGGTTAGGGTAACGACATTTTATTAAAGAAGCCCATGTTTGATACCCAGTAAAAGTGAACATATTATTATCTAATTTTCGACTACTATTCTCCTTCGAGTTCAAATTGGTATAACCAATATTTAATAAGGCTATTCTATGTCTATATAATAAATATACTAACTGAAACAAAGAAAAAGTATCAACAAATAATTTAATTGAATAATAAAACTCACAGACAAAAAAAAAATACCTTAGAATTCAAATATAAAATAGTTACAATATATAAGAAATAGAATTGTGTCTATTTAACATCAAGCAAACGATTTTACATATTATAAGGTTTAGGATTATCTCATGTTGAATTTGTATGTGGAATTTATTAGGGTCAATTCTATTAGTAAGAATGTTATGTGTTACTTGTGTTTCATTATATATGCCTATGATATAGTGAGGCTTATTAGAATTGAGAAAAAGGAAGGAAGCAAAATCATAAGATAGCAAATGTTTCAGAAACTCTTTTTATATCAAATATTCTTTAAAGAAATTTTTTATGAAGGTTGAACTTAAGAATTAGGAACCATCTTACTCCTCTGCTAAGGTTGTGCGATCTAAGTAAGACTTCTTTGCGAAATTTCAAGAATACGAACTTAAGTTCTCTGGGTTGCAGGCCTTATTCTTCAAGTTTAAACACTTAGCCATTTAGACTTTTGTTGAATATGTTTGTTTTACCGCCAAAGATTCGTCTTAAATAAATTTGTTCAAAATTATAATGTAAATTAAACGCATTTACTTTACTGCTTTAAAAGACCAATACCATTACATTTTCCAAAAATAAAAAATACAGTTATATTTTCTAAAAATAACTTTTAATAAAAAAAAATATTTTGTTTTTCTTCTTCTTCATTATTTTTCTCTAATTACAATATTTACATTGAATAAGATTTATGATATCAATATGCAATATTTATTATATTTTTATTTTCATTTTTATTTTGTTTCTGGGTACAAAATACACATACACACAAAAAAAAATTCTTTTACGTTTCTAAACATTTACCGCCCTTTTAATATAAACAAATCATTACTAATAAATATGATCACGCAACATCAGTTTACATCCAACTCCGATATTAAAAGATAGGAAAAATTAATAAAGAAAATTTTCCGCCTTGTCTTACATCATTTTCTAATAAAATTTTTTTTTTCCACTATTTATGTTTTTGCTGGCCTCGACCATTTTTTACTTTAGAGAAAGGTTAACAAATTACCAAGAAAATGGAAATTTAATGGTAAAATGGCGCAAATTATTAAGTATCATAAATTTCAATTATGCCACCTTTCAATTATATCGTCATTTTCCCATATTATAATAGTATGTAGGTAGGTATATATACTATATACTATAATACAATACTATTGTACAATTTGATCTAACTTAAGTCAATATTTGAGAGAACCGTTGTCGGCAGTTAATCATTTTATTTTGTTGTTGTTTTGTTGATTTTGTTGTTTTTTTGTTGCTTAAACGACAGTCGTTTGGTTTATGGAAATTACTTGAAATAATTTTTTTGGTCAGAAAATGTTTTTTTTTTCACAATAACAAGAAGAGAAAGAAAAACAAATTTAATTTAATAAAATATTAAATGAATTGTATACCTAGTAAATATCCCTAGTAAAGGATAATTTTTAATATCCTGTTGCGTTTTTTTCATGAATTTTTTTGTAAACACATTCTTATGAAGTTTGTTCCAGGTGCTTAAAACATTTTAGTCTAGAAAAACTGTAAGGATTATGAAATGAATTGAAGCTTAGACCAATAATATAAAAATTGCAGGAGTTCAGCAGGGTCAAGTATTCATGTATAAATAGTTCGTCAAGGATAAAGAGTCCAAGAATTTTGAATCCAAGAGTTCTAAACCCTAGAGAATGCTGATTTGATTCTTATATTTATAAATAAGGGGTTCAAAACAAAAGTGGTTCAACCCTTCCGTACTTGAAAAGCTCAATTTTCAGTTGCATCTGTGAAATCTTTTTAAATTTTTTAGTGCCAAAGTGACCTAGCCCTTAGGTTATACCATTTTGGATCTAAGTTCCTCAATTTATATCAATGAATTCTATGTACAATTGGTACATGCGACAGTACTAAGCCTTGAAAATTTACACATGCAAAATGCTAAAGTTATTTCCTTATCTGTGAGTTATATTTTCAAATTAAAATTATTTGTTTATATTTTGAATTTCTTTATACTTTTAATATTATATTTTTTTTTATATTTGTTGAAGAAATATTATTTAATGTTGTATATACCATTTATTTGAAGGTAACATCGAATAATAAATGAATTGAGTTGGTTAAAAACTACTAAAAGAAGCATTTAGATATTCTAACAACTTTATATGCAAGCCGTTAGATTAATATGGCTATCAGCTGAATATAGGGCCACGATATATAAAAAAGCTGCCTAATGTAATCTACAATTTTGCAAAAAAATAGAAAGACACTTGCTAAGTATTTTACAATTTAGGTACAAAATCTCTTGATAAAATAGAGTTTTTGATATTTGTCACTCGATTTGTTCATCTGTGCAAAACTGAAGACTAAATTCCATTCTGAACTACAAAAATATAAAAACGTCTTAATTCTTTGATAAAATATCTTAGTCCAAAACATTTTAAATAAATTATACCAGTCATTCCTGTGGGTATCACAAACAATTTAGTTCCATGTAATTTCCATTCATTCTTTCGTTTAATTCCGTATGACAACCGTTAAAAATTAATGAAATAATTTATACACACTTACATTGAATTATTATTTCGAACTCAAGGTTTTTTTTCTATAATCGGTTCAAATTAATGCTAGCACCACAATGAGCCTAGGATAATGAAAAAATTAATATACATGTAAAAATATTCATTGATTTGAATGTATTCGGAAATAATAATGAATATTTAATTTATATTATATAGGTACCTACTCTTGCATAATACGAAAATAAAATAAAATTGTAAAGCCTAAATGTTTATTAGGTATTGGTATTAGTATTGGCAATTAATATTAATAAATTCATTAAATAATTTGTAGGATATACCTTTAAGATAAGAAACGAATGGATATTTACTGCTTAAAGATAAGAATTACCATTGTAATAATGTAATTACGGATATTGTAATAAATAATGAAATAAAATATTATTTTTATTTTATTGTATTTTGTATTGTGCAAATTTATAAAAAAAAATAAACAACTTGAGTCTGTAATTCAACAAGTGTTCGAACAACTTCAAGGTTACTTACTAATTCCTATTTTTTGTAATTTTATTAAATTAATTAAACTGAACTACAAAACTAATGTTAGTTTATTAATTTAATTGGATAATTAAGTTAGATATTGTATTTCCCCCAATTGACCTTTACATTGTATTATTGAACTTTTATTGATTCGCTAAATTTAGTCATTTATTAAAAAATTAAAAAACTTTTACATCATTTTTGAATTAGAACCAGTGGAATATTAAAAAAAAAATTTTTCTAGTCTAAAAAATAATTTTGGAGAGAATGTCAGAATTCCTATGTTATCTCAAGCTCTAACCCCAACCTGTAATTTTAGGACACACCTCAAAACATAACAGACCTTAATATTCTTGGAATCGAGTTAAACAAAAAGTTGACCTAATCAAATCACATTTTCAGTATAGTTAAAGAAGCATCTAAATTCTAAAGTTTAAGTTTTCTGTTTCTCTGTAGAACGTACTTTCTGTACCTGAAACTTCTGTATATTAAAAATCCTTAAAATGTTCTATTTAAGCCAAAAATGGAGTACGAGGTACAGATTTGGAACTTCCAAATCTCGTTGGGATATCTCTATAAAGAGTAAAAACGAGCAATCTGTCTTATAAAATATGATCCTAGTGTTACCTTAATGCTCACTGTATTTAGCCATCGGGGCACTATATTGTCACTAATCCCGTTTTATAAGATATCTTGTCAGGACGAACACCTGTTCCAAAAAAATCAAACAATTGATGACTTCCATTAAAGTTTCCATCGTGAAATAAGGAGTGCAACAGATGCTCATCTCTACACTGTTGAATTAGTTTAATGACGAAAGACGGATTATTGAAATTCGTACGCGTACGTCGCGATTATAGAATTGGATACCATGTTATGTGTTTCGCAAAGTCGTAATATATATATGTACGATTCTTAAAAGCTTAAGAAGAATATGAACATTCATCTTCATGATATCCGTCAAAAGCTTCACCTATGTCTAAAATAATCCATAGTTCCCAAAGCTTACTCCCAATTTCGTAACCTCGTCCCGATCCTTTGAATGAAGCCATACATTCGTATTTAAAGTCAATTCCAAATTTGGTTTTAAAAAGGGGTGTTTTAAGTTCATTAAAGTCTAACCCTATTCAGATTCTGGATGGGGATGCTTTCTATCAATTCGCGTAAAAAATTTTTTTGCTTAAAATCGTGTTCTACAAAATTTTATTTAAAATTTTAAAAAAATATTTTTTATTTCTTAATATTTGAGATGGCGGGTGAAAATATATATATACATTCGTGTACGATATCTTTAATTCATTTGAAGAATTTTTTTTTTACTAAACATTTATTTAACCATTTTCATTT
Source organism: Dolichopus griseipennis (assembly GCA_963082915.1). Classification (NCBI taxonomy): domain Eukaryota; kingdom Metazoa; phylum Arthropoda; class Insecta; order Diptera; family Dolichopodidae; genus Dolichopus; species Dolichopus griseipennis. The sequence continues at coordinate 143,773,020 of OY720442.1, read as the reverse complement.
CTTTTTTGAGTGTCATAACCATTTGCTATTCATTGTTATTTATAAGCTTTAGGTGTTGTCTTTATTGTTGTCTCATTTTCATATTTTTTTTTATTTTATTCTTTGGTTTAAATTTGTTGACACTTCAAAAAAAAATGTTTGTCTATTAATTTTTTTTGTTTCTTTTTATCTTTTGTTCCAATATATTGCACCATATGGACAGCCACTAATATTTACAACACTCGAAAGTATTATTTGAAGCAAATTTGTTGAAGAAAAAGTTCATAATCTGTCTAGCTAATTTTTTCGTCAATCAGTCTACCATCAGAACTGTAAAATTTGATTTTAAATAAAATGATTGGAAAAATTGGGTAAAATTTTTGAAAATTAAAATTAGTGTTAAGTTTAGAACAATTTGCTTTTTCCTTATTATCCCCCTAAATAACCTAAGGCTTCCACATTTCCCCTCCATTCATCTCTCTTTTTCGCTTGTCTTTCAGCTCCCTTCCATGTTTTCCCTGATAGGTCATCGTCTCGTAGTAAAGTTTTCCCTCAAGTTATTTTTGGTCTGTTCACATTGCTACTTCAAAGGGAGTTTTACCTAGAATTGGATGCTATCTTCTTTCACTTGCTTTTTAAACTTTGACCCATATTGGCTCTAGCTACCAGTAAATGGTTATTCATTAGAATTTGACTTAAAATTCTCAGGCATTTATTCACAATTACTTGTAGTTTCTCGCATTAGGCCGAATTACTGTGTTTCTCGCCTAAGGCCAAAATTTACTTGTTTTTAGATCGAATATTAAAGATCCATGCTTATTTTTTAAAGAAAGTAGTTTCATTTTAGAGGCTTAAACTTTGAAAACTTTTATAATTCATTATATTAATATTTTTAATAAAATTGTACTTTTACACATCCCTGAATTTACAAGCATTATATTTTTTTAAATAAACCAATTACTTCTTCAGTTTTTCTTTTTGTATTCTTTCATTTTAACAATGACCTTACATCAGACCAGAAGATGAAGATGAAGATTTGAAGAAGATACAGCAAACGAAGATTTGAATCATTGCAGCAAATTTTTAAAATTCTTAACAAAAGATCATTATATTCTTGCACACAACAGAATAATAGATTTGAAACACAAAATGACAAAAGCTCATAATAAGAAAAAAAAGAATTTAAGAAAAAAAACATTAGAATATAAAAATTTATCTTATAAATATAAAAGAGTACACAATGTAGCACATGTGCTACACATTGAATGCATTGCAAAAAAAAAAAAAAAGAAAAGTTTAATTTTAAAGATTTACACGCTTGAATATAACATGTTTTGTAGAAAATGTTTATGTTCATTATTTGATATTTTTTTTTTTTATTTTGTGCAAAGCATGAGAGTAATTTTGTAATCTAAAAAAAATGGAAATGGAATGGGTTAATAATGATTTAGAAAGTTTAGGTAAATACAATACAAAGCAATATGAATTCTTGTGTGCTAGTTTAACGTCTTAAACTTCTGAAGGTTAAATGACTTACTCAATTTTAATTCTGAAGGTGTGCTTTAAAATAAAATTTCATTTTTAATAAAATTATTTAACAACCAACAAATTCTCAGAATAGAAAACTAAAATCTATTGAAATACGTTTTCTTTAGATCTTGGAAAATATTGTATTCTAAACTTTAATAGTTGAACAAATTTATAAATTCATATAGAATTTAATATAGTTTTTAGAATATTAAAATTATTGAAAATATTATTGAACATGTAATAAAAAAAGTAAAGGGTTAAAAAAACGCATTTCGAAAATTAAATAAGGTTCATACATATACATAATTACATATAAACAATTATACAAAAATTAATTAATAAGGAGGTCCTTTGTTAATTATAACATGTAAAATTATAATATTGGAGCTTAAATCGTTGTACATTAATCCAAAACATTTTGGACAAGCTGTTACTTGAATACAAGTCTTCAAAATTTGTAAATTCCCAATTTTTAACGCGTTGCAGCTCTTCAACCGGCGGTAAGCACACATATATTTTCTTTAATAACTTATAATTATTTTTCAAATTATCAAATTTTTAACCTTAATCCGTTTGGAAGATATAAGTAGCCAAAAATTTTACAAACAATAGTAAATTATATTATCATATTTTATAAGCAGACCTGTAAAATTGTACAAGTATCTGTACAATAATTTTTACAATAAATTTGTAATCATTACTTGCTAATTACAACTAAAAGATTTTTGAAATGATATTTGAGAATTCAATTATCAGTGAAGAGAATTAAGTTTGGAAATTAAGTTTAAAAAAGTAATTAAATTTGGATTTCAATAGTTTTTGAAATTTAATTACTTTTGTAATTATTTTTAATACTTAAATTATTTATGTACTTTATTTTTGATAATTTTTCACTTTACAATAATTAAATACCAGATAATACTAAATATATATAAAAGAAATATGAATAACATATGTGATTGATTTTATAAAGTAATTTTAAAGTAACGAATTATCAAAAATAATTATAAAAGTAATTGAAGCATCAAAAATAATTACAAAAGTAATTTAAATTTCAAAAATAGTTACAAGTAATTGAAATAAAAATCTTGGAATTATCAAAAAATACTTAACTCTTTTCAGTAATTAGTGATTAAGTTTTCAAAGTATCATTACAAAAATATTTAGTAATGATAATTAGGAAGTAATGATTATCAGGTAATGGTATTTACTTTTGTAATTAATTTTAATACTTAAATTATTTATGTACTTTATTTTTGATAATTTTTTACTTTACAATAATTAAATACCAGATAATACTAAATATATATAAGAAATATGAATAACCTATGTGATTTATTTTATAAAGTAATTTTAAAGTAACGAATTATTAAAAACAATTATAAAAGTAATTGAAGCATCAAAAATAATTACAAAAGTAATTTAAATTTTAAAAATAGTTACAAGTAATTGAAATCAAAATCTTGGAATTATCAAGTAAATACTTAACTGTTTTTAGTAATTAGTGATTAAATTTTCAAAGTGTCATTACAAAAATATTTAGTAATGATAATTAGGAAGTAATGATTATCAGGTAATGGTATTTATCATAGTGCCTAATAACAGTTTAAACACGGAGCTGCTTCAAACTTTGGGGTGCATCTATTACGGGTGCTTTACACAAAAAGGGTTGTTTGAAAAGCTGTTGCAAACATCCTTTCAACCAAACAAACCGATGAAAAGAGATTAATAGGTACATTTTTTTTAATTTTATCTTAGAAATTTGCTAAAAATTACCTGCATTCAGAAATTTTAAATTAACATCAAATTAAGTCATGTATTAAAGCTTTTACATCCATCAATCATACAAAGTACTTACACATTATCATCTAATGACTTTTAAGGCTCAATTACAATACAATTTTTTTAATAAAATTTTCTCCTACACATATTGTCCTTAATTTTTCTTAGAAAATTTGAATTGAATTAAAATTATTGCAGGTTCATTATATCTTATTACAAATAAATTTTATATATATTTTTTTAAAATTCATTGTATTTTATATAATATTTTCTTCAATTTCTTTAACCGACTAGACACATAATCTAAGAATTATTTATATTCATTGAATAACATTAATTTTTATTTTATTTTTTTTTTAATTTTTGATAGATTTTACGCATATATCAATTACCATATCATTTATGTATGCATTTTAATTTTTTCCACCTGAATGCCATATAAAGAATTGTGAATACTGCACCCTCATACCAATTAAATGCCTTTTGTGTAATTACAATGCAAAATATTTAACAAAAAACTGTCATGAACATACATACAATAATGTTTGACAGATAATACAGAGAGCAACTCAATCAATATGAGAATAAAAGATCATCATTCATTCAACCATTTTCACATCTGTTTTGTATATATTTATCCATACTATAATAAAAAAGATAACAGGTTGATAGGTTTCATTTTTAAATTAAGAAATATAATTATTCTATACATCAAAAATCAATTTGATAAAAAAAAAAAATGGGCTCATTGAACTTTAAAAAAATTGTAGTAATGTCAAAAACATTTTCATTGTGAACAACCGATTAAGTCAAGGTATTTTATAGTACCTAGTACCAACGTAATGCTATTTCTCTCACCCACTTTCAAATATTTAATCGTAGAAAAATCACCAAAGTGTATTCAAAAGATAGAAAGAAAATTAAATATGTGTGAATGAATACTAAAAGAAGGATGCTGTGTTTGCTGTGGGATGAGAATAAAAATCTGAATTCTGAACAATGAAGAAAATTACATGCAAATTAAATCATTCAAAAGAAGAAGTAAATGTCAATCAGACAAAATATTATTTTTTTGTTTTTTTTTTTTGATTTTTTTAATAAAAAAAATAAACTTTAGAATAAAATAATATAAATTTAAATTTAAAAGGGATTTTTGTTGTTGTATGCTTTTCAACTTGATTATTATTGTTATGATTTTTTATTTTTTTTTTTGTTTGGTTGCGTTTAACTTTAAATTGAAGCATATCTGAATAATTTTTAATTTAAGTTGTTTATATATTTTTTTTTATTTGACTTTTTAACTTTTGATTTTATTATTTGGTTTCGTATGTTGGTTATTTTCCAAAATTAAAATATAAATTTGAATAACAGAATATATTTAAGCATACACCAACACACAAAAAGATTGTGAAAAAAAACTATAAATTATGATGTATTTTCTTTTTTAAATTATTGTTAGAAGAGTCTTTTAGTGGATTTTATAGTGGAATAGCAGCAGTTGTTTTGTATGTAATTTGTATGTTATATGGTTTATATGACCAATGGCGTAGTGGTAAAGACGCGCCTTTCATGTGGAAGGTCTCGGGTTCAAACCCCGGTCAGATCATATCTAACAAAAAAAATATCGTAAAATTGCATAATTATATCGTAATATAAAACAAAATTTAATAAAAATATATAAATAATTCTTGTGTAAAATTATAGATGGCACACAAAGTTAACATTTGTGCATGTGAATGCCCTATACACCTTAAAGGAGTGGAAAAGGAATAACAAAAAAAATGGTTTATACTATCATGGCTTTACAAATACTCTTTTACAACAATAAAACTATTCAACTAGTTAAAATAATATGTTACACAAACCTTAATAAAGCCAACGCTTGTATATGGTGCAATATGGTACAACATTAGCGCAAGCTTAAAGGAAACATTAGGAAAATTCGAAAGAAAATGTATAAGAGTTTGTATAATAAGTGTAGAACTAATAAAAACAGAAAGTTCAAGTTTGACTAAAAGAATTTTTACTCCAATAAATACTTTTACAAGGAAAAGCACAAAATACTCCATAAAATTGTTTGATATCACATACATTTTACCACAATACGGAGTGTATGAGAAAGACTTTGCTCACCTACTTTATAACCTTTGAGCATTTCATTTTTTTCGACAAAAATAAATATATTCAAGCCAAAAATCATGCCCCCCTATTTTATCACTATGACAGATGAGCTACATATAAGGTCAAAGAATATAAACTGCGCAAATAAAATGAAGAGTATTTGAAATACTACATGTACATACCGGACAATGGATCAATTATTAAAAAGAGATCAGTGGTGGTAGGAAAACCACTTTAATCATCAGCAAGTATTTTTAACGTTTTTTAAGTTAGGCTTAATTAGCTTAAGTTTTTCTTCAAAAAAATCCGAAACTTTTTGGTTTTTTAATTTGCTAAAACTGTTTTCCAAAATCAAATATTAAAATTTTAAAATTTTACAATTTCAATGATAATCTGAAATACTATGATATTATTATGGATGTAAAAATCAAATATAACAATTGTATTAATAGTTTTAATGTAAAAAATAGGATTTATCCTTTAAATATGCAATTCATTTCTAATTAGAATTAAAAAAATCTATTTCTCCTATAAATATGCAATTTATTTATAATTATATATAAGGATGTCTCGTCAAAAAACCATTTTACTATTATAAAACTAGTAGAAATGGTACTGAGGCTCTTTTAAAGAGCTTTAAGTGTTCATTTAACTAAAAAATAAATAAATATTAAATTTTATAAATATATGAGCAGACTTCAAAATCTTTAATAAATTTATTAAAAAATTAAATGTAAATAAATTCAATTTCTTTTATTGTTTATTATTATTATAAATCAAAATAGAAGTTTCTAAATGGAAAAATTCTAAAATTAAGATGATTGTTCTTTTTTTTATATTAAATCATAAGAAATCAGAATTTAAATAATCCAGGAATTTATTAAAGATTTATATGTTTAAGTGTAAATAAACATTTAATATTTATAAAAAGATTGGGGATCTTTTGTTGGTTATGACTATAAATGATAATCAGTTTAAATATTAAAATTTATCATTTTATAAATTGATAAGATACAAATTTATATTTATGTAAGTTTGAAAAATATTGCTTTAGAAAAATAAATTGTAATGTTATAAATTTAAATTATATAATCAAATAATTTAAACAAATTCTTCTGAATTCAAAAATTTATTTTCTTATTTATACAAAAGTCAGAATTTATTAACAATTTATCAAAAAGTGACCTTCTAATATTAAAAGATACTAGAAAATATTCTGTTCCCTTTTAAAATCTAAAAAATTTTTTTAGAAATTTTATTTATTTTAAATTATGCACAGTCATGCATTGTTATAATTTCTTAAAATATTGTACTATAAATTTTCCTTCTATTTTGTAAGGCAATCCTTTTAGCAGCGCTCTTTGTCATAATAGACTTGCTCTCAGAAAAAAAAAAAAAACAGGAGATTTTTGTAGTTGTAACATTATTTGTAGGTTAATTGGGAATAATTACTTTGGTGTAATACATATAGAGCAGAAGTCAGTTTTATTACCAGTATCAAGGTATTAAAATGGAACTAAAATACTGTGTTAAATACTATTACTTGGTAATCATTACTTCCTAATTATAAATATAAAGATTTAAGTATTTACTTGATAATTCCTATAATGTAATTAAATTCGAATTAAATTACTTTTGAAGTTATTTTTGATTCTGAAAAAAAACTAATTACTTAACAAATAATTAAATATCAAAAAATACTAATTTATGATAAGAATTATAAGTATTTTTAGATAAATATAAAAATATGATTTAAATTGATTGGTTTATTTAGTTTATTCTTAAATTAGGTACTTGATTTTTCAAAAAATCTTATAATCTTTATTATAATTAAGTATTTTTGGTATTAAAAATTAAAAAAATTAGAAAATTTATTTTAGTATCAAAAATAATTAAAAAAGTAATTAATTTTCAAAAATAATTAGAAAAGTAATTAATTTTTAAATTTAATTATTTTCTTATTTCATTAATTTCTTTCTAAGTACTTAATTCTTTTTACCTGGTAATTGAATTCTCAAAAAAATTGTACTTGAATTTTACAGTTATGTAATGCAGATTGTACTTCATAGAAATATTTGCATAATTTAATTGAATAATTAAAAGTTTATCAAAAATCTTCAAATTATAATCCAGTTCTAAATTAACACTTTTGACATCTTTGATTGTGATATGAATTTTAATCTACTTAAGATGCATAAAAGTCTATCCTAAACAAGAGATCTAACTAAATTTATATGTTATTAACCAAAGATATTATGATATTATACACATGTATGAGTAATGACACAAATGTTAAAACCAGTAAGTGTCATTAAGTATATGCTGTAACACATGTACCCTATAAATTATCAAATTTACCTTAAATATTTAATAATTTATACATAATATTTCGTCCTTGAATACATAAAAACAAAGCAATAAGAATAGCAAAATAAGAAAAGAAATAGAATAGGATACACTTATGTTATAAAAATCTCTCATGCAAAAATTTTACTAATAGCATGTAACATATTTTTTCTTCTGGAATTTCTTACTGAAATATGAATTAAAGATTTTGAGTTTTAAGATTATTATGATTAAATAAGATCTAAATCTTCATTAAAATTATTATAAATTTATAATAATTATATTAAAAATATTTTAATCAGAATTACAAAATTTTACATTATTTTTAATTGAAAGGAAATCTTAAAGTCCAGGAAAATCTTTTAATTATGAATATCTTAAGATACTCTCAAAATTCAAAAGAATTTTCCATGTTGTCCTGTAAAACTGACAATTAAAATACTATTTATCTCTATTTGCTTTATTAGAAACCATTGAATGACACAATTTTTCACAATTAATAATCATTCAATCAATCATAATTATGATTATCATTTAAACAATAAGTATATACTGGCAAGTCTGAATAATAATGAAGAATCATTTTAATATAGAAAAATATTTTGGATTTCTTTTGAATATTTCAAGGAAAATATTTTGTTTTCCCATGTTTGAGAAAAAATTCCATCCGGAAGTTAATTAATGAATTGGAGAATATGAAAAATGAATTTTAACTATTTACTTAAAAGAAAATAAATCAAGTAAAATATTATCTAAAGATATGAGATAAAAATACAATAAAAGTTTTAAGAGATTTTATAAAGAAAGATTTTCATATTCACATTTACTAATTGTGATGGATGATGTTTTATTTTTTTTTTTTGGTCTCTGGTTTTTCATGCATAATTAATCAACATGTTTCGTAAACATTTTTATTTTTTATTATCTAAAAATATCCTGTTTACTCCATTAACATTTTAAATAGATATTCACTTGTGTAAAACCACTAGATTATAATATATGGAATGTTTTATTATTTTATGTCGTCATTAAATTGTACTGCTTTTAAAAATTTTTATTGAATAAAATTTACATCTATTGAAGGATCGTGAAATTAAATCTAGTTAAGATGGTCTGATATTTAAAGTCAGTTTTGTTAAGGATCAATGGAAATGTTATTTGGGTTTTATTTCTTCAATTGATCAAGCCTTGAATTTTTGATATTACATAACTTTTCAGTACAGTAGAATCGGAGCACTTTAATTATTTTCATCCTTAAAAGTATATTCTTACTAAATCACTAGTTCTTTTTAAGCATCGCCGTATAATTATTGTATTATAAATACAACACCAGGGGTCTCTAAGTGCATCATGAGTTCCACCGGAGATAAGTGGTAGGCAAGTAGACATCAAAACCACGGTCTTATTGCAACAAATACTTATTACTAATCAAAAAATTTTATATTGTTAAATGAGTGTCTTATTAATGAAACTTCAAGGTATTAATGCAACAAAGATTTATAAAAAAGGTATTATTTGATAGGTAATAAGCTTCTGGTGCAAATAGGGTCCTGATCAAGAGGAATGAAACAATTAATTTTCTACAGCGAAACTTTTTAAATATTGAAAAAGAAGGCGATTGGTGCTAATATTTACGCTGTAGAATCACTTGTTATACACCTTCCATATCTGTCTCCATAACATCATCAAAATTTTTCCCTTTTTTCCTACAAATCTAATATTTTCCAAATCCCATTTAATTAACCGCGTTTCCTAATCTCAATTTAGGACCCAGCCCAGAGAAACTTCCTGCAGTTCGTCTGAGTGACTTTCGATGCATTCCACCTGCCTTTATAAATAAAAAATGTCAGGGTTCCGAAAAGAAATGCAGAAGTTTTCATATATAAAAATTTTTTTTAAATACTCCCTCGTGTGACTACACATAATTTGCAGATAATTATAAAATACCTCGATATAGAACTCTACAGAGTTAATTCAACTCTTTCATTCTTAGTTTCGTTAATTATAAATTACATCGATATAGAACTCTAAAGAACTAATTCAACTCTTCCACTCTTAGTTTCGTTAAAGATTCAAAGAAAAAATTAGAACGTCTTTAAAAGTTTTATTCCATTATTGAAATTTACAACAAATTGGGACTCTAACCAATTAATTCAAAAAAAAAAATAAAGAGCTAAATTATGTCCTTTGCATAACTTTTTAATTTATTTCCTTTTAACTTTAAATTTTTATACAGAATTTGACATTAAGTAATTTAATTTTCCGGCTAAAAATTTTTTATTTTTTTTTTATATATTTTTAAAATTATCATAAAATTAAGGAAAGACATTTTTTTTCAAAAATTGGTTGAGTTAAATATCGTGAGATAATAAAATTAAAAATATTTTGTTTTTTGAGTTTGTCTCTTATAAATTCTCTACTACCTATTTTTTATTATTATCCTTTTTTTTATTATCCTAATTTTCTTTTTTATTTTATTTTCCAATTTTATTACATACATTTTGTTTTTCGCTTGAAGAAGGAAATAATAAAATTTCAACAACTTGGGCAAGAAACTCATAAACCAAATTTCTATCATAGAATCTAAATTTAAAGATGATTCAAAAGAAGTCCAATTAAAAATGGGTGGAAATTAAAACCAAGGAAGTGAGAGCTAAGTAATGAATTAATGAAAAGGAAATAAGTGATGTATCTATAAAAAGTTTCTTTTGTTAATTTTATTGAGACTTACCTTGAAATTTTAACAATTTTTTTTTAGTATATTGGATATTTAATTACATTGTTAGTACTTTAAGGACCTTTTTCTGATCCTTATTAGGCTTCTAATGACATTCTAATTATAAATCAAGAATAGAATATAAAACGCATAAATGAAATAATTTAGGTATTTTACTATTTTTTTGTTAAAAATGTTTGAAGTTTCAGGCATTGCCTTGTATATTGATTTAACAGCCGAAATATTGAAAAATGTGAGTAAAAATAGGTAATACCCAATTTATGTGTAAAACATATGGAGATTGGGATGTTGTTGTTCAAAAGATATTAATACTGGTAAAGTTAAAAAAAAATTTATTTACCAACATGAAAGGTTTCTATTTAATGAATTAATATCTAGACCCACATTAAAAAATTAAAAAATTTTAAAATTATTATAAATTTATAATAATTATATTAAAAATATTTTAATCAAAATTACAAAATTTTACATTATTTTTAATTGAAAGGAAATCTTAAAGTCCAGAAAAATCTTTTAATTATGAATATCTTAAGATACTCTCAAAAAAAAAAAAAATAAAAATTGTTTCAAAAAATATTTTATCCCACACATGCTTCCAATTTAATTTTTGTTCGAAGACGCTTTTGACTTTATACAATTTTTATTAAAAAAATCTTATGATATAAGGTAATAGTTAATGTTATTGGCACGATTAAAAATTTTTTATTTCACATTTTTTTCAATTATCAAATCCATTCATAAAATTTTTGAGAAATTTATCATTTCAATCAGTTAAACTATAAATTGCCATAAAGTTTAAGCTTATTTCAAGCTTATTTTTAATATGAGACGTATTGTTGATTATTTCCTACTATATTAAAATAATTTCTATAAACATTAAAGTTTTTAAATAATTTTCTGATCTTAGAGCTACTTTTGTAGAGTGGTTCAATATTCTTAATACTAAATTCATATTTTGTATTTCTGTAGAAGTAAGATTAAGAGATTTCTCATTTAAAGTGTAGGCTTTCTTGATTAATCTACTTCATGCTGAGTTCAAAAAATGTTTTTAGAATTATAGATTTAATATTTTTACTTGAAAATTCCGGATAAAAGAAAGTTTCTTGAAGATCCTGTTTGTTTACGCAATTGTTTTAAATATTTTTAGTTAAATGCATTCTATCTACTATGAAAAAGGAAAATATATCTTTCATTTTCAATATCATTGTTTTGTTTATTATAACAAAAGAATATGTTAGCCATTTATTGACAAATTTACCTTACAATTCAAATAATAAATATAATAAAAATAATACATAATATAATATATATTTCGGAACTTTTATATGTACAAAACATATCAATTTGTTTTTATAGTTTTAGACGAACATAATACGAAATATTTTGTTCGAAAAAAAATTTTAATATACTGGCCTGAACAATATGCAAGGCAATGCTTCAGTCATAAATTTAATATATTAATTTTTGACCTTAAGCTCCAGCAAAAATGGAACTCAATAAAAGTAGCAGTAATTTTGATATTACAATCATAATGAAGGTGTAAAATATTTCCATTAAATGAGTAATTTCCAAAAATTTTTCCACATTCAAGGCAAAAATTAGAATAAACTGATAATTTAATAATAATTATAAAATTAGAAGATATTTTTTGGGGAAATTCTAGGAATAATTCCTAACACTAAAGAAATTAATACATAAGAAAAAAAAAATTTGTGTTAAAAAAATTTCTTTTAAACTTCAAAATAAAATTTGTTTATTTTTATACTTTTTCAAGAATTTTTTTTAGTATTTTGGAGAAGCCATAGAAAAATTGAAAATCAAAAGAAATGAAGAATTTCAATGATGTTTTAGATTTAATAAACTTATAAAAACATTACAGGGGTTTTAATATCTTCTTTATTATATTATAGTTAATTACAATGAAAATGTCCATATAAAATACATTAAGATTTATAATTAAAAAAAAGGAAGTTTGTTATTAAATAAGTATTACGTACATATATAATTATTTTTATATATAAAATATTATATATATTAATAGTTATATATATGCATATACCAACGATGTTAATTAATTTTGGATCCAGTTGAATTACAGCATTTATATACTTTAAATCCATTGTAATAAATTTTTTATCTTAAGTAACTTTTAATATAAGTTAATTAAAAAAGTTTAATTTTTTTTTTTTTTGGTATATAATAAAATATATAATATACAAGTATATATAAAATATATAATTTCAAATATTCATAGTATACTATATTATATAGTATATTGATCTATATATCTATAGATATATTGTGAAATTGAAGACAAGAGTCTATAATAAAGTCTAGTCAAAAGTTTTATCTATTCGTCTACTTTTAAACTTTTCTATCAAACTATGATTAAAAGTTTGAAAAATATATTAAAATTTGTGAAATATTTAATAATAAATTCTTAAGATAACTACAAAATTTTTTTTGATATTGATTTATTGAGAAAATTTCAACATGAAGAGATATGTAAACTTTTCTTGTAATATTATTTAACATTTCAATTAGGATGTTTTGAAATAACATATTCTATATTCCAGTGACGTAACATAGCTTTTATGATTGCACACTTAATTCAGTGGCGTAACGTAGCTTTTATGATTGCACACCATATCACGGAAAATTAAAAAACATGAATAATTAATTAATAATTCTAATTAATTAAATTTGAAAAAAGGAATAAACTAAAAAACTAAAAAATTATGTATTAAACCATGTACAGCAATTTTTAAATCCTATCATCTAAAACCTAGGACCTATTTATTTTATTCTAAAGTATTCTATGTCTGAATATGTATTAAATTATGGTACGAATATCAAATACCAATATAAATTATACTACCAAAACCAGTCCATTACTAAAGTAATGAATTATAATTAAATTTATGAATAAACGTACCCAAGAACGTAATGCAGATTGTCCTATATGTTCGCATAAATATGTGTTTCTTAATTTTGAGCCAGCCATTTTGGAAAATTTTGTTATATTAGTTTTTAATATAAAGTTGTATGGTGCTATTGTGATTAGCAACACTTTTTAGTTGAGTTGTTTATAACACAACACAACCTAATAAACAACACAACCAAATGTTGTGTGAATAACAACTTTAGCTGTTGTAAAGAGGTTGTATGTCATAAAAGTAATGCCATCGGCATGTTGTAAGTTTAGTTATAAAAATTTGTTTTGAAATGTCAAATTTATATGTTGGAATTAATTATTTACCTTTAAACGAAATTAATTTTTCAAACTGTTTTGAATTGGTAACTTTTATTTTATTTATAAATATAAAAATAAAATAAAAATATTTTTAACAAAAAATTTTATTTAAAATGTATATAGAAGAGGTTTTTTCTTTTCCAAAATTTTTTATTGATATTTTATTCACTTTAAAAAAAAGCGTACTGAGTAACGGAGTAAATATAAAATAAAAATGATTTTTTTTTAAAAAGAAAAATCCTTTTTTGAGTCACATTTACTAGACAAGGACAAACAAATTTTTATTAGCTACTTTCTCTCTTTTACAATTCTAAAATTAAGTACCTACTCTTATATATTTAACTTAAAGACAACTGGTCTGAACGTGTTGTCACTTTTGAGTTGTCTTAAACAACATAATTGTAAGTGTTGACATTGACAATAACTATATTTTAACACAACTCAACTTAAAAAATATATTGTCTAATTTTGAGAGATAATTAAGTTGTGTTGTCAATCGTAATAGAGAATCAAAACAAAGTTGTTAATGGCAACCTCTTTTTAAGTTGTGTTGTAAATCACAATAGCACCCGTAATTATAAAAACCGCACACCACTGCTATATTTTCATTTACTATTTGTGTACCCTTCATATTTCCAATTTTAATAGTTTTTAACCTACTTTTACCTCATCTTAAGATATGAAAAAACATCTTAAACTTTAAACTTACTTTATTTTTTGAAAAATAAATTTAACTAAAAAATTGAAATAAACAACTAAATAAAAAAAATTGTTTTATTTTTTAAAACAAATAAAATCTAATAATAAAAAAAAATGTAATAACATTAAATTTACACGAAAATATATTGTCTGGTAGTTACATGGATTCAAAGAAATTTTGGTGCCAAAAAAACTCTGAAATAAATAGATGGTATTATGGATATTACATTGTTAAATATAATAATAAAAAGTATTATTATCGCGATTATTACTACTGGTATATAGAAGTAAATGTTATAGCTCTGAACGATTTACGAACTTTTCATACAAGAATAATAAAAAAAAAAATGATAATAACATTTGAATAAACATTGTAATACAATTCTAAGTTAAAAATTATGATAAGTTGGTTTGTGTATGTTGAGATTTTACATAAATATATATAAAAATTTATCTATTTGCATAAGCTGTTTTAACATTTGTAAGTTACTTGTTTAATATTGTTAATAAAAGTAATAAATGAATATATTATTTGGTATGTTTTTCATTGTATAGGTATGTTAGTAAGTGTATATTAAGCTCTAACACTGTATTATTTAAATTTGTAAATATTTCATTTATTTTAAAATTTATCGAAAATTGCCTAAATGTAAGGTTAACAGGACCGCCTGTACTCTTGGGTGCATGTTGGACCAATTGGGAAGGTACTAGGCCTTGTTTCGGTTTGATGCTGATAAATTGTATATGCAATCATTAGGTAAAATAGATCTAAGCTTTATCCCTTAAATAATACCTCAGATAAATTATTTATAGAAGCCTAATGACGAATAGTGATTGATCCAAGCTGAAAACTAGGTAAAAAAGTTTTTCCACCTTAGCTTGGATTCGAACCCAAGTCTTTCGAATAAGAAGTCATTAATAACTTAACACACTTAAAAAAGTGCTAATACTTATTAATTATATAATTCTTTAAAAACGTTATTTTTGTATCTGTGAGTTATATTTTCCAATTAAATTATATGTTTGCATTATTTTATTATTGAAATAAAAGAAACCTAGCATTCTCTGTTTTGGTATTTATTTAAACACAATCACAAATAGTAGCGGATCCAAACTGAAAACCATATAAAAATATTTATTTCACTTTAGCTAGGATTCGAACCGTAATCTTTTGGAGACCAGGGAATGTCTCTAACCAAAGTGTTACTTGGGCAAAGTTCAATTATAACTTAGAAAATTTTCAAAATGCAATAATTATGTATTTTTCTCATTTGTAGATTAAATTTTTCTTGTGAATCTGAAATTTAAAACGTTTTTTGGAAATTTAAAATTTTTTAATAAAAGTTACTTAAAATGAATTTAAAAGTTATTTGTACTAAATATTATTAGAATACAAAGTAAACTAAGTATCTTTTAATATTTACAAAAAATAAATTAAAATATTTGTTTTAGTTTTGCATTTAGATTCATTAACTAGAGCACTGATGTTTGACAGTTATTATAATTTTAATTAAATTTAGTTTATTTTATAGTAAGTATAAATTTCTTCCATAAAATATTTGTTTTTTTTTTAAAATTATGTAATTTGTCTTTAGAATTTTATATTTTTAAGACGAATTTCTGAATAAATTTTACCACCCAAACTAATTAAAAACGAGGAAGAGTGTAGTAGAGTAGACTGTGTCAACTCTGGGATACCCGTATGACCGTTACATAAACATTATATCATTATTATTATAAACATTAATTACTTTTGGCAAAATTTCAAACATACCAGCTTTATTAGGTGAAATATAATGCTCATATAAAAGAAGGAGTTGTATGGCAGCTACTCGAACTCTTTGCAGTAGACCAACCAAATTTTGCAGTAACTTTGGCCATTACACTAAACTATTTTTGGCAAAATTTCAGACACCCAGCTTTAATGGGTATAGAGTAATGCTCATATAAAAGAAGGAGTTGTATGGCAGCTACTCGAACTCACTGCAACAGACCAACCAAATTTTGCAGAAACTTTGGTCATAAAACTAAACTACTTTTGCCAAAATTTCAGACACGTAGCTGTAATAGGTACAGAGAAATACTCATATAAAATAAGAAGTTGTATGGCAGCCACCCGAACCCATGGACCAAAATGGCTGGATTTAAATAGCGATGACGGCTATTGCAAAAAAACGAATTTGCGAAAATTTCAAGATCCTAGCTCCTTTAGTATTTGAGTTATCGTGCGGACGGACGGACGGACAGACGGACAGACGGACGGACGGACGGACGGACGGACATACATAGCTAAATCGATTTTTTTTCGATTCTGATCCGATCCATACACTTGAGTCTATATCTACCCCCCCTCCTTCTCTGCGTCACAAACGTAATGGCAAATTTATTATACCCTTTGACTATATAGTCATACGGGTATAATGAATATTATTAAGGTTCGGGTATAATTGATTAATTAAGTAAAATTGTCTATTCATTAAATGGTAGAAGTGTATTCCTTATTTGTGTATGTTTTATACAAAAAAACGTTTTTAGATATTTATCATATTTTAATTTTATTTATAAGTCAGCTAATATTTATTATTCAAAATTTTATTTTATTAGCAAAAAAAAAATTTGCAAAATTATTTAATTGTCTCATTATATCATTCTGTATTTTTTATAATTAGTTTTTATTTTCTTCAAATGTACTTAATTATAAGGAATTAAAAATAATTTTATTAATTTACCCTATTAAATTTCTTTTCAAACAAATTAGAAGTTATTTGTTTTCATTTTAACTAGAAAAAATTTTACAATTTTACATATTTTAAGGCGTTTTTAACATATTTTTAGGCGCATTTAACATTTTTTTAGACGACTGCTTAAAAATATATAAAAAGTAAAAAATTGGAAACAAAGTTATTTTAAAATATAAATTACTTAAAAAAGGGACATTTTGGGAACAATAAACCAATCAAGGTCTTTTAATTTAGAGAATTTTTTGGAGGTAAGTTTCTTTTAAAATTTCTTTTGGTAACTTTCCAAACTTCATTCAAAGCAAAAAGGTATGCAATGAAAAAAAAGATTTTGGGTTAGTGAGATTTTAAATGACTTTTTAATTACAATTTTTATTGTCCTATATTCAATGTCAATTGAAAAACAAAAACAAAATTTTTAATTTCGTCCTTGTAATTCAAATAGGTTAGGTCTCCTTCAAATTTATCCAATTAAAGTTTTATTTCTAAAATAATTAATTATTTAAATTAAAGGTAAAAGGTTTATTTTAAATAACAATAGAAAATTATATTAATTTTATCAAATGAAATATTTAATTATATTTAAAATTTTTGTTTTTTAAAAATTGCGTAACTATTTAATTAAAATTTATATATTTTGAAGAAACCATACTTAATGCAAGAAAAAAAAGGTTTTCCACCAATTTTTTAATAAAGTTGTCATTTGTAATAATATTCTTTCATTTTTATTTTACTCTGAAAGCATTATATATATTATATATATAGTGTTTAACCATTTTTGCAATTTTCATTGTAGAAAAACCCCAACTGAAATTCCCAAATACGGTCATTTTAATAATTACTTATGTGACATTAATGATTATTAATTGCTATTGCATATATCTATAGAATTGAAGATAATATAATTAATTATATTAATTAATATAATAATATGTTGGTAGTAATAATGCAAAATTCCGTGAAATTAGTACCATTTTCGAAAATGAACTGTAAAATTTTAAAAATTCGAAATTCTTGCTTTAAATAATGGATTTTGTTTTTTTATATTATTTAATTTATTTAAACAAACTGCAAGTTATAATTTAAATAAATTTCGGGAAGGACATTTTCTCCTTTTAATAGTTACTAATTTTTAAATTCGGTGAAAATAAGTACGTGTATGTAGATATATACTTTTATCTAGGATACTTATTATACAGGTACAAGGCAAGTACAAGGTAGGGTCTTTTATTTAAATATATGTAAAGAACTTGCTTTCAATACAACACCTTTATTTTCACTAAATATGTTCTTTAATTCAATTACTTAAAGCACAAAATAAAAAAATAAAAAAATAAAATAAATATTTTATAAAAAATAATAGAAAAAAAATGTTTTATATAATTAAAATAAAAATATAAACCCATGTAATAAAAATTAAGTTTATAACATACATAGTTTAAATACAAAGATATTAAAACAAAACAAAACATTATCCAAGGTAAGTGAATAAGGTTAAAAATTGTTATGTCCTTCGTAAATTAACTTTGAACACATAAAAAAAAAACAAACAAATAAAATAAAAAAGAATCTTTTTTTTAATATATACTTTTATTAAAGTAGTACTGGCCCCCTAAAATGTAGAAAATAAAAAATTTAAGGTAGATCTTGGGAATTTGTTACTGTGTTAATATAAAAGTAAATTGCTGGTATAAGAAACAGTTCTTTTAATGTTTGAAAACTTGTAAGCTTAAAATGTTGAAAATTTTCATTAACCAAAAATTGATGGTAGATCTTTTGCATTTAAAAGTGTTTTAGTATAGAAGTAAATTGCTGGTATAAGAAACAGTTCTTTTAATAGTCCTAATCCACCAATTTACTTTTATATTACACTTACACTTTTAAATGCAAAAGATCTACCATCAATTTTTGGTTAATGAAAATATTAAATATTTTAAGCTTAAAAGTTTTCAATCATTAATAGAACTGTTTCTTATACCAGCAATTTACTTTTATATTAACACAGTAACAAATTCCCAAGATCTACCTTCAATTTTTTATTTTCTACATTTTAGGGGGCCAGTACTACTTTAATAAAAGTATATATTGAAAAAAAGATTTTTTTTTTATTTTATTTATTCACTAACTGACACAATGAAAAATAAAGCCATAGGCACAGGCAAGTTCATTTAAAAGTATATAAAAATAGATAATCTTTTATTTAACATATAATGGTACAACATTAAAATTTTGTGTAACTCAAACTAATATTTTTTGTTATATACTAATATTTATATTTTATTTAAACATCCCATATTCTTTTTTTTTTAATTGTTTTTTTTTGCCTTTGGGGTGGGTGACTTAAGTTTTAACATTTCTTTTTAAATTGTATGTTAGTTGAATTTTGAAAGATAAGTGAGAATGAAAATGTTGTGATACTCTGTTACATGGTGTAACATTTATAAATCAACTTATTTTACAGTGCACTTTTGCAAACTAAATTTAAAAGATGAAATGACATATCTTAAAGTAGGTATCAAAAGTTGTATATGCTAAATTTTCTAGAATAATATTAAAATTCGTAATTTTTTTTTACTTATAAAAGTTATTCTATAAATACATTTTGAGTGAATTTGAAACAATTGTTTTAATGTAATTAGGTAAAAATGTTGCGAATGTGACTTTTGAAATTAGTTGACATACACTTTTACATACAAAATTGAAATTAGTTGACATACATGCTTTAAAAAGGTGAAAGAATATAGAGGTTTACAAGTGATATTATTAGTCCCTTAAATTTGTTTTATTAGTAACTTATTTTAATAATCTTTTATTTTTTACTTGTATATACTTAATAATTTAAATAATATATCAATTTAAGTTAATTTGTACAGCCTCCAGCTTGTAAAGCATTAAATGATCTGTTAACCTACACATTTGTACTTTTCAAAATTTAAATTAAATTATAAAATAAATTTAAATAAAAAACAAAATTAATTAATTTAATTTAACTATTCTTATTTAAATATTTGCAAAATGACGTCACTGACCAATTTCACAGAAAATATAATAAAATTAGTTTAACACTTTAAATACCCTAACATAAATAGTAAGAGTCGTCACTGATAATTATTATAAATATCCACTATCTTGAATGTTTTTAACAGTTTTTTTACGTCTTATTTTACCGTTGACGTTCCAATTCAAAAATAGGTTTTTTTTTTTTGAAATCTTAAAATATAAATAATAGAATTATATATTTTTAATTATAAAAACATACAGTAGTATTTTATTTTATTTTTATATAATTTTATTTTTAATAATAAAAAATTCATAAAAAATTTGAAACGTTATTATAACGGACTTTTTTTTTTTTTTGTTTCAATTGCGCACAAACACTTATTCAGTTTTAATTAATATTTTTATTTCTTTTGCTAAATATTCACTTATACATATATTTTATGAATATTTAATATATAATTTTTTTTATTTTCAATTTTATATTTAATTTTTTTTATTTTATAAAATTATTTTTTATTGTTTAAATTTTAATAGAGAATTTATTTAGTAACATTTACCGGATTTGATATATCAATTAACGAAGTTTTAATATTGTACTTAAATATTTAATATTTTTAACGCGTATTTTCAATATTTATAGATACAGTTATAGATTAATTAAACGCATAACAGTTCTTTTATACTTAAAAATACCGTTACTAAATCGATCCGTTAAAACCTTCACACTGTATCTAAACCCGACGACATTTGAACTAAAACTGAATATAATACAATAATTTTAGTAACCGTTATTTGAAATATTTTTATACAAAACTGTTATACATATGTATATATATATATGTATATAGAAAAATAATAAATAAAAACAATAAATAATTTTTTCAAATATGTCTTCTCGTTGCTTTATCATTAATTCCTTTGAATTGTATATTTTTCTAAGTATAAGAGTCTTTTAAATTGGACCATATACCAAAAAACAAAAAATAGAATAACGGTAAACATCTGATTTTGGTAAAAAAATTAATTTTGAGTTTGCGCATTTATTACCGTTATGTGCATTAATATAAACAATTTATTAAAAAAATTATTTTGATTTCTTTTTTTGTTTATAAACAAATACCATGCTGTCAAGCTGTACTTTTAACTGTTTAAATATTTAATTATATAACGGTTATTTTGTTTTTTGAAAATTTCATATTTATGTATTGGTTTTAGCTTTTTCGAAAAACTTTAAAGCTATTTTAATAATTAAGAGAGAATTGTTTTTTAAGCTTAAAGTTAAAAACAGTTAAAAGTTTGTTTCAATAAAGAGAAAAATATATTTTCAAAGTTTTTAAAAGCTTTAGGTATATACATATAAAATAAGCTTTTTCAATTTGGACGTTTTTGAATATTTGAATAATAATCTTTTGAAAACTTTTTTAACGTAAATTTAAACTGACAGTTTGTTTTTTAAATGGATGGAGCTTTATCATCAAGCTTTTAGAGTAAAGTTGTGGAATTTCTAAACCTTTTGAATTTCAGAAATAAGTTAAAGTTGAACTCGACCTAACTCAACTCTATTGTTGGAATTTTTGTATATATAATAACACGCACATTTTTACATATATTTAAGAACAAGATTGTAAATTACCTGTTGGTGACATAATCAATGTGTAACATCTGCTTTATGCTTGAAATATGGCAGAAGAATGTATTTTTGATTTTTCCTTTCCATTGTTAATGGTTTTTTTTTTTTTAATTTATGAAATAAAGGAATTTTATAACAGTACAGGAGTTATAAAATTGTAAAAAAAAAAAGGATAATAGCTTCAGTTTTTTTTTTTCAACTTTTTTTAGAGTAATAAAAAAATTCCATTAAAGTTTACTATTAAAAAAAAACAAAAAAAAAGAAGAATATAATTATGGTTGCTTTATAAAATCAAAAGGAAGTCATCAAGGTTATTTTTATAAAAAATATGTATGTTTATATGTAAATTTTTCGTAGTTAAATATTAAAAAAAAAAATTATTAAAACATAACTGTTGTTTTGTAATTTTGCTTTTTTTAAATACTAAATTATGCAGGTAGATAAAGATCATTAAGAAATTTATTTACCATATAAAAATGGTATGATGAATTTTTGAATTATTTTAAGTTTATTTTTAGATTCTTTTTTTACTTTTATTTGTATCTAAAGATATTATAGGATTTTTGGTTGTGGTTTTAAAAGATTTTAGATAATATTAAAGGCTTTAACAAATTATTTTAAATTTATGTTTAATATTATAATTATTTTTCAATACTATTTTAATTCTAATAAAATTGTTCTATAGATGAAATGAATTATAAAAATTATTTAAAAATAGAATTTTAATTTAAAAATAAAATATAATGCACCTATGTATAAAAAGTAAACCACAATTTTTTATTTATATAATTATTTTAAATAAATTAAAATTTAATTTTTTTTTTAATTTAAATAAATATGTAGATATTGATTGAATATACATATATTTAATAAAAGCAAATGAAATATTATTAATTATATAATTAAAATTAATGGTTTATAAATAAATTGATTAATTTTCAATTTTTTTATTTTATTTTTATTAATTATTTTATTAAATAAAAATTATTGAATTTTATGCCATCAGATAATTAGATAGAACGTTCAGTTAATCAGTTCATTCTAAATTTAGTTATTAAAGTTTAAATATTTAACTTTTAAATTCCTTAGTTCCTGTTATAAAACGTATTTTAAAATTACTGTAAAACGTGGGTACATGCAATATGGCCAAATGAAATAAAGCCAATTGACTTTATTTCATTATAATATTTGAAATAAAGCCAAAAAGAAGAGTTTTTAAAATTTGGTCATATTTCAATATGAAAAATTGAAATAAAGCCAGTTTGATTTTGAATTGTTATTTTTCAGATATTTTGTGAAATTACATTTGCTATTGAAGAGCTGGGCTGAATGTTTTTTCCAGAATATTTGTGTATATGTGTACGTAAGATTCTGAATTGGAATGGATTTTAGAGTTGGATTCAAAGTCAGGGTATTCTCCTTTTACGGACTATTTTTATTTATATATATATATATATATATAGACTCGGATTCAAATCAGGATTGTAGATTTCCCAGAGTATTTATATATACGTGTATATGTGGAATTATGAATTAAGAGACATTTTAAAACTGAATTCAAAATCTGGGTATTCCCTTTTGCCAAAATTTTTATGTACTTAAAAATCCCTCCTGATTCAGAAAAAGCTTCAATACTAATTTTGATATATCTCATGTTTAAAATATTTTGGGCTGTATTTCTTTATAATTTTTGGTTTTATTTCTTTTTCAAAAATTTGTAAAAATGAAATAAATCCGAAAATTAAGAAATAATGATTTTGGTTTTATTTAAAATGTGATATTGAAATAAAGCCAAAATCGTGTAATTTGGCTTTTTTTCATTTCGCTTTATTGCATGTACCATAAAAGATAAAAGGTAACTTTTGCAATGGGAAATGTTAAACTTTTTAAATAATGTTGTACAATATTTTTTTTTTATTTAACAAAGTGGTATTCGATATAAATTTCAAAAAATTTTTGAATAAATTTTAAAGAAAAAAATTCCATTGAACACTCTGAAATCAGTTTTTTTTTTATAAAAAAGTTTTTTACCAAATTAATTATGGTTTATAAAAATAAAAAAGTTATCCATCATAAAAGTTAGTATTTAATAATATTCAAAACCAAATTTCACAAAATAAAGTTTTAAGTTTTACAAATTACGTAACTTTTCAGTGCAATTTTAAATAATGAAAAATTACTTATTTTTTCGAAACTATTAAATGGTAAAAATTATAAACATTTAAAAATTTTTAATCTCCTTAAAAAAATTTTAAATTTTTAAAATAAATAATTTTTCAAAAAAAATAATAATACAATATTATTAGGACCCCAATTATGAAACATTTTAATTGACATTGTACATGGAACAAAAATTTGTCAATTAACAAGGACAGATAAATTAAACTCATGTATTAAATGAAAATGTTCAATGTTTTTATTTAAAAAGTTTTTCAGTCTCTTTTAGTTTTTCGAATATGAAAGTAATTTTATTTGTACTAAAAAATAAAAGTCAAAAATAGGTCTGCGAAAAAAGTCCACATATGAAAAAAGTCTACAATTTTGGGTACGTTTTTTTATATGGAAAAAGTCCTCACAATACAATTTTGTCGACATTGCCGAATTTTTGGGCTTTCCAGCCTCCGCTATGTTAAATGCTACTATAGGGATAAAAAATCAAATGTTTTATATTTTTTGGAAAGAACGATATCTCTGCCTTTTACATTTTTTAATCTCTTCAAAAATTTTATAACGGAAACAAAATTTGGTACAAACTGGATCTAATTGACATATCTATATATATAAAAGCGAAAGTTTGTTTATTTATTTGTTTGTTTGTATGTAGCGAATAGACTCCTAAACTGCCCAGCCGATTTTCATGAAAATTTGTATATAGAGGTTTTTGGGTACGGAAAAAAATCGTGACCCAAAAATTTTGCCCTAACGGACCGCCAAGTTGGGCCTGTGGTGCAAGTATTTAAACTTGTTTGTTCTAAAATGAAAACGGTTTGAGCGATGGACTTCAAATTTTGTATACCTGATGCTCTATGAGAATTGAGTTGACACTATTAACAATTTTGGAATTTGTTAATCCATGTAGGGCCGACGGGTGGTCAAAAAAAATTTTGGGTCAAGAAAGTGTAGGTCCGTTAACCCATTTGTACACAGTGGCTTTTTATAGATTTTTGCGTTACTTAACTCTAAATTAGAAACGATTTGACCGGTTGACCTCAAATTTTATATGTGTGAAGCAACTTGAAAATGGAATTGAGTCTGTTAACAGTCGGTCCTACGATTGGTTAAAAAAATTTTTTGGAAGTAAATAACGTCAAATTTTGGAAAGTAGTTTGTACTGCTTTGAATTACAGAAAGTTTCAAAAATTACTAGAATAATCCTAGAAAAATCGTTTTAAAAAGATTGCTTTCATACATTTTAAAGTTTACATGTGAAAACCGTGTGTAATTTTTGTGTTAACTTTTTGCAGTAACATCAACTTTAATTAAACCTCCATTGAGAGGTGCAGTAACGCGCACCGGGTATTAGCTAGTACTCTATAAAAATAATTTTGAAGATTTTTTTTTATATGTGAAAAGTTCCTAAAACACATTTTTTAAAAAGTCCCAAAAATAAAATAAAAATTTTTCGTTTCGGAGCCTTATTATATACTTTTAAATTAACTTGCCTGTGTCTATGGGTTTATTTTTTATTCTTTCAGTTAGTGATATATTAATATTAGAAATCTGATCACAAATTTGTAAGATTTATATGGTGTAGTGGTTGGCAAAGTGTCTTCGGGTGTAGAAAAATTTGAGTTAGATAAAATTTTTTTTTTAACTTCAACAGAAATAATAAAAAAAAATTAAAATAAAATTAATTTTTTTGGATAGTTTCTTTAAAAATTTGTAACTTTAAAAACTAAAATAATTTATAATACTTCACTTTGATTATTTAAAATTTAAAGTTTTTTTTTGGAGCCAGTCCATACATTTTTGGAGCGAGGAGCGAACTAAACATTTTAGAATAGTTTAGAATATTTAAAGTAAAATTAGAGAATTTTAGTTTTCTAAATTTTCTACATTCTAGTTTTATAATGCCATCTTACTAATTTGTGTCTAATAGATGTTTAATGCCTTCTTACTAATTTGTGTCTAATAAATGTTTAATGCTTTCTTACTAATTTGTGTATGTATAATAGATGTTTTTTATAATTATTTAGTCTTTGGTTTTACATTATCAAAGTGAAGTATTTAAGCTTTTAAGATCTCTATCCCGCTCTAGAACTAACTGTTCTAAAAAAATCTTAAAAAATTAATTTAAATGTGACAAAGATTTTTAAATTATTTCAGAAAATAATATAAATTTTAATTAAATCGCGAAAATAAACCAAAAATTAAATATTAATACAATTAATATAAAATTATGCACATTTGATTTTAAATGACATAAAATTTTTATTTAATAAACTTTTTCTCAAAGTTGAAAGGTCTAAAAAAACCGCCAAGTAAAAAATTTAGTTATGATGAGCTCTATCAGAAAAAACCTATTCAGGCATTAATTATTTATTTAGGTTTTGAAAAAATTTAATAGTCTTTTGAAATATAATTTTATACTTCTCAATTTTTTTGAATTAATATTTTTTTTTCCAAATAGAAAGTTTTACTTTAAAAAATTATTAATTCAAAGTTTAGTATTAAAAAAAAACTGCTAACCACTAGTAAAAAAGTTTCTGTTCTATGGTTTTGTCAAAGGAAAAATTTGTAATTTCGAAAAAGGAAATAAAGTTTATAATTTGTTAAAATATTTTTTTAGTAGCACATTATTAGTTTTTTTTTATGTATAAATTATTAAATAAATCGTTTTATAACAGCATTTTAGATTTGAATTAACTTACAATAAAATACTAGAACTTAGCTACAAGGAAACGATTTAATTCGCCTCCCAGCTCTTGTATCGGAACATAAATTCACGCGATATCATTATATACAAATTATAGTTTAAGTTATAGTTATAGTAATATACAAATTCAACACTAGACAAAGGAATAAACATACCATTGCCTTGTGTATTATTTTAAGAGGCCGCAATATGAAAAAGTGTATAATGCTGATATTGTAACCCACTATAAAATCCGAATATTTTCAACAGCTACATTAATTATTTGTTAATTAATAGTCAACTTACGAACTGCGTTTGACTTCTCGCCATCAGCGAACAAGATCTCGGGTGCACCGCCGTAAAGGGGCTCTCCATAGCAGAATGACTAAGATTGTCTTGAAACTGAGTATGAAAATCCTTCTAATTATATTTTAAATGCCTTATTGTTGAAATTATGTCTTGGATTTTAGAATTGAGAATGAAATCAGTTTTTGCACTTTATCCCCACTATAAAATCCGAATATTTTCAACAGCTACATTAATTATTTGTTAATTAATAGTCAACTTACGAACTGCGTTTGAGCATATATTTTTTATTTTAAGTTGTATACATATTCGGGAAAAAGGAGAACGCTGAATCCGCTATCTTAACTTATAATTTCAAAAGCCTCATGGGACTTTTGATTCACTTCTTAGAAGAGAGAGAAGTCCCATCGATCCTCACAGTGGGAATTCAGAAATTTTATGGGACTTCTAACTCATTACAAGTTACTAGTGCCATTGGACTGCTCACACATCACCATTTAATTGTAATATTGATTTTTTGAAAATTTAATTCAAATTTACTAATAATCAAAATTCAAAATTTTGTTTAGTATATACATTAATATATTAATTAAATTCTATTAATTTTAACTTTAAATTAGTTTTAAATGTAACTTTAAACAATTCTGTAATTTACTTTGTACAAATTATGATCTATTGTGTTTTATATATATATAATATATATATATACATTTGTATCTATTGAAAATTTATTTTCATTTAAAGAACAAAGAAAATCTTTAAGTTAATATTAATTTAATATTTATTGATTTTATATAAAAGTTTATAATATGTATAGAAAAAAAAAAAAAAAAAAAAAAAAAAAAACAGGATACAACAATACAGGATATACAATATTTAATTAATAATTGATATTAAATAAGTGTTCAATATTATATTGTAAAAATGTTGTGATGTCATAACCAAACATTTTTTTTTCTTTATCTTTTATGACATGTTATACGGGAAGTATATAATCTGATAACTCCTCATGTTAATAACATTATTACATTCTTTTATTTATAAATATACTATATATGTGTCAATATATGTTATATATACTAAAGAATATTTACATATAAATAAATCCATGTACAACTTGTATAGTTGTATACCATAGTAAAACTGGATAAGAATAAATTCAAAAAAAAAAACTTGATTTTATTAAAATTTTAAAAAGAAAGATAAGTTGAACAATTGTGAATTCTCCTATAAAATATTTTTTTAATTCACAATGATTCGTTTTAAATTTCTCTCTAATTTTGAATAATAGAATAAATAGGTTTAGTTGAAATAATTTAAGATTTAAAAAGAGATTAAGCTGAAATAATAAGTGATTTAAAAATTGGTCTCGAAAACTTAATTTTCCCTAAAAACTCTAATAAAACTGGTTATCCTCCTCCGTCATAATTTAATGCAAATTTAAGAAATCTAAGTTGTATTTAAAACTTTCACAATTTGATAACGTCTAATTTAATTTAATTTTAAATTATCCAATAGATGTCTAATTAATTGAAGCAATAACCAAATATAATTAAGTTCCAAAATTCTGAGTATAGCGTTAATGCGGCTCAGTCATAAAATATTGAAATAATGAGAATGTTGATGCCCCTTTTAAGGAAGTTATTCGATATTCACAAGTTTAAGTCTAAGTTGTACTGTATAATACCTTAAAGTATTGTCTTTTAATATTCAAATGAATGTTACCAGGGTAAATCGGTTAAGATTAATGTTACTTATTTAAGTAATAATTTTTTGTAATTTAAATAAAATTTGTTACAAAACGGTAGGTATAAGGTGTTTTAGTGGAAAATTGAGTTTTAAAATAATTTTCCAAAACATTTCAAGCATTTATCAAATTTTTTATAAAATCAAAAGATCAAATTTTTTATAAAATCTTTAAATTAAAAATCTAAAACAAGGTTTGATCAAAGATCCCCTGTCTTGTCTTTTTTGCGCATTTACCGTTTGTTTTTACCTCCCATTTTTGATTTATAATGGATAAAAATCTTAGTTTCGACACCCTGTATTTATAATGATTTACTTTGTACTAATCTAATCTAATAATTTGTCTTTGTCTTTTTACCAATATTTATAATTTTAAATTTACTAATGTTATAACATATATTGTGGGACACCCTGTATTTATTATTAGACATTGATATGCCTTTTTACTTATCTTTATAATTTAATCATTTTTATAATTCCTTGTACGTTTAAAAAATATTAAAAGAAATTTTTATATGGTACTTATATACATACCCTGGTAGATACTCATATACATACCCATACACAAGCTAATATATTTATATGTTAAAACAAGATTATTAATTTTTCTATTACTTTCTTTCACATACACATATATATATATAATTTTATATTGAAAGTTTTACTTTGATCTGAAGTACCACCAAAAGAGAATTAAATTATTAGTAACTACAAGTATATAAAAAAAAAAATGAGATAATTTAATTTTTCTTCGATTATATTTTTATTGGATATCCTTAAAATTATTATTATTTTTTTTATTTTTATCACTGTATTTAAATTCTATACATATACCTATACATATATACAGACCACATATGACACATGAGTTTACAAAATAATTTATAACTGAAGATTGAAAGGGACTAAAAAAAAAAAAAAAAAAAATTTACCATGTAATAAAAAAAGAGACAAAAAATATGAAATAAAAAAATAAATAATTTTAGATGTCCTGTTGTTAAATCATGCCTGTTGTTTTTGTTGTTTTATTATTATTGTTATTATTATTAATTACAATATGAATATAAGGAACTTGGACAATAAATATCAAGGACAATTTAATAAAATTTAATTCAAATGTGAATTATCCTTTTATTTTTATTTATTTTATACAAAAAAAGAATTTCAGTACTTAATGTGAACTGATGTGTTTCTTACCATGAAGGTTTTTTTTTTTATTGTGAATCTTTTTGTCATTTTTTGTGCAACGTTTTGTCAAGTTTAAGAGTAACTTTAAAATGGATTTTTAGTTATAAATTACAATAAAAATACCAAAAAACATAAATAAAATTCAAGGATATTATAAAAATTATTTAAAAATTTAAAGAAAATACTCAAAATATTTTTAAAAAAGTTAAAATTAATCAATAAATGATACAAGTTTTAAAAATAATTAAGGGTCCTGAAAAAGGATAGATCTGAGTGTCACTTTCTTTAAAGAAGATCTGTATAATTAAAAAAAGCTGTTAACTTCAATATTTACGTTTATCCTTCGATAAATAGAAAATTTTTAATTTTTTAAGTTTTTAAAAGTGCTCGAGTAAGAGTAACTTTTGAAATTATTTCTGAGAAACCTTATGTTAATCCACAAAGTTTTTTTCTATCCTTGATTGTTCAGATTCTGGAAATTAAAATTGTGATTTGAATTAAAATTTCGTAATCTTCTCAGAATTTCCATGGATATGCAAAAGTCCTGTGAAATCAAAAGACATTTACACTTAATTTTATTTAAAGCCTTCGTAATTCAAAAAAGCTGTTTAAAGATATTTAAATATAAAATTGTATCCAAATTTTCAACACTACTTACTAAAAGATAATTTGGACAGGTAATCAAAGTTACAGGTGTCTAAAAATAGTGAATTTTTAGTTTTATACCTCTTACAAAACTTAACAAAATTTACAACACAAAACTTATAGCTCCTTAAAGGCACCCGACGCAAAAATTTTTCGAAAGTGACTCATACTAATTTCAAATATTCTTGTTACAACAACTAAAATATAGGTGCTTTCTAACTTAGTAAACTGCATACCTCTATGGCTGTAGATTCGTAACGTAGGTAGGTTGTTTGTACCTTGTACCAAAATTGGTTTAAATTCTAAATTTATTCATAATTAGGATTTCATTAATTTATTTCAAAATGTGCATTTTTTAAACTTTCTGGAAGAACAGACAGACTGGCAAACAGAATCTAAATATAAAGACAATTTTTTTAGAATTTTTTTCGAAAATATCCTTGAAAAGGAAAAGTATAAAATATAAAAAGAAACCACTAAACATAATTAAATAAAATTATTTAAGGTATCATTTAAGATTCCTTGTAATTAATAGTACTATCAATTATAAATGGGGTTTAATTAATTATACTTACTATAGCTTGTGATCTTTTGATTTTTCTTTTAATTTTTGGAATTAATTTTGGAATCAAAATATTTACAAATGATTTTTACTTACTTTTAAACAGCAAATAAATCTTTATAAATAAACTGTTCTTACCTGTAAAAATAATAAAAAAAAAAAAATTTTAATTAAATTTGTTAGCAATGATTAATTAAATAATAAAATTGTTTATTTATAAGTTATTTAGATTATAACTCTTTTATATTTTCTGTTGTTCATTTCTTCAATTTTATTTGAACCAATTGAAAAGTACTCCAGGTTTAGAAGTACTTGAAAGCTGAACGCGAAACATTGCATCCTGTGAGCGTCGCTAACTATTTATATATTCCCGTCGCTAACTATTTTCAAACTAAAGTATATGTCCAATAAAAGTTATTGAAAGCCTCAACCCCGTAGAAAGGAAGTGTCAAGACAAGAATATGTCAAAAAAATATTTCTTATATTTTCGAATATTAAAAATAAAATATAATAAAAAAAAATATTTTTTTTCAATATATACCTTTATTAAAGTAGTACTAGCCCCCTAAAATGTAGAAAATAAAAAAATTAAGGTAAATCTTGGGGAATTTATTACTGTTTTAATATAAAAGTAAATTGCTAGTATAAGAAACAGTTCTTTTAATGTTTGAAAACTTTTAAGCATAAAATATTGAAAATTTTCACTAACCAAAAATTGACGGTAGATCTTTTGCATTTAAAAGTGTTTTAGTATAAAATTAAATTGCTGAAAGACAGTTCTTCTTTCAGTTAGTCTTAATCCAGCAATTTACTTTTATATTAAAACAGTTTTCGAACACAGGACTAACCACTGAACCATACAATTTTTATAAATTTATTGTCAGATTTCTAATATAAATATATCACTAACTGACAGAATGAAAAATAAAGCTAAAGACACAGGCAAGTTCATATAAAAGTATACAATAAATAAATCACTAGTATTTTAAGTAAATTTTACTTAAATTTAAATTTTTAAAATTTTTCTAGAAATTTAAAAATGAATAATGCAGGTCACTTGCAGCCAATCTACAATTTATTAATATTTTTATTAAACATATAATTTTAAAAAATTCATTCAATTTTACAAATTGTTAAATTCTAAGAAATAGAAAGATTAATGTATCTTTAGCTACTCAAAATAATTTTTTTAATCGATTTTAACTCAGTTTTAATAATTTGAGCGTATTTATTTATATGTAAGTATTTTTCATATTTAAGTACAATTTATTAGGGATTAACTAAAGCCGAACCACTTAATAAATAACTTTTTCAAGGGTTTAATAAAACTAGACATTAAATTGCATAGAAACTTTTAAAAGATCAAAGATCTTATAATAAAAAGCTGTACAATTAATATTTTATAGAATCTAGACATTCTATTCTAATTTTAAAATAGACAAATTCTCTTCTCTTTCATTACTCATTTTAATAAACTTATTCTAAAATTGATTACTTTGTTGAGTGAAATATAATATAAAGTAAAGAAAAACTAATTTCAATCAGTAGTATAATTAACAAAATTTACTTAGTCACTTAAAGTGGTTTGAGCGCTGCATAATCTGCGGATTAAATTACAAAATTATGATTATACTTTTACTATTGCTATTCATATCAACACTTTTATGTTTAATACATTGGAAAACATTAAAAGATGTTGAAAAATTAATAGATATACCGGGTCCAGAAAAAAGTGTCGTAATTCTTGGTAATTTATACAATTTTATAAATGATGATATGAAACGTATACAAGAACGTACAATTGAATATTTTCAAAGATATGGTGACACATATAAATTATATAGTTCATGGCAACAAATAATTATGACATGTAGTCCAAAATTTGTTGAAGACCTACTGACATGTACAAATAAAAATTTATCAAAAAATTATCTGTATTCGTTATTGCAAAATTGGTTGGCAGAAGGTCTTTTAATGTCAACAGATCATAAATGGCATAATCGTAGAAAAATTATAACACCAGCATTTCATTTTAAAATTTTGGAAAGTTTTATACCTGTATTTGAACAACAGGGTGATATATTAGTAAATAATATAAAAAAATTAAATTTAAAAGAAAATGATGAATATAATATACATGAATTTATAGCACATGTTACATTAGATACAATTGCAGAAACATCAATGGGTATTAAACCAAATTCTCAAATAAATAATGATTGTGTATACACCAAAGCAGTTCAAGAGTAAAAATTAAAAAATAGTTATTGTGAATTTAATTAATTGTGAATTAATATTTTAGTTTATCACAGAATATATCAATGCGTTTTATACGTTTCTATTGGAGAAACGATTTTTTATGTTATTTTTTTAACAATTCACTGCTGAAGGAATACAATAGAATTGTAAAAATTTTACATAATTTCACTGAAAAAACCATCATTGAACGTCGGGAACTGCTTAAAAGTTCTTTGGAACATGAAAAAGGCAAAGAAGGTACATAATTAAAAATTGTTTTGAAAATAAATTTAATTAATTTCTTGGTTTTCAATTTAAAAGATTAAATTAAAATAATTAATTAAATTTCAATTTTAAATTTAATTTGATTGTAGAAGAAATTAATGAGTTTGGTCAGAAAAGACGAATGGTATTTTTAGATATACTTCTGCAGTCTACAATAGATGGAAAACCACTTACAAATTTAGATATAAGAGAAGAAGTGGATACATTTATGTTTGAAGGTAGTAGGAAATTCCATTGAACTTAATTTATATTTATATATATATAAACCATCTTATATAGGTCATGATACAACAACTGCTGGTTTATGTTTTACACTATTTCTCATTTCAAGACACAAAACAGTACAGGATAAAATTTTTAAAGAAATTATTGAAGTTTTTGGAACAGATAAAACAAAATCAATTAATTATAATGATTTACAAGAATTAAAATATTTAGATTTAGTTATAAAAGAATCTCTGAGAATGCATCCACCAGTTTCAGTAATTGGAAGAACTATAACAGAAGATTCCAACATAGGTAAAAATAAACACTATTGTGAATTTAGTAGAAAATTAATTTTTTCAAAATTCTAATTGCATCCTTAGATGGTCATTTGATTCCAAAAGGAACTGAAGTGGTAATACATATACAACATATGATGAGAAATCCGCACATATTTGAGAAACCAAATGAATTTATACCGGAACGACATTGTACAAGTGTTGATTCAAATTTAAATCCATTTGCATATATTCCATTTAGTGCTGGTCCACGAAATTGTATTGGTCAAAAATATGCAATGCTAGAAATGAAAAGTGTTATAACAAAAGTTTTACGAAATTTTGAGCTGTTACCGAATGGACCAGATATAAAACCATTAATTGGTATTATATTAAAATCAGAAACTGGATTTCATATGGGTTTTAAAGCTAGAAATTATATATAAAATCTAAAAAAAAAATAATTTTAATTTGAAATTAAATTTTTTAATTTAACAAATTATTAAAATCATAGTTAAAATTGATATAATTTGTTTTTTTTTTAGTTCAAAGTTTAACAGCTTTAACTGATTTTGAATATACATATGATTCGAATAATTATAAATTCAAAGGTAAAATATATGTTATATTCAATAATTTTTATATTATAAATATTGAATATATTTTTGTTACTATTAAGTTTTTAAAATGTAAATAAATAATAAAATTTGAAATAAAGTTTAAATTTTTATTAAATTTTTTTTTATAACATTGAAAAAACTTGTCTAGCTCATATCAATTCACTTATAAAAACTTATCATTTTATAAAAAACGAGGAAGAGTGTAGTAGAGCAGACTGTGTCAACTCTGGGATACCCGTATGACCGTAACATATACATTATATCATCCGGTTAATTACTTTTGGCAAAATTTCAAACATTCAGCTTTATTAGGTGTAGAGTAATGCTCATACAAATGAAGGAGTTGTATTGCAGCTACTCGAACCCTCTGCAGTACACCAACCAAATTTTGCAGTAATTTTGGACATTATATTAAACTACTTTTGGCAAAATTTCAGATACACAGCTTCCATAGGTATAGAGTAATGCTCACATAAAATTAGAAGTTGTATGGCAGGTACTCGAACCCGTGGACCAAAATGGCTGGATTTAAATAGCGATTCTGGTTTTTGCATAAAAACGAATTTTTGAAAATTTCATAATCCTAGCTCCTTTACTTTTTGAGTTATCGTGATGACGGACGGACGGACGGGCGGACGGACATACATAGCTAAATCGATTTATTTTTCCATTCTGATCCGATCCATACACTTGACTCTATATCTACCCCCCCTCCTTCTCTGCGTTACAAACGTAATGGCAAATTTATTATACCCTTGGACTATATAGTCATACGGGTGTAATGATTTGAAAAAAAAAGCTTTTTTCTTAAATAGCTTTTTGTATATAAAAATTATAGCTTTTATACTGTGTATATTTAATATACATTAATAACACCTATCAGCTGTAATCAGTCGACTTGAAAAGTCAAACATGAAAAAAAAAAACAAAAACAAATATAAGAGAAAGAGAAAGGGAGGTTGAAAATGGTTCAAAAATAACTGACTGATAAGCGATTAAATTACAAGATTATTTAGAGAAATTTATGTATTAAATAAATAATAATTGATTGTCTTGTATAAAATTATTAGTCTGATTCATTATTATGTTAATACTTTTGTTGATATATTTTATTAGTTATTGAAACTTGATTTTAATTGGTAATTGTTTTAAAAAAAAAAATTGTTATTTATATTATTATGTAAATTAATGTGTAAAGGAAAGCTTTTTAATTAGCGATTTAAAAGTAATGACGCGATTAGCGTATTATTTATTATTTATTAATGCATTTATGAATTTAAAAAATGAACAATTTTTAAATGTAATGTTACAAAATGAAACGGTTGTAAAACAGTGATATAATTTACTACTATGTAAGTAATTAAAATATATCTTATATAGAAATGTTGCGGTGTATCGTGCCAA